>JBAMMX010000007.1:4485315-5035315 GCA_037126225.1 Dillenia turbinata
CTTCTGATTAATACGCCGTGCAGCTGTTTGAGATGACACTGTCCAAACCAAGGAATGGGACACTGGTACAGTTTTTGGGTCTGAAATGGAGACCCTGACGCAAATGTAAAGAGTAAGACCCAGTTCATTTCAAGCTTCTCTGCATATATTCAATTACCTTTGCGTTTTCTTTGTAAACAAATACTCTTATCTAGGATTTGCCATTTTGTTGTGTTTTGTTTTTATTATTATTATTTTTGGGTGTGGTTGAGTTGAAAACCTTATAGTGTTTAGATCTATTATCTATAGATAATAACAATAAAAATAGGTAGTTACTCTATCACTAATATTACTACCTATCGAATGGTGAACAAAATATTGTAGTTAGCCAAGATTTATCATAACAACTATTCAAGTGTCAGTATTCATGAAAGTATCAATGCAAACAAAGATAGGTTAAATGATTGTGTGAATATGCCCTGAATTTTGGGTAATGTACAATATGATACAGCAATTAGGAGAATTTGCACTCACGGGTTCTACTTCTGGCCATGTGCATATAGAGATATCTTTGCAATTCCTCAGAACAAATGACGAAGTGCACCACAGGAAATTAATGCATCAATCAATACTCAAAATGGTCGGATGAGAAATCTGATTATTGTATTGTTAGATGCCCCGCCCCCGGGGAAACAAAATCTTGCTGGGCGCTTTTTTTTTTTTTTCCCCCGAGAGAAGCATTTTCCATTTGTCCTGGTGTAATAGGATTTCCTTCTATCCACCTCTGCAGTATTTCTAGAGAAGCTTTGGGTTGGTCCATTGGAACCATGCGACCAGCCTTGTGAACCTGTTTCAAATTTGTTCAATTAAAATAGGGAAACCAAACTCAGAGAGAAGAGAAGAGAATATCGTAGCGGAAGAGAGAGAGAGAGAGAGACCTTTAGAAAACTAAGAGGCCCAAAGCTGTTTGAAACCCCTGAGCTTTACTATTTAACGTTTTCATATAAACCAATAAACATATTTCATATAAACCAACAAACATTGTGAACCTGTTTTCATATAAACCCCTGAGCTTTACCATCGAAGGTTTTCGTATGCGAAAATTTTTGGATCAAAATTGAGTTAAAATTATTTTTCTCTTTTCGATAATTGGGTAATTTAGGTCGAGTAGAGTGTTACGTAAATCAAATCACCTTCTTGATTCACAATCTAAATGTTTTTTTTTATTGGTATTTTTTTTTTTTTTCTTCCTTTTTTTTTTTTTTTTTTTTTTTTTGTTTAAACCCCCCTCCTTTTTTTTTTTCCCACCTCCCAAATTTCCTCCCTTTTTTTTTCTTTACACACTCACGTGTATCTCAAAAAATAAATGGGAAGGTGATGTCCCTTATTGGTATTGAGAGAGTGAAAGGGAGTTGAGGGTGGTTTTCGAATAACCACTCCTCTCCCTTCTCCTCTTACATTTTGAAATTCAAATAAGAGGGCATTTGGGTCTGCTCTACTCTCATAGGTGGACTCGCACTCTCATTTTCCGGCAACTATCAACCATAAACCGGGATGGGCCATACTGGTTTTGGCCCGACCATCCCATAGCTCGAAGCCATATCAAATTTCCTGCACAAGTACAAAATCAAGCCAATTTATACCGGTTTGAGGGCAGAGTTTTCTATTGGAGGTAGTTTCGTAAGGTCATGAAGCAGCCGGGATTCACTAAAAACAAAAGGGCTTTCATTCATTGAGCGTAAGAAGCTTACCAAGCTGGTTGCAGATGAGATCATAGTCTCCGGGATACACAAGCAACTTGATTCCATCCTCAAGAAGTGGGGGAATGACCACTTCTAAGATTCCTCATCCAATCAGCAACCATAGCTTGATGCATCCACTATGGGGCAGCCGAATTTTAATACACGGTTTTAGTGTTATTTCAAAAAAATATATATATTGTTAAAAATCTTAGAAATAATACTAAAAATTATATAATTATCACTAAAAGGCCTAAAAATTTTTGAGTTATTTTTCAAAATATTGAAAAAAATAGTACAAAATATCATAAATGGGATTATTTTTTTTCTTCTCAAACTACTAAAATCGATGTTTTGAAAATTAACTTCGAAATCGATTTCTAGATTATCAACTTTAAATTACCCAAATCAAACTGTTCATTTGTATAAAAAAAAAATGAAAACTTAAATCAAATTGTTCATTCGCATGAAAAAATTTCTTAAAAATATCGATTTCAAAATTGATATCAACAAAATCGAAGTCACCTCTCTCTCTCTCTCTCTCTTTCTCCCTCTCTCCTCATTAACTCTCTCTCGCTCTCTCTCTCTCCCCCTGCCGCTCCCTCCTTTTCCTCTCTCTCCTGAATAACTCTCTCTTTCTCCTCATTAAAATATTAATATATTAAAAAAAATTTTATAATTAAAAGATATCTATAATACAAAATATCAAAAAATATAATTAAAAATATCTTTTTAATATTAAAAAATATTAAAAATATTAAGAAAAATATCATTAAAAAACATTTATAATATAAAGATATTAAAAAAATTTTAAAATATAAAAACATGTATAATATAAAATTTAAAAAATAATTAAAAGTCATTAAAAATATTAAAAAAATATAAACTCAAAATATTTTAATCTCATTTTTTAATATTTTTAATATTTTTAATATTTGTTAGTATTCTTTAATATTAAACACGATCCATACACGAGGCACTTCGGAATAATCTCGACCCTTCTCTCCCATTTGTGATAATTTTCCACCATGACTCATCTCTTCCAATTTCTTTTGAGAAACGGAAAAATTTTGTAAAGAGTAGTTAATCAAAAGGGATGGGACCCATTTTTGGAATGAAATGGACGGTGGTGATATGATCATATTGGGGAAAATAATTAGATGGTAATATATTTTAATAATAATAATAATAATAATAATGTCATGTTAAGTGGTGGTAGTGGAATGACTTTTTGGGCTTTAGACTATTGAATTGAACTCAAGTTCTCGAAAGTCTTTTGGTGGATCATTGTGAGCCGTCGATGTGGTCGCCATAGGTTTTTTTTTTTTTTTTGTCAAAAATGTTATTTATGATCCTAATTATATATTAAATTCAAACATATTTTATTAATAATTTTAAAATTATTAAAATTTAAACATATTTTATTAAAAAACTATTGAATATATAATCTGTCTTGTTATATATATATATGTGTGTGTGTGTGTGTGTGTGTGTGTGGAATGATTGCAATATTATTCTAATTGACCCATTAGGACTCGTAGCTATGTTTTATTTTATTTTATTTTTTTAATTTAATATTTGATATTTAAAAATTTAATTAATTTGACTCGAGCAATTACGGAATTCAATTAGAGATTGACTCTCATAACATTTGTTTTTATAATTTTAAGACTCGAATTTGAAATATTAATTAAAGAATTTTATTGTTTTACTATTAAACTCACGGATGTGTATTTTTCTCGTAAAAGTAATTATTTTTTCATTTTGCTAGGGTCAATACATGAGGAATATTAAAAAATATTAAAAAATGAGATCAAAATCTTAAAAAAAATATAAAACATATTCTTTTTTCAATATTAAAATGAAATCAAAATCTTTTGATTTTATATTCTTTTTTAATATTTTTAATGACTTTTAAAAATTTTATAAAAATTTTATATTATAGATATTTTATATTTTAAAAAATTAATATTTTTATATTATAGATGTATTTTAATGATATTTTTTAATTTTTTTAATATTAAAAAAAATTAATTATATTTTTTGATATTTTTATATTATACATGTTTTTTAATTATAAAAAAATATTTTTTAATATTTTAATATTTTAATGAGGAGAGAGAGAGAGAGAGAGAGAGAGAGAGAGAGAGGGAGAGGAGCAATTGGCACGGAGAGAGAGAAAGGGAGGGGAGAGGGAGTGTGTGCGTGTATTAATGAGGAGCGAGAGAGAGAGGGGATGGGAAAAAATAAAGTCGGTTTTGTTAATATCGATTTTGAAGTTAATTTCTTCGATATCGATTTCAGTGTTTTTTTTTTACAAAGACAGTTTGAAATTGATATTTTAGAAATTGGTTTTGAAGTCGAGGACTTCAACTTCATTAGTTTGAGAAGAAAAAAAAAACTTATTACTAAAATTTTGTGCTATTTTTCTAATATTTTAGAAAATAATCGAGAAGTTCACAGCCACAATTCCCTTATGTATATATCACTTCCACAAAATAATTTTTGAACTTTTGCCCCTTGATATACTCTAGTGCTACATGATATGTACTTTATGTCTTCAACCCCGAGAGCTTTCCTTACAGAATAACTGTACAATAATTTTTGTATATTATAAAATATAGAAAAGAAAAAGAATTTAAAGAGAATGAGTGAGACACAGAGAGAGTTTATTTGATAAACAAATGAGGTTGTGGGGGCCTATATATAGGTAATTCAAATGAGTATAAAGAGTTATCTATATTAAATACAATCAATTCAAAAGTCAAGAGACACTCAAGAAACCAGTTATACATCAAAATCACGTGTTGAAAACTTGAATGGACATCCACAATAATTCATAACATTTATGTCTATTGTATAAAAAATATGTCTTGTTAAAATCTTATTAGATAAAAACTGGTGTGTCATCAAATAATAAAAAATAAAATACCTACTTCACAAAATATTAGTATAGAGTGAACTCCACAGGGAATTGTAGATTTATTTCTTTTAAGAAAATAAAAATAAAAATAAAAATATGAGAATTGAAAAATTAACTAAACTAAATAAATAAAAATAAAAAACTAAAAAAATAAAAACTAATGAAAAATAAAATTTTCTAGTCAAAGAGATTATATCATCCTTGATTTTATATGATTAATTATAGATCTATTTAAAAATTTCAACACCCATAAATAAATTGGTTATAGTTATCGACAAATATTCAACGACTAATCTCTCCTAACTTCGTTGATAATTAAAAGAAACTCGTTAATTATTTTTCTAATCGAGAGTCAACCATAGAGAAACTCTTAGGATTAAAAGTCTCAACAGTATTAAAATCTAAAAGAGCTAATTCTAATTAACAAACACACGACAAATTCATTTAAATTAGATTATTCAATCTCATGACATGAATGTCATTTACTACTTTATTAAAACTAACAAACAATTACGAATTTGTCATTTTAATTAGTTGTAAATTATTCTAGAACTATTAAAAATCGACAACTATTTAATAAACGCTAGAAAATCATAATCCATGAAATGCAAAATCAAATAAATACCTATGAGATATTGATTTAATAAACTCAATTAAATCTTACAATTATTGAAAATCAATATTTCAATAACTCTTAAACTAAAAAATAAAATTAAAAAGAAAATACAATTGAAAGAAATTCACAAAATAAAAGTTTTATTATTGAAAAATGTTGGAACAACGAAAGAAAGGCATCCATCCCTTTTGCCAACAATGTGCAACCGCCATGAGAGGGAACAAATTGCCAAAGAACATGTGCAGCTGCTGGAGGAGGAAAAGCTAGAAAAATGGCTCTTAATGTGTATGTTGCTGGGAAAAGGGTGAAAGGGCAGCTACCCTCTCTAGGGTTGTCTCATATATATAGAAATGAGTTACATATTTTTATAAGAGAAAGTCTTTCTAAATTTTTGGTAACTACCAAATAAAAAAGGAATTTTCTAATGACAACTAAACTAGTTAACTTATCAAATAGATAGACTAACTAAAATAGAAGATTACAAAAATTAGAGTTTTTCAAAATTTTTATTTCTAAATATTATGAATAAAATAATATCTTCAAAGTCTCTCATATTTCCAAATTAGACTTCTTTCATTTTTCTTCAAAAGTCTCCTTAATCATTTTTGTTATATCAATAATCACAAAACAAAATAATTAGAGTAATATTCATTCAAAAATAGAACAAAATAAATCATAATTATTATACAAATTTATACTCTATCAAAAACCCAATGAGATAAAAATCCTATTGAAAAAAAAAGTACATTCTTCCTTATATATGTGCTTTTATATTATACTCCCACTGTTAAAGATATCACTTAATATCTTTAAGATGTTGCATTCCAATTTTATGAATTAACTTCTCAAATATTGTAGTAGGTGATGGTTTTGTGAATAAGTTTACAGGATTTTTACTTGATTGAATTTTTTGTATGTCAATATTTTCATTTTGTAGTAGATCATGCGTGAAAAATAATTTTGGAAAGATGTGTTTCGCCCTATCACATTTGATGTATCCATCTTTTAACTAAGTTATGCAAGCTGTGTTATCTTCATGAAATAGTATTAGTCTTTTTGTTTTTTAACAAATAGCATGATTTTTGAATATGATTAGTTATTGACTTGAGCCACATATATTCATGACTTGCCTTATGAATTGCAATTATTTTAGTATGATTGGATGAAATAACAATTATAGTTTGTTTCATAGACTTTAAGATATCATTGTGCCACCATATGTGAATACATAACCTGTTTGAGACCTAGTTTTGTGTGGATCAGATAAGTATTCTACATCTGCATACCTAATTAATCGTGCATTTGATTTATAAGGATAAAATAGACTCATATTATTTGTTCTCGGAAATATCCAAAAATATATTTAATTTTATTCCAATATTTTCGGGTTGGTGTAGAACTATATCTTGTTAATAAATTTATAGTATAAACAATATCAAGTCGAATATTATTAGTAAAATACATTAAAGCACCAATTGCACTTAAGTATGGTATTTCAGGATCAAGAACTTCTCATTATCATCCTGAGGATGGAAAAGATCTTTTTGTATATCAAGTGATCGAACAACCATTAGATTAATTAATAGATACGAGTTGTCCATATTAAATCATTTTAAAATTTTCTCAGTATAAGTTGATTAATGAACAAAAATCACGTTCTTTAAATACTCGAATTGCAGATATAGACAAATTTTGTTTTTTCAAGATCATTCATTTTGAATTATTTCTTTAAATAATTTATTGCATTTGAGAGAACTTCAGAAGTGTCAATAATATTTAAGTCATCAACATATACAACAATTATCACAAATATCTAAATTTCTTTATAAAAACCCATAGGCAAATATGGTTATTTATATAACCATCTTTCAATAAATATTTGCTGAGACGATTGTGTCATATGCATCCAAATTATTTTAAATCATACAAAAATTTTTGTAATTTAATAGAAAATAATTCTCAAGAATTATATGCTTCTGACATTTTTAGTCCTTCTGTGACTTTCATGTATATGTCATTATCTAGTACACCATATAAATATGTTATAACAATATTCATCGTCTGCATATGAAGTCTTTTTTGTGCTACTAAACCAATAAGATAGTAAAAAATAATAACATTCATTACAGGAGAATATGTCTTTCCATAGTCAGTGCTAGGTCTTAGCGAAAAACTTTATGCTACTAGTCAAGTTTTGTATCGCACAATTTCTTTTTTTCATTTCTTTTTTGTACAAATACCTATTTGTCTTCTATTGGTTTAACATTTTCAGGTGTTTTGACTATGAACCCAAAAACCTCACATTTTGAGAAAGATGTAGTTCTGCCTGAATTGTTTCCTTTCATTTAGGCTAATTATCTCTTGATTGACATTCCTTTAAAGTTGTGGGTTCAAAATCCTTATTTTCACTCAAAATATCAACTGTCATATTGTATGCAAATATATCATCAACATTTGTATTTGTTTGATCCCATGTTTTCATTGTAGAGATGTAATTTATTGATATTTTTTTATTATTTATTTCAACTTTTTCTGGTAGTTTTTCTTCTTGGATCAAATTATTCCCTTTTTCCATATGGCAAAGTTGTCCATTTATTTTTCTTTTCTTTCGAGAGTTTTTATCATCAGAACTCATTGATCATCCACGCTTCAAGCATGGTTTAGATTCATTTGTTGGCAAGGGTCCTTCGAAGATATTAATTCTGATAGTGTATTTTTTGTTGATCTAGTTACTCGTTTTGACTCAGAGAAATTATCTGACAGTTGATTTATAATTTGTTGCAAATGAATGATTCGTTGAACTTTTAGTTCACAATATTTTATACTAGAATTAAGATGACATAAGGATAGATTACTCCATGTAATCTCTTTTTTCAACTTTTCTTTCCTGGTATTATCCCCCTAAAGTTGGAAAAGATGTCTCATCAAACTGACAATCAAGAAATCCAGTAGTAAAGACATCTCCTATCGTGGGTTTAAAATATTTGATAATAGAAGAAGAATCATAACCAATATAGATGCTTAATTTCCTTTGAAACCCCATTTTTGTTCTGTGAGATGAGCAATAGGGATATAAACTATACATCCAAAAGTACGTAACTGAGAGATATTAGATTCTATTCTGGAGACCAATTGTAAAGGGAAAAAATTTTGAGAATTAGTTGGCCAGATGTGAATTAATGTTGTTGCATGTAAAATTACATGTCCCCAAGTATGAACGAGAAGTTTGGATTTCATAAGTAATGGTCTTACTATCAATTTGAGTCGTTTAATAAATGACTCTGTTAGACCATTTTAGATATAAACATAAGTTACAAGATATTCAACCTTTATACTAATAGACATGCAATAGTTATTAAATGCTTAAGAAGTAAATTCTTCAACATTATCAAGGCGAATAGTTTTGATAGGATATTTAGAAAATTTGTGCTCGTAATCGAATTATCTGGGCAAATAATCTCGAAAACTCCAAATTCTGAGTTGATAATAAGCACACATATGACTATCTTATAAATACATTAATTAAAACTATAAAATATCTAAATGGTCTATATGGTGGGTGAATTGGTCCACATATATTGTCATGTATTCGATTCAAAAATTCAAGGGGATTCAATTTTAATTTTACTTGACGATAGTTTTATTATCAATTTGTCTTGATAACAAGCAGTACATATAAATTCAGGTTCTTCAATGGATGTCCCGAAAAATGTTTCACAATTCGTTGCATCATTACAGATCCTGGATGATCCAATCTATCATGCTCTATAAGAAATTCATTTTGATTAGTAAATTTTTGGTTTAGTATGACATCTATTTCAATTGGTCTAATATGTGTATAATAAAGATCTGGAGAGAATATAGATAATCTTTCCTAAATTTGTTTATATTCTATTTTAACATTAGTAATGCATAAATATTCATTATTCTCCATATTGGTTATTTCTATATGATAACCATTAAGACGAATATTTTTAAAACTCAATAAAATTTTGTGTGATTTTAGGAAAAATAATGTATTACTGATAATAAAAATTGTTCCCCTAGTAGTGAAAAATTTGCTCTTCTAAAATCTTCAATCAATATTATACTATCAGATATAATATTCGCATTTCTCTTTTTCATAGTAAGATAAGGGAAATACTTTTTATACTTGAGTATAATATATCTAATTGCACTTTCTATAAGACAGAGATCCTCATTTTTCATATTTGATCCAATTGCAGATATAATGACATCCATATATTCTAAAAATAAGTAAATAAGTAAATAAATAAAATTTGTAATATTATTAATAAAATTTTGAACAGAAAATATAGAATATTAATAAAAAAAATACATAATAATTTAATTAAGATCACCTGTGTTTCAAGAAAATTGTCAATATCTAGATGAGGCAAATTTACAAGACCCTCAAAAGTATTATCAGGATCATTATTTTGATATAAAAGATTTGTCTCCATATTATTATCTTTTTCTTTTAACGAGACTTGATAAAATTCGACAAGATACTTTGATGTACGACAGGTACGCAACCAATGTCGAGTTGTACCACATCGATAATACTTATTTTTTATATTCTAACTAGATTTACCCTTTTCTTGTTTTATCATATTATTTTTTCAATTCTGGTGGTTTGTTCGGGTATTGTAATCATTATGATAATTATTCCTCGCGCGGTACAACGTCGGCCACGACCACGTCCACGACCACGACTGAGGTCATTTCCACATCCTCATCCTCATCCATAATTATTATGAATAGTCGTATTCGCTTCAGGGAATGGATTAGAGTCAGTTGGACACGATTCGTGATTTTTCATCAATGGCTCGTTATTTTGTTTAGTTACAAACAAATAAGAAATTAGTTCAAAATATTTTTTGAAACATTTCTCTCGATTTTATTGTTGCAGTTTCATATTTGAGGCGTGAAAAGTATAGAGTGTTTTCTCTAACATATCATAGTCAGAAATATTATCAATAATCGTATTCGCTTCAGGGAATGGATTAGAGTCGGTTAGACACGATTCGTGATTTTTCATCAATGACTCGTTATTTTGTTTAGTTACAAACAAATAAGAAATTAGTTCAGAATATTTTTTGAAACCTTTCTCTTGATATTGTTGTTGCCGTTTTATATTTGAGGCGTGAAAAGTAGAGAGTGTTTTCTCTAATAATCAGAAATATTTTCACCATATAATTTCAATTGAGATGTAATTTTAAAAACAATTGAATTATAATCACTTACAAATTTAAAATTTTAGAATCTTAAATGAATCCAATCATAATGAGATTTTGAAAAGATTACTGTCTTTTGGTGATCAAATCTTTCTTCCAAATTCTTCCAAGGTTCAAGTGGATCTTTCACAATCAGATATTCAATTTTTAAGTCTTCATGGAGGTGATGGAGAAGAAAAATCATTATTTTGACTCGATTTTGCAAAGTCTCCTTATTGTTTTCTTTAATTGTTTCACCAAATCATTTGCATTTAAATAAATTTCAGTATCAAGTATTCATGATAAATAATTTTTTCTAGAAATATCAAGGGCTACAAAGTCGAGTTTTGCAAGATTCGTCATTATCAACTATAACTAAAGATAAGGAAGTAAATATACATATGTATCTATATGAAAATTAATAATAATTTAATGATTAAATATACAATATAATTATGATAATTCGTTTTCTGATATGAAAGATCAGATAAAACTATAATTACAGAGCATATTTTGAAAATACTAAGAGAAATAAAATTTATATTATTGAAAAATCATAATATTCAATAGAATTTTTATATAAAAGTGATAAATAAAAATTATAAAAATTTATATCAAAAAAAACTTTTTTTTCGTGAGGCAGAGCTTTGTGCAAATAAAGTTTCTTCATTAGATAGAGTTTCATATTGATTACGTATTATAAAATATAGAAAAGAGAAAGAATTTAGAGAGAATTAGGGAGAATTTATTTCTTTATTTATTTTTTGATATATAAATGAGATTGTGGGGGCTATATATAAGTAATTGAAACGAAGAGTCATTTATATTAAATAAAATCAATCCAAAAATCAAAAACACTCAAAAAAAAATCGAAAGCCAAGAGTAATATATTAAAATCACATATGAAAACTTAAATAGATATTCATAATAATTTATAATATTTATAACACTGGATTCCGGAGAAGTCATTGCACGTAGCACATGTCCTTCACACATAGTACAGCAGGCAACAGATATAACGAATCATTTAAGGTATACAACATTTGATGGGCATTACATAGAGAGCCAGAAGGGTGAGGTTTTTCATGGTTTCTTACGTTAATGTTACCAATTTTGTCCAAGTTACAGGTGGATATTTGGATACATGTGATATGTGAATATGCACGACTTTTCTCTGCCCACGGCCAGGATGGGTACATCAATGACAAACCATAAGCGAATTTTTTAAATGGAATGAAAGAAATCTGATATGGTTTGAATTCTGATAACAAAGATAATAGTTTAAATAAACCATAGGTATTTTATCATATTTGCACATTTCTCACAATACCCCACTGCGTATACGAACCAAACACGTGCCCTCCCACAGCGACTGCTCATCTGCGATTTCTGCAAATTCAAGAAATTTTGTGGTAATTAAACCCTACCCCAACATTCAATCTGCTTTTCTTTCCCAAACCCTAAAGAACAAAAGTTTTTTTTTTTTTTTGGGTTTAAACTTCTCTTCTTACTTTTGATTTTTTTTGGTTGGTGTTGCGGTTAGTAGCGACGAGGGCTGCTAGGTTTTGGTTTGGCTACTCATAATCATAACGCAATGCAGGTGCAAATGCCATCCGCTATTTCTTCATCCCCTCCCCCCAAAATTTGATTGATATTTGGAGATGGGGATTGTGGGTCTTCATTAAAAAGTCTTGCTCTAATGTTATGTTATTGTGCTTATGTGGTTGCAGCTATGACTACTGATGATCCTGTTTGTTTGAGATGATGCTATCCAAACCTAATAATAGAGGGGCCTTGAAGAGGTAATTGTATAAAGTGAGACCTAGTTTTTTTCTCAACCCCCCTTGATGCTATCCATCTGAGATTTGTTCTCTCTCTCTCTCTCGTTGGGGGATGGGGTTTGAGTTGCGAACTTTGTTGTTTGTAGGCCCATCGGTAGATAATGGCAATAGTGATTTTTCTACCTTCTTGTAGATATTGCTACCTCCTGGATGATGGCGAAAAAATTTTGAATGGTAAGGATTTGTCTAAACCACTATCTAAAAGTAACTATTCCCATTAGTTTTCATTTCTGAGCACACTGTAGAAATTCCTAAAGATAGGTTATACGACCTTGCCAATATTCTGTGAAACTGGGAATTATGTACAAATATGATGCAATAATTAGAAGATATAAAAAAAAATGAATGGCACTTCACAAGTTTTATTTTATTTATTTTTTTCCCATGTTTCGTAACTTTTATTTCTAGCCACGTACATTTATGCCTTTGGAATTGTTTTGAACAAATAACAAAGTGCATCTCATGAAATTGTTGCATCAATTAATATTCAACATGTTTCGATGAGATAAATCATTAAACATCTTGTTCCTAGAGGAGAGCTACTTCGTTAGATGCCTCCTGGAAACAAAGGTTGCTGTGAGTTTGAATGTTTGCTGCATATAGGCATTGCCCAAATGGAGAGCTCTTCTTTATGCTCCCTTCTGGTTTGGGCTATCAAGGGCGAAGCTCTTGCGCTTGTCCAGGTGTGGTAAGATTTCCTTGTATCCGCCTCTGCAGCATTTCTAGAGAAGCTTTGGGTTGGTCCATTGGAACCATGTGACCAGCATTGTGAACCTTTTTTCATTTACACCAAATTTGTTGAATTAAAATAGGGAAACCATGTGACCAAATTTTTTTCCCATGTTTCATAACTTTTATTTCTAGCCACGTACATTTATGCCTTTGGAATTGTTTTGAACAAATAACAAAGTGCATCTCATGAAATTGTTGCATCAATTAATACTCAACATGTTTCGATGAGATAAATCATTAAACATCTTGTTCCTAGAGTAGAGCTACTTCGTTAGATGCCTCCTGGAAACAAAGGTTGCTGTGAGTTTGAATGTTTGCTGCATATCGGCATTGCCCAAATGGAGAGCTCTTCTTTATGCTCCCTTCTGGTTTGGGCTATCAAGGGCGAAGCTCTTGCGCTTGTCCAGGTGTGGTAAGATTTCCTTGTATCCGCCTCTGCAGCATTTCTAGAGAAGCTTTGGGTTGGTCCATTGGAACCATGTGACCAGCATTGTGAACCTTTTTTCATTTACACCAAAATTAAAATAGGGAAACCAAAGAGAGAGGGAAGAGAAGAGAAGAGAAATAAGAGAATATTGTAAAGAAAATAGAGACCTTTAGGAAAGTGAGAGGTCCATAGCTTTTTGAAAACCCTGCTTCATTGCCATCAACCACAAACGCCAACCAAAAGGGATGCTCCATACAGTTTCTGGCCAGACCATTTCATGGCTTGAATCCATCTTGAATTTCCTGCACAAGTACAAAATCAAGCTAATTTATACATATTTGAGGGGCACACTTTTCATTTGAATATAGTCTCATAAGGTGATGACGAACAAGTGGGCTTTCATTCATTGAGGGCATGAAGCTTACCAAGCCAGTTACATATGAGATCATACTCTCCTGCATATGCTAGAAACCTGATTCCATCTTCAAGTGGAGGAATGACCACTTCCATATTCCTCATCAAATCAGCAAACATAGCTTGATGCACTGTAGAGCTACGTGATACCAATTCTGTGTCTCCAACCCCAAGAGCTTTGCTAAAAGAATCCTTGTTGAAGAAAGTCTCCACACCCGAGAGGTCATGGCCCAGACTCCCCTCACACTCTTTACTGACCTCATAGAACTGAATAATGTTATTCAGCGATTGGGAATTAGTACCTTGCAAATTTAGTGTATGAAAGACTAACAGTCAGCATGATGACCCAAGTTCTCGACAGAAGCCCATGATGACTCCGACAAAACATATGGGAACTTAAATCGTCCTCTACAAGCTTGGACGAGTAATTATGACCGGTAGTGCAATTGGCAGGTCTGACCACACATTGACAGGTTTGACTATTGCCATTTTTTTACCAGATTGTCTTATTTCAAACGTGATCCTTCAGGTTTGATATTTTCCAGTATGTTACTTACACAATTTGCAAAAGACATCAAAGTTTTTAAAGTAGATAATGCAAAAGAGAAACAAGAGTCCTTAAGTCTTTAAGAAGTCATGGGACTACTTACAATAAATCATGTTCTAAATGTGTCAACAAAATGGTTGTGTAGAACGGAAGTTGGCGCATATTCTTGACACTGTCAAGTGCTTCTCATATCTACTTCTCTTCTTGAGGCATTTTGGGGAGAAGCTGTCCTCAATGTCATCTATGCAATTTATCATATTCTCTTTTTTGTTCTCCAGAACCGAATTCTAAATATACTTGAATTATTTAGCAGTTCATACAATGGGAACAAAGAAAGTTTATGATCATGTGAATATGCTGTTGAGTTTTGGATATGTAAGAATATGATGCTACAATTAGGACAGGAAATGAATAGCACCTCGCAAGTTTTATTTCTGGTCTGGCCATGTACATTACATGTGCCTTGCAATTGTTTTGGACAAATAATAATGTGCGTTTTATGAATTTTTGGATCAAAACTATTGTCAATGTTTCTTGTTTTCCTAGAGCTACTTTGCTGGATGGCTCTATGGGAGACTAAATCTTGTACGGGTTTGAATGTTTGACATAGTTGTCTTCACAAGAGTCTTGGTTTCCCGCAACTGCCTTTGCCTTTTAGATCAAATGGAGTGACCACCTCTTTCTTCACTGTGATGGTAAGTGCTGATGCTGAGAAGGAAAGCAAGATAGGTTTTTCTTTCTTTCTTTCCTTATTTATTTTTTTTTTCAAGATATCAAGATTGGAGCATCCATAGCTCCAGCTTTACCAAGTGTTCCTTGCATCCATCTCTGCAGCATTTCTAGAGAAGCTTTGGGCTGGTCCATAGGAACCATGTGACCAGCATCGTGGACCTGTTGCTTACATGTGTAGCAAAAGAGCTGAATTAGTAAGGGAGACCGGAGTGAGATAACAGATTAGGGGAATAGAATAGAATCCAAGAGAGACCTTCAGGAATGTGAGAGGCCCATGGCTCTTGAGAGCCCCTGCTTCTTTCCCATCAACTAAAAATTGCACATCAGGGGATGCACCGTACTGTTTCTGGCCGGACCATTCCATAGCTTGAACCCATCTTGAGTTTCCTGCACAAATAGAAACCAACCGAATTTTACTTATTTTGAGGGCACATTTTTTCACTCATAGAATTTCTTACCTAGCCAATTGCATATAAGATCATATTCTCCAGCATAGACGAGCAGCTTGATCCCATCTTCAAGGAGTGGAGGGATTCCCACTTCAAGATTCCTCATCCAGTCTGTCATCATGGCTTCATGTACTGCTGAGCTACATGAAACAAATTCTATGTTACCAACCCCAAGAGCTTGCCTAACAGAATCCATATTTAGGAAGTCCTCTGCGCCAGAGAAGTCATAGCACAGGCTCCCTTCGCACTCCTTTCTGATGTCATAGTACTGTAGACAACAGAATAAAAATCATTGAAGGTCAGTCGGTCACTCTTGTGTTTCTCCAATATTTGATACATTCAGATAAAATGACAGGATTTTTCTGGTTTCTTACATTTATGTTACCAGCAATGTCCAAGATACCACTGAATATGTTGGCACAGGTCATATATGAATCCATACACGAGTTTTCAGCACCAGGTACTGGCAGAACAATGACAAACCGTAAACAACTTTACCCACAAATAATTGTCACAAGAAGGAACCATTTCGGATCGAGATGAAGTAGGTACCACATTGCTTTGCTGCCTGTTCACATTCTGGTACCAACTTGTTTAGCCTGTTATAATCAGATTGTTGAATTAATTTCATCTGCAATGCATAATCTGTGTATGCTTTGTATTGGATTTCTGGATTTGTGAGTCCATTACCAATGCCAAATCCCTGTTAAAGTCATACGGTGGTGTTATTCAGCAATCAGATAGCCAAGCTGAAACAAATACACATTGTCCATGTTGTCAGGTTTAAAGCAATACATACTTTCAAGTTTATATGAATTCCTTTATTTTCTTTGTTTCCCTGATGAACCTGTGATGCAAAAGCAGGAATATAGTGCCCGGCATATGATTCTCCTGTAATGTAGAAATCGTTCTTTGCATACTGAGGATGCTCTGCGAAGAATGCCTGAATTTGCAATTTAGTAATGATTAATCTGAGGATGTGGTCAATAAGCATCTAATTATTGCACATTTATGTTAGAAACAGGGGAGAACAGAACATAGCCGTACCTGAATGAAGTCGAACAAATCATTGCTAACTTGTTCCTCGTTATGACGAATATCATCATTATCAGAGGAATAACTGAATCCAGTTCCAGTAGGCTGATCTACGAAGATAATGTTTGATATCTAACCATGATGGAAGTCATTCATTTAGAGTCGGTTTTTGCATAAATATGATCACTTATGATCATTTAAAGTTATTTGGGAAGAAAAGAAAGAGTACCTTGTCCCAGCCGTAGTCATTCCAAACGCGAGACAAGTTGGAAGTGAGGTGGAAAGGACCATTTTCATAGAATAAGGCTATCTCACTCCCGCATCCTGGCCCTCCTGTCAGCCATACCACCACTGGGTCCTCCTTTCGGTTTCTTGATTCGAAGAAAAAGTAGAACATCCTGTGTTCAACATATAATCCGCATAAATTTGTGGAACTAACCATAACAGTGATGGGTAATCAGGTTCCCCCCCCCCCCAACATGGATGTTAGATTTAGTACCTTGCAGACTTGGAATGCGGAAGGTGATAGTAGCCGGCATGATGACCCAAGTCCTCGACAGAAGTCCCAGATGACTCCGACAAAAGATTTGGGAACCTGAATCTTCTCTCGACAATCTTGGAAGAGTTATGATGACCCATGGGGGCAATATTGACATCATGTTTAGGGAACAAATTGAGTTGTCTAATAAGTTTCTCCGCCTGCAATTTGGCTAATTTTGAGTTGGAGGAGGATGAATGAAGCTTTTCATGCAAGCTCTTAGTACTAAAAGTAATTCTTGTGGCACAACATGTGTAAATGAAAATGAGGAGAGAGAGAGTGATGAGAGAGAAACTTTTCCCCATGATTGCGGTTGGTTATGGTTTCTCTTTGCGGGGGAGTTCGGCAAAATGATTAGCGAAGGTTAGGTTTTGGTTGCCGGGATTTATAGAGATCCCAATTCCTTGTAGCCGTGTGGGTGTGACTGACTTTTCTGACAACGGTCGGAGCACACAGCAAAAGAGTCGAGCGGTAAACATAGGGTTTGGTCCCAAGGGACATTCTAGTGGTAAGAGTTGTTTCCCCTATTCCTATGATTCAAGATTTGATTCATGTTGTAATAATAAAAAAAGAAGATAAACATAGGGTTAGAAACAAAACGACCATAGAATAGCACTTACTATGAGTCAGCCTAATTCTAGTACTTTCTTCTTTTATTTGGTGCATTTTGTGGTTGATAGATGCATGCTGATGATACATGATACCAAGATTTAGGGGATTTTGAGAAAGAATTAAAATCAATGAATGTCTCATGAGATTAATTAATTCCTATTTTATGACACCTCAAGTCCCACGAAAGAACCCCAAGCTTGTGTTGAGGAGTCAACTCATAAATTAGAACTCTTAATATTCAAATTGGATTAATTGAATAATCCAGGTATCGATTGGTGAAGCCAAAAAAAGAACCCCACACTTGGTTTTCAAATTTTTTGTTCTTAAGAAATTTAAAATGTAAAAAAGGGGACCAATTAGACATTTTTAAGAAGAAAAGGAGTTTTCACCATGTTTATAATTGCATGAGGATGAAGGGGGCGAAGGGAGAGTAGAAAGGGAACAACTACTCCGTTAAAATTTTAAGAAATTCAAAAATTATAACCGTAAAAAGATATTAATACTCTCAAAAATTATATAAATTCTATCTCTGAAATTATAATTTCTAATATATGTTATATTTTACCTTTATATAAATTAAAGATTTTGTCTTACTAATCAAGGATATCATACAAGTTTATCAAGATATTATTTTGCATTTGTTTTGTTTAAGAGATTAATCTCATTATCATAGAGTCGCGACAAATTAATTAAATCTAAGTGTTGACACGTAGTAGTATCTTCAAGTTCAAGGCCTGATCAAGCATGAAAATGAAAATATTTTTTGTAATATAATATGTTCTAACTTTAGAGTACTGAATATTTTTCTACAAACAACCACTATATTTACTTTTTTACTATTATATATATATACCGAAAGTAATGTCACCCAAAAAAAAATAAATAAAAAATAAAACAAGTGGGTGTAGCCGTGGGGAGATAAGTCAATTGTTGTGTGGAAGCACAACAAAACAAAGCAAAGGTTTCAAACGCAGAGGTGTGGAGGCAAAGCAGAGGTTGTTGTTGGTGGGATGGGGGTGGTGTATGTTACTTTGCATCTTACGAGGGACCATCAGAATTAAACTTTAAGAATCAAATAACGTGCAAGGCATCATCACTTGTATTTGTCAAAAAAATAATAAAAAAAAAAGAAAGTAGAAGCGAATGATGCAATCACATCCTCAAACCATAAAAAGTAGGAATTTTACGAAAATTTAAATGTTATTGGCCTATAATTATAAACCAAACTTTAGAAAAGAGTGTGACAGACAGTAGAGATGCATATTCCTTTTGATTATTGATTGTATACAGCAAGAGCAAGGCATGCAGTTACGCAATCCACGGATCCAAGTTATTTATTAGGTTATTATTATATGATATGAAATGAAACCGATTGGCGTCATGTTGTTCCATTGCTTGCAATATTTCCAATCCCAAAAAGAAAAGGGAACATAACAAATATTAAGTAATCAACAAACAAAACCCTGAAATTTTGGTAGGCAGAAATATTGCGTCTTCTACCCAAATTTTTGCCCATCCCCTTTCACATGTTCAACTTATCTTTGATCAAGAAATAAAACCAATGGATAGTCAATCTAACGAAATATGCTATTAAATCTCTTAATCAAGGTTTCGGGTTCGACTTTTGAGAATGGAAAAAACTACGTTGGGATTAGGAGGGTAGTTTTCAGAATGGACCATTGCAAGTTCCAAACCAGATTAGTTGAAGTATGGCTCAGGATACCAATTGGTCTAGCACAAAAAATTAAAAAAAATAAAAAAATATTCTTAGCTTGACCATCTAGTGAGGCCGGAAGGTATAAAGGTATGCAAGCCCAAACCCGATGGAGCTGGGGTTAGGCCCATATTTCCTAAATTCCTATTTTGTTCTGGACCTGTTAAACTGGAACTCCACAATATTGGGCTCGAAACCTCCCCATCCACAAAAGCCCAGTCCACTCAAATAATAAAGTTCATCATGATCACGAAGAGAGCTTGGGTGGGAGGCGATTCCTGACCCAGCAAGGCCGGCCCTCTCTTTCATTTTTTTTTTTTTTTTGGGATAAAAAATGAATTTATACAAAAGAAAATTAAGTAGTTATATAAATAAAGGGAGATTCAGAATAGAAGAAGGATCCTCTGAGCTTTGGTTAGACCATGATGGCTCTCTCTCTCTCTCTTAGATGTGAACTTGGGTCAGGGAAAAGTTGCGCGGCTTAAGTTCTAACCATATGTCGATGCCCAGTGCAAAGTTGAGTTGATAAATGGATACGTGTGCAGTTTCTTCTCTCTCTTAATGAATAATTTTAATTTTTATTTAGAAACTTTATATTTTCTAAAAAAAAACATTTAGTTGAAAATCATCACCAAGTAGAATGAGATAATATAGAGTCAAGAGACAAAGTGAGGTATCCTATATGACAATAGTTTTTATTAAAATATCAATGAAAAGTTGATTTAGCGGAAAAAATATTATATATTTCAATCAAGACTCATATTCAAATCTTAAGAATTAAAAGAATTATATTGAAAGAACTCCTCATTCATGGAGGGTTCTTCAATAGTTTGAGCCGAATTATTCAAAGTATGTTTATAAATACCGGTTGATCAAGTATCAAAAAAAAATATTTTTTATTAAAATTGAATTCGATAATAATTAGATTGAATTAGTTAAAATATGATTATAAATATCGATTATTTTTGTTAAAATTCAAATAATGATTACCAACAAGTAGCGGACCATCGGACCCATCCATAAATTCGTTTACAACATAGAAACATGTGAAGAAAAAAGTGCAATTGCTTTGCCACACGCATCAGAACAATTACCTAGGATTAGGAGTAGGACTCTGCAAGGAAAAAGAATAAAAAACATGATGTCAATGAGTCAGCAGTAAGTTACCCCATTTTGTTTGCCCCAAAAAAGGAACCGTTGGCAGTTGAAGCTTCGTGATCGGTATGGTATGGGTGAGAGACCCCAGGGCTTATTAGATTTGTTAGCTCCAGACTAGGATGATTTTTTTTTTTTTTAATTAGATTTAAATCTAGATCACGAAATTGAAGAAGGAACATTATAATAGTTAGGCTCTTCGACGACCAGGATGAATTGTGTGACAGTTGAGGATTGCGTCCAGCATTCGGAGGCCTTCACTCATTCTTAAATGCGCTTTGTTTTTGACAATTTTATTCTGTTATCGAGTCGGCTATACTTGAATCAAACATTCAATGATAAAGGATTCTCTTTTTGTCTTTTTATTATTAGTGTTCATTGAATTTAAGATTACAAAATTAAGGTAACGATATTCATTACGATCAATAAAATTCTGTAATTATTAGATTTTGAATTTGTTTCGTGGAAAAAAATTACTTGATATACAACAACCAAATTATACTATTTGTGTATGGTAAAGAATCCTTATAGAAACACTTAAAAAAAATAATAAACATTAATAATATTATTTATAAATATATAAAGTGTTAACTATGATAAAATTTAAATTTTTTAAGGGCAAAAGGCTTAATAAATTTTTAAATTGGTATTTTCTTTTTTTGTGTAAGAGGATTTCTTTTACTTTCAATCGATATCTGAATTTTATTCGATTAATTTGGTTTAAGTACTTTGAAACTCATTAAATGATTAATTCTCTTAAATCTCATTTTATTATTTTTATAACTCAAGACCGTTAATATTGATATTTCCTTTCCATGATGTTCGAATCATCAGAAATTGATAGAAATTGATATTTCTCTCCCTCTGTCTCTCTCTGTCTGTGTGGAGGCCACGGTGCTCTTGTCGGTCCAATAGTTTCTCTGTCGCTCTCGATTCACCATGATTTTTCAGTTAGATTTGATTTTAACTTTTTATTTTCTATGATGTCAAATTTTAACTCTATAAAAATAAAATAAAAACACCAACAACAAAGAACAACTTGTTCACGTTGGGCATCCACAAATATATACCAACATAAAATGTTGACTTTGATCGATGAATGATGAACGACGATGCACAAGAATCCATGAACAACCAACATAACCTTCCTCACCCAATCCTCATTGATCGTTGATCCTATCTTCATCCAATCATTTTTCATTTTTCACAAAATCCGTTCATCTTTTTATAGCATCCCCAACAGCACCCGGTCCCATAATTTTTTTTTTTCAAATTCCAAATTTTAAATTTTACTTCAATTATAAAATAATAAAAAAATTAAAAATTTATGGAGAAACAAATACTTTATTTGTCCTTATTTAACCTTTAAAAATTTTTAACATGTTCTTTTCATTATAATATATTTCTATACTTTTAGAGGAGCGATGGTACTTCTTGGCCCCTATGGTATCGCCATTGGACATACCTCAAATCCCAATTGGCTTTCCTTTTTTTTTTTTTTTTGAAAATATAATATTATTTAAGTTCGTTAATTTATACTATTGTCCAAGCATTCTTGTCCCTTATTACATAGTCCGTAAATTATTTTTTGTAGAATAGAAAAACTCGTTTTTAAGTCAGCTACTCGAGACTAATACAAGCTTAGTTTGCTTCACTCAGCAAGCAAAAAATAATATAATAAAATAAAATAAAAAGGAGAATATGGTTGTTTGCTTTATGACAAATTATTTTTTAAGAAAACAATATTTATGTTTGGCAGTGCCTTACTAATGAAAAATATATTACATTTAAAAAGAAAAGAAAACAAAATTTACCGTCTGGGGTAGCTAAACAATCCATCAAAGACCCTTTTTAGTGTCGGCAGGGTATATGGACCTATCTACGTGTTGTAAGCATGCACGTTTGCAAAACACACACACACACTCTCTCTCTCTCTCTCTCCCTCACACACGCACACTCACTTACTTACGCAGTCATTTCACATCCTAATCAACCAAATTTTCTTTCCCTTGGACGCAACAGGCATGAAGTAAAGACAACGAGTGCCCGACAAGAACCTGTCCTGCGACTTTATACAAACATAAATGATTTTTTTTTCCTTCATGTTCTTATATTCTCTTTTAGTCCTATTCCACTTCTAATCATATTATTTTTCGATTATGACCCATAGCAAACTAAAACAAGAGGACAAAGATGGGTAATGAATGATTGAAGGGAGATAAGTAGCTCTCTTCTTACATTCTCTTCTCCAGCAACTATATTTGTTAAACATTTTGGTGAACTCCTTTACTATATTCCACTAGAAAATTGACCCCTCTATAAACGAGAGTCTCTTTCTTAAAATTTCTCACTGGGTTTTGGTATTAAGTGAATGTCAAAGCCTGCTAATGATTCTTAGCTCTGGATAGCATAGTTAAGTGAGCAGTTAGGCCGGTTTAACGGTTGTAAACATGGTTTTAGGAACGTGTACTGTGGAACATTTTTTTGCTCTTAAATATAAACAACTACATGGGTATGGGTCCAGAATTTGTGTGGGATTATGTAGTTTGACAAAATTATGGAAAAATGATTATAATTAAGGAGAGGATTCAATGGTTTGAATAACGATGAAGCAATTGCACTATGTCTCCTCTCTTTGCCTCTTCCAATAGTTAGCTTTGTCTGCCTTAATACGTGCAAGCATGAAGACATGCATCGCTTTATGGTTTTTGTCAATTTATCCATTGATCTAAGAAACTATGAGAAAAGTCGTCCGTTTGAAAGGTGGCCATGCCAACTTGATCTCTTCACCATTTTCTATCAACAAAATGCTATTAATTATTAAAATAAATTTATCAAAATCTAAATTATAATGTTAAAATAATAAAAATAGAATTAAAATAATAAATTATTTTTATTTTAACTCAGTTCATCTCTAATCTTCATGTACAAAATTTTAATCCAATTTAACCTCAGATATGTATGAATTGAATTCATTAATTTCAGAATTCATCTCTAATTTTATTCTCCATCCCACATAATTGTTACAAAATTATGGGATTACACAAATCAAATTTGTCCCCCCCGTATCTTGTCTTCGTCCTTTGAGATCTTTCTTGACGTTGTAATGAAACAAAACAAAACAAAATAATTTGGTAGAAATTAGATACAAAAAGCTTTTTAGACAATAATAATTTAAAAATGAAGTGGGGACTTGCAATAATTATAAGGGCCAATCCAAAACCAGAAAGCTGATGTTGGAATTAGGTCATTTCGAGCTAAGCATACCTTACCCTTATTTTAATGGAAGGACGAGGAGAGATCAAAAATATAACCTTGTCACTTTTGATGTTTCATAGATTGATTATTGTACTATAACCTCAGGAGAAATCAATATTGTACTTCGACACTCATGGAAGGGAATTTTTTTTTTCTATTTAAGAATTGTTCTTTATGTCTTTTTTTTTTTTTTTCTTTTTCAAACCCACCAGAGCATTGGCTATAGCATTTAGAGTCATAAATTTATTTGTTTATCTTTTTTGGATATATAATGAAATTTTATATTTCGTGCCTATCTTATGATTGTTGCAATTGTGGACTTCCTTTATTTATTTTGTTTATGTATTTCAAATAATGTGATAGGTAACAATATATGCTCAGAACTTGTCAATGGGTCGGTCCGAAAGGTCCCATTGCATTTAATAATACTTTAGGTAAGTCCAAGAAACAACATAGTTTGTCTAAGATTTCGGAGAGTCTACAATTGAGGTTTTCTAAAAATAATACTACAAGTGACCTGTTGATTGAAAGACAAAGAGATTTTAAACCAAATCGGTATTGTTTTTTCAAAGATATGTTTGGATTGATTTCTCCCCACTGCCTGAAATCAATTCCTTTTAGCCGAAGTAACTTCTACTTTTGTACTTCTATCATAATCAATCATGTATCCTTTTCTTTTTTTATAATCAATCATGATAATATTTAAATTGAATTAATTTGAATATGAATTTGAATATCGATTGACTATTTAAAAGAACAAAAAAAAAGAACTGGCGTGTTAAACTTCATGAGAGAATCAATTCAATATCCTGCTATAGCTTGTGAAATTGGTTGACTGAATTGCTGGATCAATTCGTGTGAAACCAGTCCCCCGAAAACCAAACAACCATGAGAACTTCATTAATATTGCTTTTCATGCCTACTGTTAAGGCATAAGCAACCCATCATCAGTTTATGACCAACTACGCATTATATTCCACCAACTCTTTCCCCCTGTTGTTTGAATGTCTCATTTTTTTGTAAGCTCAGCATATTTAAACTCAAATTTGCTCCTAGATCAAGTGGGTCAATAAAAAAATATATATATTAAACAAAATATCCATTCAATCAGAATGCACCTCATTTAGTTCCAAAGTAAAGCAAGGATTGAAATGGCCCCTAACAAATTATGAATACATAAATATGTATAAATATGTATAATCCAGTTCGCGTGTTAGCGAGGACTTCATGGCTCATGCAGTGACTAATAAAAATCATTCAGAAGTACATACTATTTGTGCATCATTAATTCCTTCTGCCACTTATTTATTAATATTATCATCATGATCACATTCAAGATAAATTTTGGAACCAATGACTAATTAGTCCTGAGTATTATTACGTAAGGTTTCGTATCCAAATTTTGTGTATGAAAACAATAAGTGTCAAGAGAATTTTATTCCTTAACAATCCAACTCATTTCGAATTAAATTTAATCGGGTTTAAAATGATTATCAAATAAAAGTATTTTATAAAAAAAATAATAAATTTTGAAGGTGGGCTTTTTACTCTTTTATTTTCATATTATTATTATTATTATTTTCACTTGCGGACCAAATTAGTACGCCTTGCTATATATAGAAGCCGTTTTGACCAAGTTGAAAAGCATTCATTGACTTGAGGAAAGCTATGGCACTCAAATAAAAATTCATGCGATCTACTCCTTTTTCCATTTAAAAGACAAAATGGGGACTGCATTCCCACTTTTAGAAGACGTGCAATAAGTAAATTCATTGACTGTCTGTATAGATTCATACAATAAGTACCGAAAATAAATTGTTTTAAACGTTACTCCATAAATAATTCAAAAAAATAGTTTGTACTGCAAAATCCGATAATTAATAAAATCCAAATTTCATTTTGGGAAACCATATGGCGCCGAAAGAAAATTCTTATAACGAGTGCATATATATTAAAAACAAAATTTCTATCTGTTCAATTCAATATGACTTATGCATGTGGGTGCCTCCACAACTTAACATGGGTTTCAATATATGGTGTCTCGGACCCACCAAAATTATTGTTGTTTCACATGTTCTTAGACTGTTTGATCACAAATGCAGGACCAATACCCTCAAAATTCTAGATATCGATATGAGTTCTTGGGATGCTGCCTAAATTTTATCACACCTCTGACGTCAAACATGGCAACTTATTAAATATTTTCCTAGGTGAACCTGTACCAGAGCCTTGTCTCTTTCAGTTCGAAAAAGTGTTAAGCTATAACTACCTAAAAATATATTAATTTTTAGATATGGAAAATTATTAATATAATAACTATTCTAATTTTTTTAATAAAAAAAGGTTAAATTTTTATTTATAAAACTCAATATCCTTTATTAAAAATCTTGATTTTAATTAAAAACTAGTATAACTAATATAAAACAAAAGCAAATTTTTGTTATACCTTTTCAAACCTCTCTCTGTCTCTCTCAATTTCTTTCCCATACCTCTCAACAGCATAACATAGATTCGTGGGCTTTCAATCAGAAAAAAGGAAAAAGAAAAAGAAATATATCAAAGGAAATCGGGTTCAAGACGGGTCTTAAGTTGCAAAGTTATATTGTGGTGTCGCCAAAAATAATGTTCATTAAAAGGAAAGGCAATTTGGGTGCTTGTGAATTGAAGAATGTGAAAGAGAAGATGTTCGATGAGCATTGAAATAAACAGCATCACATGCAAGTCGGTTTGCAGGTCACAAATTTCATGTTTTATGGGTTTCTCTTTTCTCACATTTTTGTCATAATTGTTGTGCCGTCCGTATTTGGAGGTCCCAATTTGCATGAAATCACACTTCTGTCAAGTAAAAGAAACTACAATACATTATAGAGAAAAAGTATAGCAAGTTCAATTTTTGTTGGCAGCTGAGTGGCCAACTTTCTAAAGCTTGCAAAAATTAATAGCTTTATAAGTGTTCTCTCGTTTGGATCATTGGTTGCAGTGCAGCTACTTCCTTTGGTCAAAAGTTTGACTTCTTTATATATATATATATAATTCATGATTTTCATTGCTATGAAATATCTGATTTCAATTTTATTAAAATATTAAACAGTTAAATACCCAGTTCAAGATGTTGATTTTGTTTTTTCAAAAATAACCCACTTATCATTTGCCTGACTTTTATAATTTCACTAAATTATTGAATGGTTATGTATTTGTTTAGTAAATGAATGTTCAGAGAGAATAGAGACGCAGCATCAGTAGAGTGTATGGTTTGTCCATTTGAGCTTACATATGAACTATGGTGTTTCGGATAAGATGAATGTGTTGGATGGTAGATGTGGTTTATAAAAGAGGATATGAGCCAGATTCGTCACTTTTCCTAGTCCTGTGTAAAATTGATTAGATTCCAACCTTAGTAATGGCTGATCACTACGGATTGGATGTAAAGCATTGCGGATAAGCATGATATAGCAAGGGTCTATTTTTAAATTAGGACCTCTAAACAACTTTACTATTCCTCAAGTACAATGCCCTCATTTTTTTTTTGTTTTTTAATAAACAATTCATATTCAAAATCATATTTCGACTAATTCGATCCGAATGTTATCGATCCCAGTTTAGAGAGAAACGCTTCTAACATAATTTTTTCTATTCCTAATTTTTAAATACATTATTTGATTAAGGGATTCATCATTTTTACCGACTAAACTGATGATTCCTTGACGTTCAATGCCCCCATGTGCTCTAATATGAAAGGACAATCCCTTTCCCCGACTTGAGATTTTTATGACCTCAAATTCAAGAATGCCCAGTTGCAAAATACTATTTTTCATGATGAAAAACAATTAAGTATAACTTTTTTGTATAAAAATGACTATTTTTTTAATCATTTCTTCTTTTATGTGTTCATATGTTTTACTTGTGTGGTATTAGATTGTGAATATTTGATAGGGGTAAATTTGCATGTAAGACATGAAAAAAGTAAAATAAAAGTCAACTATCAGAGTTATAGCTGGTGATTTTAACTTCTAAGGCCGTGAACGTCTTTCATGGAAGACCGGTACCAATAATAAATGAGGACTTTAATTTTATTTTTTTTTTGAGATTTTAAATTTACTATACAAGAAATTTATGAGAAAGATTTTTTTTTTATATAAAGAAACTAAATTCAATATAAATAAAATTTTAAATTAATAACAATTATTGGATAACTTAGGAATATATATATATATATTAATATATAATTTGAAAAGAAGATTAGCTTACGACTTCCTCATTTCAGGGGCTATGCTAGCAAACGTTAGGCTAAAATTGAACGCACTCAACTGCCAACAACAATTGACGGGTTCCAAATGGGAATTCACAAGGAGAGACCCACCAATCAAAGGAACAATTCCATCTCCCCCCCCCCCCTCCCCGGAACTGGGAGTGCCCCATTTACTTCCTGCGACCCCTCTTTTGCTTTCCCGGTTAGCCAACCATAACCAACAAGTTTTCTCACAAAAAAAGAAAAGACAAACGTGTAAACGAAAACAAGGTCTGTACCACATGCTAAATTATTCTCTCTATGGTCATCTCCCTTAAAAAATTGAATTTGCGCTCTGTCTCTATCTGCAACATCCATTAACCTACCCTTCCTTATCACTCCCCTTTTGCATGGGCGTCTCTTAAATTTCACTATAAATACACCCCCAATTCTGCCTCCGGAGTCCCATTCTCTCGTTCCAAATTAAACATCTCTCTCCCTCTCTCTTTCTCTCTCTTCCTGCATTTTCATTCGACACACACAAACACACATACACTTATACACACACATTCCTCTCTCTTTAAACCAGATCCTCTGTTCATGGCTCTGCTTCTCTGTTTTCTTCTTATTTTGATGATTCCAAATTCAAGCAATGGTGAAGGTCCACCATCGCCAGGGTACTACCCAAGTTCAAGAATCCCATCTGACGGGTTTAATCAAGTGTTTAGAAATCTATGGGGTCCTCAGAATCAAAATGTAGACCAGGGTCAACTTACTATGTGGCTTGATAGCAGCTCAGGTTAGGTCTTTAATTATGTACTATCTCAATTAATTTTCCAATGCCTATCTATTTTCTTCACTTTAATTAAAATTGATTCGCTTATATTGCTTTGTTATTGAAATCAGGAAGTGGGTTTAAATCGCTTACTCCATATCGATCCGGTTACTTTGGTGCTTCCATTAAACTTCAACCTGGTTATACTGCAGGAGTAGATACATCCTACTATGTAAGCATGTCTACTGATTTACTTAAATGTTTTCTTATAAGAATTTTCTCCTAAGTATTTTGTCCCATGAAATTGTTCAATAGCAATCTGTCACCTGAATCACCAAATAGCATCTCGCTCTCTTTTTTGTTTTGGGCGCATGTGTGAAAAAAATGTGTCATGATGTTTTTATCATTTAAACTTATCATGTTCATAAATTGGGGGCATTATGACAGTTATCCAACAATGAAGACTATCCAGGGAACCATGATGAGATAGATATTGAATTTCTTGGGGCAACCACGGGTAAGCCCTACACATTGCAGACAAACGTGTACATAAGAGGAAGCGGAGATGGAAATGTTACGGGGAGGGAGATGCAATTTAATCTATGGTTTGATCCCACACAAGATTATCACCATTATGCTATTATTTGGACTCCTAATGAGATTTTGTAAGTATTCACATCACTTTCCACAAATTTATTTGGCCTAACTACTACTTACCAATCACTCATTTATCTTCTTCCCACTTTTCATCTTCTATTTGTCCAAATTTAATCAATGATCTCTCCACGTATCCATCCAAATCTTCTGTCCAACCTCGGCACTATATATCGAGCTGCACTTGTTCTTTTCCTTCTTTAAGACGTGGAGTGAGTAGTAGGGGCCTGCTTGTTTACTATCACCTTAACTTTTATTGCACTGAATCTAGAGACCCATGGTATTTACATGGATCTATTTATTGTTAAATGTGTTACTATAAATTTATGAGGAAACCTAATATGTGATAATATTTGGTAATATACTAAAATAATATAAGGGATATATAAAAAAGATTTGTATTTCATATATACTAAATTAAATATGATACAGTTCTGCATCATGTATTAGTAAATGGTGGGTGAAATTAGGGCACATTAAATTTGAGATGCCATGGGGCATCAATTGGTAACATAATTGGTATAAATCCTAAAAAGGGAAATACATATTGAACAAGAGAGGCCATCCTTTATCTTGAACCCCACCCCATGACTTCTGATATATATACATAATTAAGATCAGATAATTTAAAAATCCTACTCTAAAAAAAGGGAAATCTTACATTTACGGGTATCAAACCTACAGATGCATGTCACTTTTTGCTTTTATTGATCACTTCTATGTAGAATTGTACTCTCCTGCATCTACATGCATCTCGAACAAATTGAGACCCGCCACAACATTGCATCAATCACAATGGTAAAATTGTAGAAAAGCACGAGTGTCGGACCACATATTGATCATAGTCTGTGTTGAAAGAAAAGGAAAGTATAATAAAATATAGTGTAAAAAGTCTACACCGCAAATGTATGTTTCGGTACGGACATGTACGTAAGTCTAGGTTTGAATAATTGGAAACCCATGCCCAAGCATTTCATGTGACACTAAAATTCAAGCCCTAGGGTACATATCACGGGCGGCTAAAAAATGGTCCTCAACGTCACTCGTGACCATAATTTGTCTTACCATTAAATTTTCCCAAACACGGTTTTGCTCTCTCTCTCTCTCTCTCTCTCTCTCTCATCTCCAAGTTAACATGTGACAACAATTTTTTTTTTCCTCCAGATTCTTTGTGGACGATGTGCCAATTAGAAGGTATCCAAGAAAGAGTGATGCGACATTTCCTCAAAGACCTATGTGGGTGTATGGTTCAATTTGGGATGCCTCAACATGGGCAACCGAAGGAGGAAAATACCCTGTTGATTATCACTACCAACCCTTCATCGGCAAGTACAAGGATTTCAAGTTAGCTGGTTGTGCCACAGATTCCCCAGCCTCCTGCAACCCGCCATCGGCATCGCCGTCGGGCTCCAGCGGCTTGACCCCAGAGCAGTACGCCGCCATGGAATGGGTGCAGAAGAATTGTATGGTTTATGACTATTGCAGCGATCCTCAAAGAGACCATACCCTAATCCCAGAGTGTTAAGGGGCAGTTGAACTGGGTCATGCCCTCGTATTTCGCTCTCAAGAAATAATTTGCGTTTGATTTGAAGTGGGTGTGTCGATTAATAATTAAAGAAAGATACAATGGGATTGTTTCTTTGGAGGGTCTTGAGATGGGTTCCACTTGCTTAACAAAAAGGTGCAAGAGATAGAGACTTGTGCGTCCAAGCCTCCTTATATTTATTTAAAAAAAGAAAAAAAAAACTACTTTTATTTTTATTTTTTTCCCCTTTTTGCTGTATTGTCGTTGGAATAAAGTGACTGAAATGAAATTCGAATGTGTAGTCTGTTTGCAAATCATTCCAAATAAAACAAGAGAGTCTCACTTTGTCATATGCAGTGTATTATCGTGTTTTGTTCTGATTGGTAGTGCATAGTACAACGTTGATTTGTCAAAGAAGAGTCTCACTCTAAATTTTCACAAAATTTTTCACTATTTAATATTATATTATTGAGGTTAAAATTGAGGTAGTTACTCTAAAAGTTTACCGTTTTACTTGATATAGTTAAAAAAAAAAAAAATTAAGCTCAAAATTTTCAAAAACCATCCAAAATATGCTTTGGTACAAATTATATCTCATCATCGAAATGTCATATTTTTGTTTTTGGTGTCATTTTGAAATTTGAAGTCTCAAATCATTCATTCATGGGGTTACGTGTAAGTGCTGTTTGATTCACATGGCAATATGGACCCGTGAAATTACAAGTCGTAAATTATCATCCCGTGACAATTAACCATGCGATGATAGATTGAGTTCATTTTAATTTTTATGTATTCTATTTGTCATATTTTTTAATTAACAAAGATTTTAACAAAATATATATAGAGAGAGAGAAAAAATTTTATAAGTAATATCGAATTTTTTTCATAAAAATAAAATTATTTTTACTTCAATAATTATTTAAAAACCAAGTTGCCTCAAACATTAAAGTCAAAACATAAAATGGCTTTTAAAACCAAATCTCTATGGTAGTGGTAGAACGTTACACTTTCTTAATTATAGGTTTTGGATTCAAGTTATGAGAATCAAAAAATAAGATTTGAGAGAACCAATCCCTTAATAAGCCTTATAATATTCGACTAGATTAGTCAGATCAAACTAAATACCGACCAATGAAAAAAAAAAAAAGGAAGGTTTTGACCCGCTGTTGCAACCTGTTATACAGACCCAACCAAAGATATGATACCAACCCCGTCAAACATCAACGTTTAACTATCATTTTATTCCAAGCCCTTTGGTTGGGTCTGTCTCCGTGGCCCGATTCGAGTTCTTCCAACTTGTTCCCGAGCCCTTTGTAGCTTTTGGGCCTCAAAAGAACAAGTTCCTGGATCAAGGCCCATCATCTGAATATGTAGGGTAATCATTTTTTTTTTATCGACGAGTATTTAGAATTATATTCTAATTAATTCAATTTAATTTACTATGAGAAAACTCTTTAAATAGTTTTTTTTTTTATTTCTAAAATTTGAATCGAAATTTTGATTAAAGGATCTAACCTATTTTCCAACATGATATTCCATTTTGTAGTGTCATTTCATTGAGACAGAGGGAGACCATATAGTGTACTAGGAAAACAATTTAATGGTCATAATTTTCTTTCTCAACTTGATGATTTCAAGTTTAAATTCTAATATAACAAAAAAAAAGAGAGAGCATAGTTGCTTTTTCAAGTTGAGCGGTGAGAGAGAGAGAGTGAGTTATGTAGTTTTCTGCTTTTTATTATATCAAAATTTAAATCCAAAATTAATAGATTGGGAGAAGGGTTGCAACCATTGTTATTAAAGGACCCGTCGTTCAGATCTGGTCAACTCTTGACCCGTGTACTGTGTGGGTCGGTTTGCCAAATGGACCGTATGTATAATCTACCCAATAAACCTGCGGGTCAATCCAAAACCCGTGTGACCCGTGGATTTTTACAAAACCATGCGGGTTTTGTTTCTGAAATTAAAAGACCATTTCACTTGAAAAATCTCATCTTACCCTTTGACGCTTTTCTCTTCGTCAAAAGTCCGATCTCCCTCCCTCGCATCGCAACTCTCAAGCTCCTCTTTTCCCTCCCTCCCCCTTCTCTCACTCTATCCTTGCTCTTCCATGGAAAACCCCTTTTGTTTCGGTTTTTGCCCTTTTGAAGAAACTCTCCAATCAATGAGAGAGGGTTGGGGTTTATCCCGATCAACAACGACAATCATCCCCTTATTCTTAAGATACTTTGTTTCTATCTAGAGGGAGATCTGACTCTCACTTCGTGAAATTAAGATAAATGGTTATTGGTTTATTATTTACTGAAGTTGTCACACGCTCTTGATGCTAATTAGAACAAAGGAAGAAGAATCTGGAATAAAGGTCAAGTGATGTATGGGACTACCAAGTGTGCAAAGTTAGACGCGTACCCCATTTAGGACACGAATAAAGAGATGTTAAGTCATGAATTTCAATATACAATTGGAGGACAGGCATTGCTTATTTCTCTCTCTTTCTGTCACACTCAACACCCACACTCTCTCTTTACTGTTGATTGGGTAATTTTGTTTTATCTCTATTTTTTATATTTTATTTATTTTTTCTTTTTTGAGACTATAAAAATATAAATTTATGAATTTTAAATTTTTATTATATGATTTTATAATATTTTGTAAATATTATGAATGATATTTTATATTTAAAAAATATAATTATATATATTTTTATATTTTAAAATAATAAAAAATAATCAACAATTAAATTAGTGATTCAACAATTCAATTAATTAAATCATAAATTTTAATATACATGAATTAATAGTCGGATCGGATTTAATAACTATGATCGCTAACTAAGACCCACCCCTTCAATTATATGTTTTTCATAGTTCCAATCCTTTTTTCAGCTATTCCATGCTATCTCTTCTAATTTCCTCCTCAATATAATAAATTGTAATTTGTATAATAAAACTTGGTCATTTTAGAATCCTAAACTCTAAACTGTTTACAAGCTGTCGATATGAAATTACTGAGCAGGTTTTGTGTCTCACTATTAAACCTATCCGGGGTATTACGTGAATGGTTGGGTTGGGTTGGGTTGGGCGATTGCTCCCTAAATTTTTTAAAAACTATTTTACTATATTAAATAGTGAAAATTATGATCTAAAATGATATTCGCTCCATTAAAAAATATAATTTATTCTCTAAAAAATTTATTAAAATATTCAACTATTATTTATCTTTATAATTCGTACTTTGCAAACAATTAAATAACAACAAAACATCTTGTAAACCTTTCTTTTTGACCCACTAGAATTCTTTTTTTCTTTTTTTCTTTTTTAATTTCTCATCCCCCATTTGCTAACTCATATGCTAACCTAATTTGTGCATATCTTGTTTCATTCGTTTTCTGGTTTTTGTATCTACCAATTCATATACTTGCTTCCAACATCTAGGTGACAAGGAGGGTTATTTATTTATTTATTTATTTATTTATTTATCCTGTTTAAACCGTTGCTAATTTTTGGTGCCAAGATCAAGATGGTAATGTTTATCTAGATGATGTTGGCCTTTAAGACACCTCTTGCATCACCAAAGTTCTCCAAGTACATGATAAAAGGCAAAGCGATCAAATAACGTAAATTTTGCCTTTTTATAGAAATTACATCCACAATGAATGTTACTTGAGAGAAATAATAAAAATATGATTATATGTATCTATATCAAATATATGTAACCAAATTCTGAACATAATAACTATTAGAGATATGGTTTTTTCTTTTTTCGTATAAGAGTTTATTTAATAATTATAATTTATCTTTCAAATTATTAGGCAATAGGGAAAACACATAAAAAAAATTTAAAAAAAAATCAAGGGGAAAAGAGTAAAACGACCAAAATCAATGCAACATAGAGACAATGCCATTTAAGGAATTTTTGCTGGCATAGCTTCTGCCTTTTAGTAAAAGGCGGAAGAATAATTCTTTATGTAGTTTTTGGTGCTGAGACCCATGGTATCTTGAATCGTCTTCGACGGATAGACTAATCTGAAATCGAGCCGGGTAGGTTCATGTAGGACGGTCAAACTCTCCCTCAAGAGTTTTAAAGCAACTGCGTTCTAAGATCTCGAACTTGAGACCACTGGTTAAGTTAGAAGAGTCCTATACCAACTCATCCACGCCCTATTTGATATAATTCTATATGTATTCATCGCACGAATGCCTGACATAACTTCTGCTCTATATCTCTACTCTCTAGGATTGTTTATGCCAAATTAGAAGCAATGTCTTTCCATGTAATCAAAATGTCAATTGTGAAAGTGAAACCCCATAATCTCATTTACCCATTTTATCTTTTGTCAACGAATATTCTATGGACCAGTGAAATTACAAGTTGCAAATAATAATCTCGTGACAATTAAATTGTTCTATTAGGGGACTTGTCTATATCTCTATTTGAATAATTACAGTTTGTCTCTATTTATCTTTTCTAATAAATATTAAAATATATATAATAAAAAATACAACAAATGCACACAAAAAAATTTAGAAAAGTTGTGGATTTCGACCTCCCTCCAACCAGCACCCTTGCTACAAAACTCAAAATCTGGATTTCCGTTTTTTTTTTTTTTTTTTTTTTTTTTGGTGAGAAGAGACAAAACTAAACAACCAAAAAGACACAAAAGAACCTTACGCCCCCAGGGGGCAAATCCTCATCTTTCTGATCCAGAATCTGCCATCCGCATCCATCTTGAGCAGCTCCTTAAGTTCATACGGTGGAGATGTAGCTTCCTACACACCAAGCTATGCCCTTTGACCCAACCCCGTGAGCTTATCCGCGCACCTACTGGCTTCCCGGAAGATATGCCTAACCTAAGAGACTCCCCCATACTAACCATAAGCTGCTTGCAATCTTGCAGCAGACAATTCCAAGGATGATTTTCACTCACTTCCTTATTAATGGCAATAACAAGAGCAAGAGCATCACTTTCAACCTCCAGAGCTTCAAAGTTCATTTTCTTAGCTAGCAGTAGCCCAACCATTAGCCCCCATAGCTCTACTAGGTCTCTGTAACAATTATGATTGATTAATAGTTAATCATAATTAAAAATATTAGTTAGTAGTTAACAAGATTAGTTAGTAGTTGGTGAATTGGTTAAATGGTTCGTAGAATTAGTATAAATAGCAATATCCAATATATGTAATGGTATGGAATGAAATAAAATGCAATAAAATCTCTCATTCTCTCTCTTTTATTCTCTCTTTTTCTCTCCTATCTCTCTCTAGTCTTTCTCTCTCTATCTCTTAATTCTCTCTCTAATCCCCTTTCTCTCTCTCTCTTCAATTTTTATCTCTCTATATTTTTTTATCACTCTCTATAGTGGGATTGTTACAAATTAGTTTCAGAGTCTACGTTCTTAAGTGAATCTTGAAAAAACGGTAAAGAAAATCAAAAATTATCTTTGATGGGAACGAAGATGGAGGAACTAGATCAAAAAATAGAAAGTTTTTTGATAAGAATTGATGACAATTTCATCACTATCATAAAGTTTGTGTTTAACAAAAAATCCAAAGAATATGTAGAATTGTATAAATTTTCTACCGTATCCACCCCTATTGAAGCAAGGTCAATGGTAGAAAAGAAGCAAGAAAATGAAAATGAATTGGAAAGCAACAAAACAAATCAAATAGGTAAAAAAACAACACCAAATTCTATAGAAAAACAAGATATTGGAATGCTTTTCGAATCCTCTATTTTACCTAGTCCTAATGAAGAAATGTTGAAGGTAAAAGGAGGGTTGCATATATTCAAGAAAGAACATTGTTTCTTGTCAAGTTTTCCAATTATTGAAATTTCAAGATTCATTAAAAAAAATCTATAGCTAGAAACAAAATTTCAATTACCCAATGAAAAACAAATTGATGATGAATTTTTGCCAAAGTCAACAAAAATTGAATTTTTGGTGTTCATGGAGAAAATTCTTCATAAGAAAATAATTCAAGAAAAATCTCTTTCAAGCCTTCTCATATCCATTTTTCTCCCACTACTCACAATGCAACTCAAGTTGAATGTATTGTTCGTTTCCATCATCTTATTTCTCAACATAAATGCAAATTTTGGTGTAAAATTCATGGATTCAAATTTCAAGATAAAAGAATTGTAACAACTATGACTGATTAATAGTTAATCATAGTTATAAATATTAGTTAGTAGTTAACAAAATTAATTAGTAGTTAGGTGAATTGGTTAAATGGTTAATTGAATTAGTTAGCAGAACTAATATAAATAGTAATATCTAATATATATAATGACAGAAATAAAATAAAATGCAATAAAATCTCTCATTCTCTCTCTTTCTCTCTCTCTCTATCTCTCTTGTCTTTCTTTCTCTATCTTTTAATTCTCTCTCTAAACCCCTTTCTCTCTCTCTCTTTTCAATTTTTATCGCTATATTTTTTACCACTGTTACAGTATTCCTGCGCACTTCCAACCTTGACCCAAAAGCCATGAAGCCAGTATCCTCTATGATACCTGAAGAGTCCACCTGCACCGGCCTGACCTGAATAGGGCTTAGAAGCACCATCAGCATTGAGTTTAATCTCTTCTTCCCTTGGGTGCAACCATCTCACTTTAACCTCCTCCCAGCTGGTCTTTGGTTTACCGAGATTACTTTTGCTAAATTCCGCCATGCACCTGATTCTTACAGCTAAATCTAGAACTGAGTCTATCTCAATGGGCGTACTCCGAGTTCATTCCTCATGCCGCTAAGCCCATTTGTAACAAATTTTGGCCGTAAGGAATTGAAGAGATAATAAAAAATTAGTTAAGAGAAAAAAAAGAAAAATTATAATTTACTCTTATGAAGAAAATGAAAAAAAAGAAAAGTAATAGAACTCATTGGTTATAAAAAGTTTTGTTTTTAACTTTTAAAGGGTATTTTTGGAATATAAAAAATGTTTAACTCTAATTTTTTTTCTCCCATCTATTTCTTTCCACTTTTAAGAGAGAAAAAATTTTAAATTTGAAAGAATTTCAAATCCATCCAAATCTCTACTTTTCTCTTGTATTTAAACTCCGAAATGAAATTCTCTTCTACTTTTTTCAAATCTTTCCATTCAAACCAATTATAATAGAACACATTCATGGATCAAGGCCCACCCGCGAATCTCCAAATCTTTTTTGGTTTTTTTTTTTGGGTGAATTCTTTTTTGGTTGTTAGTATTTGATTGTGTGGTTTTATTTTTTTTGTTATGTCTAGATTTTAATATGAGATCACTGAGTTTGGAGAAATAGATTATAATTATTAAATTGTCTCAACCGGAACGCGGTCTCATTTCAATGATAGGTTCATTTCAATGATAGGTAGGAGCAGGCGTTGGACCATTTTTGAATCCAAAACCATAGACAGAAGCCCATCAAAAGCTGTCAAAATGAGGTTAGTGAACAGGCGAAGAATACCGTGACCTGTGCTTGAGGAATACTTGACAAATATTATAATAGTAGTGATAAATCTTAGTGGGACCAAGGTGGCAACCGACCTTAGCTCAGTTGGTAGAGCGGAGGACTGTAGTGTGTGCAGATGATCCTTAGGTCGCTGGTTCGAATCCGGCAGGTCGGATTTGTTCTTCCTATTTTTGGTGCTTGATTTTTTCCTCTGTTATGTTGTTTGTTTTCTCACGCCGAAGTTAGAGGGTTGTTACTAAAGTCATCTCCCATTGGACCTGTGAACTCCCAAAACATTAGCCAACTGTCCACCACTTCAGCCTAGTTTGGCGGACAATCCAAGCCCAAACATGCCAGAGGAGAGAGAGAAGTAAAATAAGTTTAAATTATAGGTAATAGTGAAGTTTAATATATTTTAATAGTTTTTAATTTAAATGATAAATTTTAAATTTAAGAATTTTATTTTTTTTTTTGATATAGATACTTACCTTAAATTTAAACTATTTAATTTTTTTGTAATTTTTTTTATTGATATAAACATTCATATAAGATTTAATCTATTTAATTTTTCATTTGATACATGTATTATTATTTATCCAAAACAATACATCAAATAAAAAGATTATGTTAGCATGCCTGAAAGTACACTTTTAAATACAAATACAAGCAAATTCCAAGGACTAATTTTTTTTTTTTTACTGAATAGAAAAATAAATAATAAAAGAAAAAGAACATATGTTTAAAAGTGAAAGTTATAAACTCAACATTTTTTGGTAATTACAGATCAGAAGAGAGATTGATAACCTTGTAATTAGAAATTTTTTCGGAGACAATAAATATAGGACACATATGGATTAAGTCCTTTTTCTTTTTTTTTTTTTTTTGGGATAAACCACCGACCTATAGTCATATTTAACCTAATTAAATCTGATTTGAGTGGATTTGACCTTTAAGGAATAAAACTCTCTTAATATTTTTTTCTCTATAGTCCATACACATAAGTCGAATCCAAAACCTTATTAAAGGATATCAGTATCCGGTCAAAACCAACTAGACGAAACTTTCATCAAAGAAGAATGCATTATTAAAATGTTAACATATTTTAAACCTGAGGTTTGATTTGTCTTTAAAAAATGGGGTCACTCAGTATACAAAAATATTTTTTGATTTAGTACAAAAATAAAAAGAAGACGGGTATATATATACGCAAATGGATATAAATGTTTGGTTAAAACCAACCAGACTAAACTTTCATAAAAGAAGAATGCATTATTGAAATGTTAATGTATTTTAAACTTGATATTTGGTTTGTCTTTTAAAAAAGAATTCACTCGGTACATAAAAATATTTTCTGACTTAGTGCGAAGGTAGGAGAAAGATAAACATATATGTACGCAGTTTTCTCCTTATAATTTTACAAAAAAATAATTTTTACCTCTTAAATTCATAATCTCAACATCACCAAAAGAATAACACAATTATCATACCATGATTTGTCCTAAGATATCTATCTTTTACGGACCGAAAACAATCTAATCTAATATAGGGAAAGGAAAATCCTTAATCTTGAGTCCATCATAATTTGTTATTTTAAAGATTTATTCTGAAGTATATACAATAAATGGCAGAAGCATTTTTACTTGGGCTTAGTACTTTTTTCCCTCCTTTGAGGCACTTTTAACAAAAAGGGGCGAGCTAGAGTACACAAGTAGTTAACCTCATTTAGATATTTATAATATAAATTTTATATATAATATTTAAGTCAAGTCATAATTATATTGTAAAATTTATAGTTCTCTTAAGTTTCATATCAATTAACTCAATGTTTTGGAACATAATATATAAATTTGAGAACTATTTATTTTAATAATTCACAAAATATGATTGAAAAAAGAATCCATCATCATGGATAATTCATATTCTTCTCAATAATAATTTAATTTAAATATTATATAAATTTGTACTATAGTATCTAAATGAGATGACCATGTTGGTATTTTAGCTCACCCTTTTTTAGGCAAAGCACCTCAAATGATAAAAGAAATCAATTAAGCCTATAACATAGAAAATGAAATTTTATTTTGTTAAAGAAATTTCATGTTTATTATATGTATAGATTCAAATATGCTAATTTTGAATTTTATTTAAATAAACATAGTGAGACGGAATACACACATAAGCTTGTTTACATTGCTTAAATGAAAATCGGAAAAGATGGATATCGGACAAGTACTCTAGGAATCCATCCGGAGTTGATTTAGAAGTCACATGCAACATGTCACCATCCCTACTTATCAAGATCTAGGTCTCCAGCATAAGATAAATAGGATTCAATGCAAATTTTTTTAATTAAAATTTGAATTTAAAATTTAAAAATAAAAAAAATTATACTAAAAGAACCGTCTTTATATAAAATTTTCATAAATATTTAAATTAAATTTTAAATAGCGATAAAAAAAAAACAATAAAATGCCACAGCAATTTTCGGCCATTAAAAAATCTGCAACTGATGCAAAAATATTGGGTATATACATGCACTACACGTCTGTCACCACCACCCAAGGCCCTTTAATAAAAGAGGAATGCATCATTGAAATGTCTTTACATTTTAAAGCTGTGGTTTGGTTTCTTTTTACACTTTAATTGGGAGGAAAGAATACAATCTAATAATTGAATGCCTCACTCGGAAGTGGGCATAGGGAAAGGAAAATCCTTAAATGCTGAGTCCAGCACTCTTGAAGTGTAAACCAGAAAACGAAGAAGGATTGTACACAGGCTTTACCATGACTTGTTTTATGGGCGGAGTAGGAATGTGATTGAAAGATCAACAATTCCTACTCTTGCCTCAGAAACCATCACTCAGTTAATCTCTTCTTTTGATCAAGATCTATTTACAAACAATGGTTTTCTCTAATTTCTAACTCTCTTCATGGATTCTCATGTTAAACATTCCCAAATGACGTTGTCTGTCAAGGGATCCTCTTCTCATCCGTTCACTAGTGTTACTTTAAATCGTTGCAATTTAAATTTCCATGCATTTCTCAACCAAGTCAAGCAAAATTGTGGTGTTTAATGCAATTGGAAAATCGTTATGACATTTTCAAGCGGAAGTTATGTACAAGAGTATAGAAAATCACCGGGCCTAATGTCCACGTCATGATTTTTTTTTATCAATTGTTATTCAAATTTTATCAAATTAATCCGATCTGAATATTATGAGATCTATTAAAGAATTGATTCTTTTAATTTTTTTTTTAATTTAAATTTAAAATTTTTAATCAAGAGAATAGAGTGATCAAAAGAGTTTGGTACATCGTGATTATCCTATTCATAGGTTTGGTTAGGAATCCTCCAATGATGACTAAGGCCTTGAAATTCATGGCGTGATGTCTATGTTTTCAGCCTAAAATCATATTCATGGAAGGAGTTACTTAACAAGAGCTATTGTACATTAAATAACGACGTTTTGCCAGCAGTATGCTTAGATGGGTCTATCCATTCCCAGCCGTATTGCCCGGATGATGCTACTTCGAAAAGTCTTTTACTGGCGAAGGATATCCTTTGCCAGCTCACCCTTTGCATGGTGTTGGTTAATATGGATTATTTTTGGCTTTCTTAACACAATTTTTTTAATTTTTAAATTATAAATTTAAAATTTAATTAAAAAATATTATCAATTTAAATATATATAAAGTTAGAGAAATTATTAAATTTTACATTTATTAACTTAAATCTTTAGAACATATAACAATCCTCCTTTCTAACAAATAGATTTTATATTTTATAATAAATATTCCGTCTAAATCTTTTGTCAATCAAATTAAATAGATAAATATTAAATAAGAAAAAACACATTAAGACAACGTCGCCTAAACTTTTCTGGAAACATGGGTAAATTTTTTACAATAAACCTTTACCTAGAAATATTAAAAAAGGAACATTATGAAAAGACGAAAAGCTCCTTTTATGGGGTAGAAGTTAGTATCGAGATTCACGAAATGGCAGAGGGCACGCCCCCCCGTCTGTCTGAAACTGCACCATCCGTGACCACCGAAGCAGAGTACATATGTAGAAGACACACACCCTTTAAAGCTCTCTGACACCCATCAGCTGTCCCCAGCTCTTCACTCACTGTTAACACACTCGGGCTTTTCCAGAAAAAAACATTTTTCAAAATGACCTTTCAATTCAGCCCCATTCTCCAATTATTATAAAAAACAAAATTCCCCTACCCTTTTTCGCCATCTCACGAGCTCTTTACCGTTACTGTCCCGAATTTCTGAAAAATCAAACCAACATTATTCAATTATTTTATCATTTCATTTATTTACAAGCATTACACAAAGAATGCATCATAGCCCCCAAAAAAATAAGTAAATCCGGCCTTTATTTTTTAACAAGAAAAAAGGGTTTCTTTCTATTCTTAGTTTTGGCCTTATGTCTCCCTCCGTTTTGACATTGGTTGGACCATTAAAAAAACATATAAACAAATTTCTCTCTCTACGAGATCATAATTTTTTCCGCAGTAGCCTATCAAAACCTGCCACGTCAGCAATAGGGGTCCACATGGGCCCACTTTGAAGTCCATTGAAATTCTATCATGTAAAGTGTGAGCAGTCGAAGAGAGAGTCCAGCTGTCCCCCATTGAATTTCTCGAGCGCATTAACACTCATCCACCAGACCCAGTCCATGTTCAACTTCAAAAATGCCGGGCCGACTTGGGTCGGGTTTGGCTGGCAACTCTGCCACCCGATCGTCAGCCCTCATGCGTCGCTTTTCAACTTCCCAGAGACCCTATTCTTGCTGTGGGACCTATCCATCTTCCTCGACAGGGCGTATTGCACGTGCCACGTGGCGTCTCCTTGTTGGACGCGATAGTTGAACAGCAAGGCCTTTCGAACTTCAGGGTCCCACAGGTTCTTCTGTATGGTTGACAGGTTGGACTTCGCAACGTGGTCCAAAATTTTCTCCAATCTTCCCACGTCGGACTCGGCCACCGTGACAGATATCTCCCGCCATTTCACGGCATCGGAGAAGGGCAACCTGATTCCGTCAGCTATTATTACCGGCACGCAACCCAGTACGACAGATTCTACTAATCTCGGACTCCAAGGCGCCCAACCAAGAGGACACAAACAAAACGTAGACCGTACAATTTCTGACAGGTAACCGGGAAATCGGTGCCTTTGCAGGTAAAACTTCCGGTTACCACTGTATCTCCGCCAGATATTCGTCCTCACCTGCCTAAATGAAAACAGATGGTAAACTAATTACACAAATCCTTCGAACAATAATTAATTAATGTGGTTAAACAATTAATTAATATATTAATTACTCACTTGCTGTAATATCGTCCGCTTATGTTCTTCGGATGAACCTCCATTTTCCCTCGGAAAAAAATCCATATATCTCGCCCTTCGTTCGCCGGAGCTGACTCCAGAGCATTGCGTACCGACTCCGGCGAAACATACGGAGGAATAACGACATTTTCAACATCTTGACATGGATGATTATATTTGACCCCAAATGTTTGTAATATAACTGAGTTTTTCAAAAACGAGGGTATTCCATCAGCCATCGCAGCATCCTCCTGTAGAACAAAATTAATTTCAGAAAACACAAGAAGAAAGCTTTTTTCGAGAGAGAAATAGAATTAACGTGATAAAGTTGAGTTAGTTCCCTCACCATAGCGTGAAAGCAAGCACCATAATCGTGCGAAGCAACAAACACGTGGTCAGACCCGTGACTACGATTCCAAAACGGCATAGTCTCAGAAACAAGCTTCACGGCCGAAGACATTAACGACCGGGCATGACCAATTGCCGGAAAACCATTGCTCGTGCTGAAATTACAAGAAACATAAACGGGAACGAAAAAGAAATCAGCTTCCCATGGATTCAACGTCCTGACATCGCTTTCTAACAAAGCCCTGTGTATCGCAACCTCGGACGCAAACAAATGGTTGCTACACCTCTTATTCGACAACCAGGCAACGTTATATTTGGACGGCAGATCGTACACATATATCTTTAATCCGTTCAACGTTTTTAAATCTTTATCTGATTTTTGCTCTGTTATGTTGACTGATTCGAAGAGGGCGCGAGAAACGCTGGTTTTGGGGAGGGAAGTTGCGGTGAGACGTGGTTTGGGATTGTCTGGGTGGTTGATGAGGAAAGAGGTGAAGAAATAGAGGGAGAGAGAAAACCAGAGGAACCATTTGAAGTATTTTTGACAAAAACTGATTTTTTCTGGTCTTTGGTATTTGCTGTGGATGAGTCTCATCTTCACACAGAAACCCAGCCCTTTGCCGTTGGTTTTGTCAGCTCCATCATCTCATCAATGTCTTAAAAACACATGAATAGAGAGAGAGAGAAGGAGAGAGATGGGTTTGTTTGTTGAGACGTGGTTTTCGGGTTGAAGGTTAGAGAGATGAAGTGGAAATGAAGGATGCATGATTAAGGGAATGAATAGATTGATGGGTTTGTTGAAAGTTCGTTTTTGCTTGAAGAAAAATTTAATGGGTGGGAATAGATAATCGAAATTCGGATTAATTAAATTGGATTAGAGTTTGTTTTGATGAGGTTTTGGCGAGGGGAGAGAGAGATGGTGAAGGGAGAAGAATAGAGAACGGCAGCGTTGGTCTCGGTGCATCCCCCGTTCGCTATTATATTTGGCCGCATTTCCAACGACGAATTTATCCTCAATAATTTCCTCTGTCTTGTGTTTCTTTTAGGATTATTTCGTAAACTTGCTAATGCACTCTTCGGGGCGGAGACCTATAAAACAAACCGGAAGCCAAAACAAATAATAATATTGCTGCGTGAAACATTTTAATGAAATATTAAATTAATTAAATTTTATATAATAGTTTATATTAATTTTTAGATAAATTTTTAATTAAATATGTTGACCTCTATATAATTAAGGAGAATGTTGAATTGATTAGTTTAAAGTTTTACATTTTACTTTACTTAAAATCTTAATTAAAATTATAGTCAAACTATATGAAATATATAAATATAAGTACGAAAATTAAAAAATAGGGATAGAGAGATTAGACCTAATTATAGTGATTCAGTTTTATATCTATATCCACTCTTCGAATTTAACAAGTCAATATCTACTGATAGTTTTCATTATATGTAAAAGAATTATAAAATTGAATACAGTCAAATGTTAACAATCTATAGCTTTAACCTTGAGGATGAATTAGTTTAACAAAACTCAATTTTAACTCTCACTCGACTAGTTTATCTTATCAATTAAGTGTTCTTCACATTTTCTTCAAACTTGTGAGACTATACAATACAAAATAAATACAAAAGCTATTTCTATAAAACAATCTCTACATAATAGATAATTTTTCAGATTGTTCAAGTAGCCAACATTCAGATCTAATATCTCACTCTTAAGATATCGAAATAGTCCGTAAAAATTACTTAATATTCTTTGTATATTACACTTTAAATATAAGGAAATGTGCTTGCAAAATTGTTCACCTAATGCAAAGTTGGTTTCCAACAACTTTTACTATAAAAATCTAGTTATGTAACTGTTTTATACTTGATTTTCTCAACTTTATCTTCTGATTTTTAGTATTTCAATTATTCAAATTTAAAATCCAATACTCACGCAAAAGTATGGAACTTTCAAATTTGAAATCCTTTGATTGATCAAAAAGTTGCACTTGGTAAAATAACTCCTAAAATCAGTCATATCTTCTGAAAATCTTACTTCAAATTTTGAATTTGAAATTTATCTTGAATAAAAATTTAAATTTGAGTCTTTCGAACAATTTGATCTTTATTAGTCCATTTAGATATATTTTAGAATTAAGTATAACTCTCGATCTATACTTAACTTGTTGAGTTAGGTTTTAAAAATGAATCAAAATTATAGCAACTCTAATCTTCCTTTAAATTATGATTTTCAACTATTTCTTCCCCTAATTCTATGTCAACATCTTAAATGCAACAACTGTTTTCAAGTTTTCACTATAACTTCTATGAAATTTCAACTTCTACATATGGAATATTATATTACTTGAAAAATGAATATTTTAAAAACATGTACACTTAATAAAATAATTAGTAACATATGTAAGATTTTGTTGTCATCAAAATATTATATTTTGATAACAATTTTCTTAACAAAATAATTCTTATTATCTAAATTATGTTGTTGATTTAATTCAAAGTTGACCAATATTAATATGAATTATCATGTAAATACAATTGGTGTATGGTGTAACAATTCACTGTGATATGTATATTATTGAAAACAAAACAAAGAAATAGGTGTTTAGTGTCTTGACAAAGGATTAATCCAAATGCAGGTAATAACACAGATTTCATCTTGATATTGCTTTGTTTCCCAAACAAGATAATGTAATATTCTTTTGTTAATTTTTAGCAAAAGATTTTATTGAATTAAGCGTGAAAATAGTGAAATATTACCTATACTGAATACTGTTGCTCCTTGAAAATTTGATCCCGTCATGTTTGATTTATATTTTTTAGATAAAAAGAAAAGATTTTGATAAAAAAAAATATTTTTTTTTATAAAAAGACTAAATTATTACGATGTTAATAATTTCTTTATTAAAAATTTTGCCTACCTCCACTTTCAAAGAGATTCATGAGCCAATTTTTTTTTTAAAAAAAATGCAATAAAATTATAAAGAAGTTCTTGCAAAGATTATGTGGGTAATTATAAGTTGATTTTATAAAAAAAAAAAAATCTTGCGCTCTTACTCTTAATCTATAAAACTTTCGACGTTTTCTTTTGTACCTTCTCTCAAAACATTTCCTACCTCTCAACGCCGGATGAGTTGAATTGGAAGGGGAAGGAGGTTTAAATATATATTTTTTTAAATATTAGTAATATATCAGTAATAATTTTTTCATCGGCTAAATTTGAGAAGAAGCCTATATTTTCCTGAATTACGACGGGGACAATTATGGGTCTCCGAGGTCAGAAGTGGGACTGGGGGGAAGGAACAGCTGCAGGCCAGCTTACGCAACAACCTCTCGAAAAAGTATAGAGGACGGAAATGAGGTGTTGATCAGCCGCAATTTCTTTTGAACCCATTTCTCTCGAACTCTCAAGCCTGAAATAAGAAAGCACCGCGTCATTCCTTGCTGGTTTGGTTGAAGTAGACATGTCTAAAGCCGTGGTTTTGAACCTAAGTAAATCGGAACCAAAATTTGAAATTAAATTTAAATTATAAAAATATTTTTGATTTGATTTTAAAAACACAACATTTTTTAATTTGATTTTAAAAATGGAAACTTTTTAAAATTTTTAGAATCAAATCTTAAAAAACTATAAAAAAATGATGAGAATCATGAAATATATATTAAAGGAAAAAACCTATATAATAACAAGAATAAAAACCAAAACCTATACAATAGTTAGTAAATAAATATTAAATTAAATATTTCGAGACTAAGCGAAACATAAAATACAAAGTAGTTCTCCGAGCAAGCAAAAAAATAAAATAAAATAAAATACAATTATGCTGAATCGGTCATTAAAAAAATGGGGACTACGTTGTACTTAGGTTGGGGATTCTTATGATGGTCTTCTATGTTGAACTGCACACGCGTGTTCATAGGGACAAACATATTAGTTATTGATTAGGAGATTATAATGTAATGTAAGGAGCATTTTCTTTTACAAGCCAAGAGGCAAGGGTGAGGTGAGACAGTGGGAGTGGGGGCTTCAATGCTCCTTGATCTGATGTGATACTCATTGCGTCTTGGAATTTAAGGAAAGTTAATTATAATGCAAATGCATCTTTTGACTTCTTGTCATTCAGGTTCCATGATCCCATCGACTGCTTTGATGATGACGTCATAATCATGAAATTTAATATCATTTTTTTTTCTACTGGGTTGAGACTTCTCCTTAAAAAAGATTAATTTGATATTTATATGAACAAATAATTCATGCATTATAAATTAAATCAATAAAAATAAATACGATGCTCGACAAAAATAAACAGTGACTTGTGCCATTGTTCTGTTACCTTTTATGGAGAGGGAGAGAGACTCCTCGTCTTGTCCTCAAGTGTTTACAAAGTGGAGCGTCTAATTATATACAATAAAATAAATTATTATCTAATAAGTTATTACAGTGCTACTTATTTATATAAAACAAAAATAAATAACTTATGATATATACATAACTATAAATTATATTATAGTTACTGAGTAAGATAAAAAAAAAAAGTATATAAATAAAAGTTATCAAATAATCTCTCATCGCACATCTCTTTTTTTTTTTCAATTGAATTTCTCGTTTTAATGTGAGAGAGAGATGAGATTTTGGGGGGGACGATGACGAGTATTTCAACAAAATTGAAATGAGAAGTCCCTCGTCAAGAGGGTTAAGGACCAAAAAGACAATCATGAATGTCAGACATAAACGGGCCAATAATGAGAAACATTAAGCAACCAATCAATCCCAAACTGAGAAAGAGGAGCATGAAGGGTCATCTCTGTTCCTTTTCATCTCCCTCTGGTTGGATTATATACCACCTTGACCGCTGAGAAAAACACAAACCAATTCATCCAATCCTTTGAGAAATGAGTAGGCATAGGCTCTTAAAAATCACTCCTGTATGGGTTGTGGGGACCTGTCCCCTACGCTTAAAAAGGCCGTTAAAAAAAGGAATTAAGAAAGGATAGAGGGACCCAAATGCAAAAATATTGGGCCATTGAGAATTATTGACCCTACTGCCGTAGGGTGTGGGCTGTTTGCCCACATGCTTATCAATAGAATTTGAAAATTGAAGAGAGAGAGAGAGGAGCATGTGAGTGATGGTCTATGGACAGCTGAGAGATTTGTCCAAATTGCCTGGGTCACGGGGAACAAATTTGGGCAAATGACCAAGTTTGCGCGTGCACGAAACAGTACATTTTATAAGGATATAATTGGTCAATTAAAGAGAGTGGATACTGGAGACCAATAGTAAATCAAGGTGGGCTAGTCTAAAACGTTCAAGCCCACCCGATCCACTTGGCCCAAACTAACCACGCCGCGCAGATCAACCATTCTTCCATTGCTGCAACAGCCATAACTGGATCACTCAATAGTAGTTGTAAAACGTCCCATTATTTCCACAAAATTAACTTAATAAAGGGAGGAAAAACAAAGGAAGTTAGGGATCTATATATATATATATATATATATATACACACACATATTTTTAAAGAGGAAATATGGAGTAATATTTTTTTTTATTACCAATCTTCATGCAAGTTAACATGTTGCCCTTTCGAATATAAATAAATTATTTCTCTAGTATCATTCAATACCTATAAACTCCTGTGTAATTTACATTCTCTTTTCTTTGTTTTTGATTTGTTTTATTTTTATTCTTTTTTGCTGATCAAAGATTCAATTTAACTGTTACATTTATATTTATGAGCAACCAAGCATCAAGGGGATGTAGCTCAGATGGTAGAGCGCTCGCTTAGCATGCGAGAGGTACGGGGATCGATACCCCGCATCTCCATTTTTAATTATTTATTTCCTCTTTTTTAGTCCACCGTACTCAAAATCTTGAGGTGGGCCTGGCCGCCGCAGTGAAAAGCAACGGGCCCATCTCACGAATTATTTAATTCTCGAAACGTGAGAAGAAGAAAACAAAGCATCACGAATGGGCCTCATGAAAATTCGCTATCCGCACCAAAATGGGCCTACCTTAGAATCCTCCCATCACGGCTTTGCTGACGAAGACCTACATATTTATATGATGAAAATCAACTTGGAATTTTATTTTTCTATTTTTTTTTCTATTGCAACCAGCTTAATTGGTTGCGAATGATATACCACCAAGTTTTAACCACTGAACGTGGGCCGAGCTAAGGAGATGCACTTGATGACATGTAAGGGATGGACTGGACCATGAAGATACATGTGTATCTATGTTCAATCAACCTCATTGCTTAGTGGGTACTGTACCACAAATGTAGCCACAAAAAGGACCCGTTTGTATGTTTTCTCGTGGTTTCATGCTGGACAAATGATTTCCATTGCTTTCTTTTTTTTTTTTTTTTTTTTTTTTTTTTTTGGGTGAAGAGCGAAGAAAACAAAAACAACAAGAAAAACAGCCACAACACCCAGCAAAAAAAATTAAAAAAGACCCACCCTACGCACAGCTATCTCAAGGAGGTAGCATGCATTCTAGGCCTCCCGACCCCTTCTTTGTCCTCTCTAAGCAGCTACAGAATAAAGTTCGGAGGCTCATTCAACTCCAACGTCCTCTCATCTCCAGCTTGACCCAGTGATGCTAAGTGATCACCACAAGAGTTGGCTTCCCTAAAGATATGGTGCACCTGCCTCACATTCAGGAAGCTTATAAGGTCTCTGCACTTGTGCAAGATGTATCCTAGCAGATGATCGTATGAGCTACTTTCCTAAAGCAGTCTAACCAAGATAGCCAAGTCGACTTCCACATCCAAATCGTTGAACCCTCTTCTTTTTGCATGATCGTGACTTCAATCACTCTTATAATTCATGATGAGGAACAACTTTATTTCTAGATTTGAACAATAATATAGCATATAAAGATTTTCACATTCGAATAAGTGCATTTGTATTCAAATTTGGTAGCACAATCCCATTTTCATCATTTTTCTAGTGGAATGGGTTAGTGTCTCCATTCCTCATGTACTCATCAAAGAGAATATCACGTTTAAATTACTAGAGGAAGGTTCCAATTCCTCAACACTAATCATTATTGGGGAAAAAAAACGGTAGGATTTTTCTAGTAGCGTTAATAGGTGACTCCCCAACTCTATTCCTATTAAATACTAATAATCATCACCTTCACCGGTAGCTCAGATGGTTATCGATGGCAGTGGCGGCGGTGGTGGCGGTGGAGCATGCAGCTTCGTGGTGCACGTGTTCAAGGGAGGTGGTTCATGGTATTTGGCTCATTCTTAATAATGGCTGGTGCTGGTGCTACATATCTGTTTGGAATCCACTCCAAAGAAATTTAAGCCACTTCTGGCTATGATCAGATCACGCTCGATCTCATAGGTTTCTTCAAAGGCCTTCGTGCCAACGTCGGTGTTCCATCTGGCCTAATCACTGAGGTCGCGCTGACATGGTTCGTTCTCCTGGTTGGCTCAGCCGCCCTTTACTTCATGATCTAGCTAGCTGTCACGGGTAGAATTGCCATACCCAAAGGTTGGCAAATGTGTCGGTACATTTGTATTGGTGCCAATTCCCAGAACTTCGCTAATAAGGGAGCATTTGTCACGTGTCAAAAACTTTCCGGAAGTAGAGGTATTATGCTAGGATTGTTGAAGGGTTTTGTGGGTCTTAGTGGAGCAATTATGACACTGTTATTCTTGGCCATTTATGGGAATGATTCTAAGGATTTGATTCTTCTGATTGGTTGGTTACCTGCGGTGATTTAGGTTATTTTTGTGTACACAAGTCCGACAATGTGAGTTGTCAGACAACCGAACGAGGTTCAAATATTTTACCAGTTCTGTATGCTTCAATTGTGCTTGCTTTTTTTCTCATGATTATGAACGCTGACCAAAAACTAGTTGTTTTCTCTCGTGGTTCTTTCGCTGGTACTGCTACCCTTTTTTTTTTGCTTGAGCTTTGCCATAGTCAAGCTGGTTAAGATCCCTCTATGGGGGTAGGACTCTCCTAATATTGTTTGTTTTATTCACTAGATCGACTGACCGTTGGTGCTGATAGTGCTACTGCGGCTTGTGCTTTGCTCTTTGTTCCTCTATTCATTGCAATGAGAGAAGTACGGGTCCCCTGGAATTCTAGGATTTTTTTTTTTTTTTTTTTTTTTTTTTTTTTTTTTTTTTCTTGTTTTTTTTTTTTTTTTTTTTTTTTTTTTTTTTTTTTTATATTTATTTTTTTTTTTTTTATTTTTTTCCCCCCCCCTTTCTCCCCCCTTTAATCATCAACAACCCGCGGATCAAGCACTGGAAATTTCAACGGAAAACCAGCATCAATTGAACCAAACCCAGAAGAGAAAAACCCAGAGAAGTCCCCCAAATGTGCTAATTGTTTTCTCACAAATCATGCAAAAGCTAGAAAGAGGTGAAGAAACACTACACAATCTTACAAGCACTGTCGAGTATAGACGTGGATTTTTCTACGGCTATAATTTGTGGGCTGGGCTCGAGCCCACCCGCGATGGACAATTTGGGTCATCTTGGCGAGTCGCTAGAATACCCAGCTCGAACCGTGAGCTCATTCGTGTCACTGGTCACTGGTCAGCGTATGGACCTACTTTGGGTGAGTCTTTTCTGGGTTCGTGTCAGAAATTTCGCTTCAAAATTATAAGGTCCCCAGGCCTCTTATGATGACCATGGAACTTTTACTATCTGCCATTGGATACATTATTATTGCATTTCTGCTTTAACCCAAGTGGTAGCTCCTCCTTCCCCCATTATAATAGTTTCAGGTTAGAGTCTTGGTAAACACCAAAGAAAAAAAAAATTATTGCATTTCCTCTACTGGGTTCGGTGTCTGGCTTCTGTGATAATCGGGTTTTCATTTGCGGCCCAATTGCCTCTCCTTTTTGCATTCATTTCTGAGCTATGCGGGCTCAAGTATTATTCCACATTGTTCAATAGTGGTCAACTGACTAGTCCTCTCGGGTCCGTCATACATAATGAAAGTGAAGATTACGGTTATGCTTTATGATGGAGAGGCTACTAAAGATCTTGCTAAGAAGGGACTTGCATTGGAAAACAGTGTTATAGATTGCCCCTTATTATTCTGACCCTTGTTGCTCCTTTTTTGGTGCTTGCTTTGTCCACATTTTTGCTTCTTTTCCACTACTGCGTACACTTCAGTATTGCGTCAAGAATTATGAATAAGTGTTTTTGTCCTATTGAGGATGTAGGGATAGTGGGGGTCACGGGTAGGGTTTTGGGCGTGGAGAAATGGATGTTCATCATTTTAGTCAAAGTTTTGTGCGCGCATGCATTCTGCTAGTGGCACTTAGGAAATGTGCAAAACAGAACGCAGTACGTATCTAATCGTAAAAAGGTTCAAATACAATCTCACCTTTTTCTATAGACAGTTCACAAACATTATGACACCCACAAAATTTAAACGACAATGTTTCAACTGAAAAAATTTTTAAAATAAAAAAATAAAAGTATTTCTGAATGTAAAAGGAAAGAAACAGAGAATTTGTGTGATGATAATTTGTATTTCCCTAAATTAATATATATATATATATATATATTATATATTATATTTATATACATAACACCTGCGAACTCTGCCGAATAATAAACTTGTGGTTTGGATTTTTTCCATCCAAAAAGTGCAAGATTCTTGCTCTGCATTCCCAGGTTCATGACATGGGAACCGGTAAATAAGATTGACAAATGTCATCTTTTCCTTAGAATTTTTGCCATTTTGTCAACTCCTTCGTGGTCATCGAACATCGAACGAGAATGTAATAGTCACGATTTTTTTTTAAACTTAAAATTTACATTCAAATCTCAATATAATAATAATAAAAAATCAAACATACGATTCATACCCTGTTTTGCAACTTTGTAAGATTTAGCACACACATGCCCATCATCCAAGTGATGTGTGTAGTAGGACAAATTCGAGTAATTTTAATTTATTTTTTTTATATATAATGCTCTTTTTTAAAGTAAAAGATTTTTTTTAAAAATAATTATAAAGTTTTATCATTAGATATAATTTTTTTTATAAAATAGTTAAAACTATTAAAATCATAGTACTATTTAAACTTAGTTGAGATTCACCAACTCTAGACCAGCTGGTCGTGTGTCTAATCATCTCAAGGGAGTAATGATGGTCATATCTCTCGGGGGTCATCCACCTTTCCGCAAGGAAATTTTATTGGGAACATTTTCGATATATATATATATATTTTTTGGCCATCCATCGGAAAACTCATTACTAGACGACGGGGGTAGCCCCTGGGCCAATCCGAAGGCCAACTTTCAAAAAGTCCACATGAAAAGTTAACAAAAGATAACTATCAAACATTCCTTATGATTATTTATTGAAAGGTATCAGTCATCTCATCAATCGAACATAATTTATCGAGTAAAAGTAATCGTTCAAGTCGGATACTCAATCGTCGGTCTATCAAAAGAACGAATTCTGAAGACGCTTCATTGATCGGACGCCTGATCGATAGTCAACAGTTCCAACGATTTTAAGAGAATGTTAAAATATTCTAATAGTTTCAATTTTCTATTTAAGAACAGTATTTTTAGAATCTTTCAGTTAAAGAAAAGATCTCAACAAAAAGTGAAAGTTTCCCAGAATATGAGAATCACGATCAATTCGAAATATTAAAATCCCAAAATTTTCGGATCGGTTCAATAAAGAAAATAGGGTTGAAACATCCCGATGGCGTACAACTCTCACAGGTATAAAACATCCTAAAATCCTTACATATTGGGCATTCTAATCATAGGGAACCACTCCCTTGAACTCTCAGTCTGTTTCTTTTTCATTCAAAAATCGCTCTTCTTGATTTGAACGTCGGAGTTTCCCCGCCGGAGTACCCTCCGGCGATTTTTGCAGGTATTACATCTCTCATGACGGTGACTGTTCAAGTTTATAAGGAGCCGGTATCTGTGGAGTCGCAACCCACTTCCAACAGATTGGCGCCGTCTGTAGGAACAAACTAGAGCAACTTCTATTATTCTGACAACTATACCTCCGAGAACCAGAGCATTTTCGAAAGCCGCCCTCGTTGTAGAAGGGCGCACTGCAACACCTTCTGAGGCCACCCTTCCTATAGCACCTGATCACTCTGTTCGTGATCATGCGGCCTCCCCTTGCCCGCCTCATCAGGAATAGGCTTTGCACCCTGTAATCCCTGGCCAACCGATTGTGGCCCTTGCTCAAGAGCGAATCAGTCGTCCCCAGATAGAGAGGTTGAAGTTAAGAATTCAGGACATGAGCAAACAATTTGAGAATCTTAGTCGCGCCTTTAGGCCTGAGGGTCAATCTTTTGTTGGGGGATTTAGGCGTCCCCAGCGACAACCGTCGCCCTCGCCCTCGCTCTGAAGTATCTAAAAACTCCAGATTAGCCCCCTACGATCTTCAAAAGCAGATCAAGCAATTTGTTGCCGACGAACTCAGGCGGGTCAATGCCCAAGAAAACCAAACCTCCCATTTTCTCATGCTTCACCTTTCGACCCCAAGGTCTCTTCAAAGCCTATGTCTCACAACGTGCTCCTGTCCCCCATGGAAAGGTATAATGGGATGACAGACCTCCGAGATCAGGTGGCCCATTTTGTGATTGTGATGGTTTCCAGAGACATATCTGATGCGGCCATATGTAAACATTCTTTTATCACTTTTTTAGGAAATGCACTATTTTGGTTCAATTCTCTTCTGCCGTTGAGTATAAGGACTTTCTCCAAACTACGAGAACAGTTCGAATCACATTTCGTGATAAGTAGAGTGGTCAAGATAAAGTCCACCTCACTGTTGTCATTACATCAGAAAGAGAAAGAGTCCCTAAGGGACTTCCTGGAAAGATTCAAAGAAGAAATGATGAGAGTTCCATCCCTAAATCATTCAATCGCGCTGGTTGCGCTATTAACAGGATTACGACATTCCGGCATAAAAGTGTCGATCACGAAAAATCCTACTGCTACTATTTATGAATTTTACGCCTGAGCTGAGAAATATATCGCTGCTGAAAATGTTGAGGCGTTCAACCACATGAGGGATCAATCCATTCGAAAGAAACGTAACCGATCACCCTGAAGGTCTCCACCAAGGAAGAGCCGAACAAATCCTCCTTTTTTGCGGAGGTATAACAACTATACCCCACTAAATAAGACCTCTGACCGAGTCTTAACTTTAATAAGAGAAAAGCCATACATCCGATGGCCCCCACGGTCGACTGAACAAGGATAGAACCAAATACTGTTATTTCTACCATGTTATGACCATACAACAGATGATTGCAAGAAGTTAAAGGATAAACTACAATTCCTGGTGTGTGATGGGAGATTACAGGAGTTCATCATCAGCAGATAAAGAGATCCCCCCGCCGGTCACCGGCATGAACTGCCGCGACGTGGCTGGGCGAAGAACCAGCTAGCCGCTCAGCCCCCAGCCGACAGCAGAGATGGAGTAATACTCCAAATCCGGGATGGACCAGTCCTTCAGAAGCTTTCTCGTCCTTCCAATAATCAATCAGAAAATGAAACATAACGCTTGATCACGCCGATCTTCTATTTCCCAAAAATACTTCCTTATGCACCATAAGAAATTCTAGCGACGGACGCTGATAAATGACATGGGGAGAAGAGACCTGTCATTGGTTTCACAGACGAAGATTTAGTCGGAATAAACCCAAGCTGACGACGACCCCCTCGTGATGACCGCTAGGATTGGGCAACACGAAATTAGAAGAATCTTTGTCAATCAGGGGGCAGGTTGTAACCTTTTATACCGGGATGCCTTCAGGCGAATGAGGTTTACTTCTGTCCATCTCCAAACCCACGCAAGCCAAGTCAAAGGGCTCTCGGACGAATAGATATATCCTGAAAGTATTATTTCACTTCTGGTTACCCTCGGAGTGCCCCCTAACCATGCGATAGCTTCCGTCGTATTCAACGTGATGGATCTTCCTTCACTCTACAATGCAATCCTGGGCAAATCGAACCTGAATGCCCTGGAAGCTATGCCCAGCACTAAGCATATGAAGATCAAGTTTTGAACGCCGCTAGGGATTCAGACATTGTCATGCGATCCGGAGCCCTTGACTTCTGCTCCTAAGTTTTCATCAGGTTCTACCGTCAATGGTTCTCCTTTCGGACTGTAGGGGTATTTTTCGAATTATTGAAGCACCGACTTAATGGATTTTCTGCAAACACACTCTCTGTTCCTATCACTTGGAGGGACTAAATCGTCCAGATCCTATCGATCGTACGTGTTATCAATAAGGGATGGAACTCCCTGAACGGGTGGATACGACCCCTCTATCTAAAAGGTTTCTTACTGAACGGAGAGTCTAAATTACCCACATCCTATTGATCGTACGTGTTATCAAAAAAGGATGAAACTCCCCGAATGGATGGACACGGTCCCTCTATCTAAAAAGCTTCTTATAAAACGGAGGGTCTAAATCGTCCAGATCCTATCAATTGTGCGTGTTATCAATAAGGGAAGGAACTCCCCGAACGGGTGGACACGACCCCTCTATCTAAAAAGCTTCTTACTGAACGGAGGGATTAAGTCTCCCAGATCCTATCGATCGTACGTGTTGTCAATAAGGGATGGAACTCCTTGAACGGGTAGACACGACTCATCTATCTAAAATGTTTCTTACCGAGCGGATGGTCTAAGTCGCTCAAAGCCTATCGATCGTACGTGTTATCAATAAGGGATTGAACTCTCCGAACGGGTGGACACTACCCCTCTATCTAAAGAGTTTCTCTCCGAACGGAGAGTCTAAGTTGCCAAGATCCTATCGATCATACGTGTTATCAATAAATGATGGAACTCTCCGAACGGGTAAACACGACCCCTCTATCTAAAAAGTTTTTTACCAAACGGAGAGTCTAAATCACCCAAATCCTATCGATCGTATGTGTTATCAATAACGGGTGGAACTCCCCGAATGGGTGGACATGACCCATCTATCTAAAAAGCTTCTTACCGAATGGAGGGCCTAAGTCGTTCAGATATTATCGATCGTATATGTTATTAATAAGGGATGGAACTCCCCGAACGGGTGGATACGGCCCCTCCTTCTAAAAGCTTCCTATCGAACAGAAGGTCTAAATCGCCCTGATTCTGTCAGGTTGACGCGACAAAGATTGTAGCTGAAAGTAACAAGACGACTTCTATCGATGAAAAAGCAAAGCTTTCTTATTAAACAAACAAAAGTCATTGGGTTCAAAATTTCGAACAAAGATTATACATCTAGACTCTAAGTATATGCTGCCTCCTCAGCCAGGGGCAGAGCGTTGCTTAGACTCATACGGTGGATTATCTCTTCAGCGCACTTTAATCTCTCAGACAATTTGCATTGAGAGTTTTTAAAGATAATGGCATCTTTCGTACGAGACTCCTCAAACTCAGCTATTCTGCATTCCGCCATTCGAAGGGACTCCTCGCGAAGTTGGACCAACTTTTCGATCGATTGAAAACGTGCCTCGCTGACTGTGGCCTCCGATTTCAACCTTTCAAATTGCCCTTGATAGTGGGCCAATTCTGATCAAAATTTTCTTAGTTCTTCTTCCTTCTGATTGAGCAACTCCTCGGATGTGCTCTCAATCTTCGCGGTCTCTTCCTCCCAAACAGGAATTTCTTCTTGCGCTTGATCCGGATAGGTTAACTCAGAGAGACGCCCCTCTAAGTGGCTTATCACCTGTCTCCTTTGCTGTTCTTTAAATTCAGCCAAATCCATTGTCTGAAAGGGAAATTGGGTCAACAAAGGCAAAAATGAGAAAGAACCAACGAGTATAGAGAAAATAATACCATTAAGCCTAGGGACTTAAGGGTCCCACCGACTTGCTCATAAGACATCCTGTGGAAGTTGAGTTTGCACCGATAAAAGTCTAACTGGTTGGCGATGCGATCCGCCTCAGTCAACTCTATATAGTTATATTGCATATCCCCAGCACAAACGACGATGGTTTCTCGTTCTTTTGAACCCTTCTTCCCATCAAATGACTGAACGGGGATGGCACGCGAAGAAGCCGCCCCTTAAAAAATCTTGCGCTTTCCCTTACGTAAAGGCCAAAACAGAACAGCAGAAGAAGACCATGTCATATTGTCTATCGTGATCCTGGAAACATTCGCTTTCACCGTGGCACCAGATGAGGGATTGTCTCTCGATCCTCCTAATTCGTCTACATCAGCACTCATTTCACCCGACAGACTACCTCCATCCAAAACGGTAGTCTCCTTTGGTGTAACTGCTGTCGGGGCCGAACGTTCAGGCAAAATCATCAATGCACGCTCAGATGAAGGCGAGTGAGAAGAAATCACCCTCCTTTTCAATTAAGGAGGTGGCGACTCTATGAGGGTCTCAGATGCCCCGGTAGAAGATCCTAAAAGGGCCTTAGATGCTCCGATGTCCTCCTGAAGAGACTTTTTCATATCTGGTCGAACCAACTTTTAGCTCAATGTCGTCATGAGAATCCCAATGAATCAACCAGTTTGATTTTTCCGCTCTCTAACAAAAGGGGCTTGTCAATTTTTCTCTTCTCTCCAGCCAAGAATAGCATTTGATTATCCAGTAGGGACTCAACCCATATGCCTCGACCGGTGGACTTGCAATAACCGTCGATGGACCGAATGAAATGATCATGCTTTGATGTGGATGGGGGCTTCAGCCCCAAAGAAGGCACCACATTGGTTTCAGGCAGCATGGGCATGTGATCTTTATTCAAGTACTCAACATAAAAGAACTTTTGCATCCAATTGTTGTCAATAGACTCCTTATAGCAAAACATCTAGCTGGACTCAGGTCGGGTCTGTAACTTGTACCAGCCCCTGGTCGAACCGTTATTTCCATATCTCATCAACATGAAGATAGACGATAAGATGTCGAAATCGAAGCAAAGACGACAGAACCCTAACAGAGAAGTCACGACAACAACTAGACGCGATGCACTTGGAATCAGGAGGGTTGGGAATATATTCCAACGGTGTAGTACTTCTGTGAAAAGGTCTATGTATAAAACTTTTAGCCCATATTTGACCGATTAATGGTATATCGGTACGTATCCCTCTGGAACCCTGTTAGCCCTATCAGCATCCGTGGCGGATACGAAGGTGTAATCGTCTCCCATCAGCATATCGGTTTGGACCTCATGAAGCTCCCTTATGGATATAGTACTTGCGATATCACTGATGCCTGGAAAAGCCTGAGTAGCGGATGCTTTCACCATTGTTCCTGGAAATGGTTTTTCTAGCAGTTCTCAAAGAATAAAGAAAAATGAAGGTGCCAGGTACGCACGAACAAATGGACTTATAAAGACGCCAAGGGACGATCCGTATACTCCTAGTGACAACATACGATGTTAACATTACTCACGGTATCCTTCTCACGAAACGGCACCCCGAGTAGGGGGCAAATGACGGGGGGTAGCCCTAGGCCCAATCCGAAGGGTGAGTTTTCGAAAGGCCCACACGAAAAACTCATAAAAACAGTTACTGATCGATGATCAAACATTCCTTATGACTATTTATCGAAGGGTCTCAGTCGCTCCGTCAATCGAACATAGTTCATCGAGTAAAAGTAACCGCTCCGGTCGAGTACTCAATCGTCGATTCATCAAACGAACGAACTTTGAAAACTCTTTATCGATCAGACGCCCGATCGATAGCCAACAGCTCCAAGGATTTCAAGAGAATGTCAAAATATCCCAATAGTTCCGATTTTCTATTTGAGAGCAGTATCTTTAGGATCTTTCAGTTAAAGAAAAGATCTCAACAAAAAGCGAAAGTTTCCCAAATGATAAGAATCACGATCAATTCGGAATATTGAAATCCTGAGATTCCCGGATAGGTTCAATAAGGAAAGTAGGGTTGAAGTATCTCGACGGTGCATGATTTTCATAGGTATAAGACATCCAAAAATCCTCTAAACCGGTACGCTCTCTCGGTCTCACATATTGGGGACTCTAATCACAGGGAACCACTCCTTTGAACTCTCAGTCTGTTTTACTTTCATTCGAAAATCGTTCTTTCTGACTTGAGTATTGGACTCTCCCCGCCGGAGTACTCTCCGGCGGTTTTTGCAGGTATTACATTTCTCCTGACGACGACCGTTTAAGTATTACATCTGTGAAACCACAATCCACCTCCAACACTAATCATACATTTTTTTTTTTTTAAATCTTGCTGCATATTATCTAAAAGAAATTATCATTTTTTAAACCTACAATTATGGAAATAATCAGAGAGAATCTTTCGATTGCGAAAAAGGGTATATTTTTTTCTTTACAAAAAGAAAATGTAAAGAATTAATAAATATAAAATACATTGTTTTATCCTTTTTTAATTAATTAAATTTTTTTTAATGATTTTGTTATAATACTTAAAGTTACAAATTTGAATCATTTTGAGGTGAGAAAATTCTCAAAGGATCATTAGAAAAACAAAAATTGTATCACATATTATTATTTTCAAAACCCAAAATTAAAATTTACTATTTATTCCTCTTATTACTACTCTCAAAAATGCATTTAGGAACTAAACTCCTTGATCGGATATTATACTCTTTTAATTATAGATCTTACGTTAAAGTTATAAGAGTGGAGAAATAGGATTTATGAGTGGTAACCGAGGGCATTATAATATTCCAAAAGTAAACTACTTAAAAGAAAAAATTGCATTTTGGCTGGATTGGACAACCTGGTCCTTGCCTAACGTCACAGCTTGGGATTCTATTTTGATTCCGAGACTTGATTTCGGCCTGGTATTTTTTTTTCCCTTGGGCTTTAACGGAGATATAAGGTCGGAGAATTGGGCCAGATGGGCCAACGCGAGCATTGAAAAGCTTTAACGACGCGTTTGGAGGAAGCTTTGGGGATGAAATTTCAATTTCGCGGGTTCATTTCTCTCTGCAACGATTCTTGAGTCTCGCTTCATAATCATCTAGAGAGAGAGAGAGAGAGAAGGGGCGGGGAATATAGTTGGAGATGGAGGACGGTGCTCTGGATATCGAGTTAGAAGACCCAATTTCGAGGCCTCGGGTTTCCGCGAACAAAAGGTTCGTTTATTCCATGAAAAACCCTAATTTCCTTCTCTTCGTCTTCTTCGTTTTCATTTCCTCGGCATTAACCAAATCTCAACGATCTTCTGTTTGTTTTTCCTCGCTCACGGTGTGACTTTAATTTATGCTTTCAGATTTTAGGATTTTCAATTTCCATTGCCTGTTGTTTGGGCGGGGGGATCGTTGAAAAGAGTGGCTGAATACATTCTAACCATTTTAGTCTTTGCATTGGCACGAGGCTATTCCCTTTTATAAGCAATTGAAATTTCTGCCTTCTAAAGGATTTCATGGGCACAGCAACAAGTGTTTATATTAATAAACTGAAAAATTGATCATGTGCACGGCTTCCTCGTGGATCCTGTAGCAAGGGTTGTGACTTGTGAGTGTGAATGTGCTTGTGTTATCTTGTTTGAGTTCACTTATGATACCTTAAAAACCTATGAACCATCGGCATAGATATGAGACACGGGACATAGACATGGGCAGAGTGTCACTGAAAGTGGTAAAATTTTACACTATTATAAGTTATAATGAAGTATTACATCAAACAGGGCCATAGGATACGACAAAGACTGGGTGGTTTCTAAAAGTGTTCGTGCAATACAACTTAAAACCATAAAATAGAAAAATATATTAAGCACTTTGTGTTGTTTAGATTCACTACTAACTTCCTGCAATACACTAACAATTTCCCCGACCTTTCTTTAAGATTTTGGTTTTTCTATTTGGTTGGTGCAGGAGGAAGATCATTGGGTTGGATGACCTTCTAACTGATTTCTATAAGGAGCAAAGTAAACATCTTGAGAAGCAATCTAAAAGGGAAAAACCCCAAAAGTCATTCGATTCGGATGATGATGATGACACTGCTCAAAACAGCAAAGAAGCTTTACTGTCTCAGTATGTTGTTGAATGCCAACAGAAGGTGCACAGTTCTTTACTTGTTGTCTATTTTTATTCTCATTTTTCAAACATACGGTGCTTACCTTTTGTGTTCACCCTTTCTCTTATATGAACTTTTGTTGAATTAACTTGATGTAGATGGAAGAGATCAGCAGTGATGATGACATTTCCTCGTGGGGAATGCAAGTTTTTGGAGATCAGGTCCAATAAGATCGGATTGGAGTTTTAGAATATTTTTGCATTTGATCCTTACATTGTTTTCAATTGGCTTTTCTCATGGTTATTGCAGAAAACTCCACCACCACTGAAATTTCCTGAGTTGCAAAGTTGCTCACTGTTGAACTCTTTCCAAAAGAATGAGCTTAATTCACTTGTTGAGCTCAGTTTGGAGAAAGGTTTCTTACCCTTCTTCATGCACTTTCCTTATGACAGATAAATTGCCTTGTCCATTTTTGTCTTGTCTTGATTGCTCTATTGTGGTATCAATATGCTATCATGCTCAACTTGAGTGTGTAACCCATAAATTAAAAGCAATTTGATTGGTGAAATCTAAACTTCATGTGAGTTTTATGTTTTGGCAGGAGAGGGCTTCCTTGAAGGATTATTGATAAATGGATGGTTACTCAAGCTAGCACTCACTTGTGGCCATGTGGAACAGTCCATAGCAACATGGACCTTCTATTCTAGTGAGTTTTTATTTTCTTTATCTTGGTTATCCGTTTTACCATGAAATGTAAGATGAGTCAATATCATGTTTGGACGTCAGTGTTATATTCAGTGAATGAAGGACTGAGGTCATCTGCATGTGAGTTCTGGTGTGCTATTCTAGCATCCAATAACAAGGTTCTAATCTCTCTCTCTCTCTCTCTCTCTGTGGAGTACATAAAACAATTTTTATTTTAAAATGATCAATGAAAAGAAAAAAAAGACAGCAACGAGCATTAAAATTATTTGTTACTCTAATGAATTTTTCACTCTCATGCTTAATCAGGTTGATCAAACAGCAATAAGAATTGACTGGTTACCAAGTTTTGCAGAACTGAAGAGGGCTCTTGAAACTTATGGGTTTCTATTGGATTCAACAAGCAATGTTCTCTCCAACGTTGAACCCAGTCATGCAGGTTGCTTGTTTTGCCTCTACAGGATGCCTAAATCTTTTGCATTATGGCATCCTTCAAATGAAAAATATCCACACCACTTTGGTTTGCAAAATAGCCTTTCTTGTGCCTTATTTATATGTTGACTGCACAAAGTATGTTGGTGGTGACAAGACTTAGCTGGCCTAAGAGTATTTGTAAGATGCCTATGGCTGCTATTCTGCAGATCCACTCTGGCAACATATCATGATGGTATTAAGGAATATGATAAAATTCTTGACTGTAGTCAGCTGTGGCTTTTCTGTTGCAAAGAATTGTTTGATACGGTCCAAATACCAATATGTTTAACAAAGTTAGCGAGTACAATTGTACATTGGTGAATTTTGCTTTCTAGATGGCATTTTGCATTGCTGGTCAGGAGCCTTATGCACATTTCGGAGGAATTATTAATTGATCTTTTTTTGTAGATTGTTTATTGTGTGAGATCTTCAGACACGAGAGTAGATATGAAGGCTTTGACCTTTCCCAAAACCCACAATAGGGGAATTCTTGCAAGCCTTTCCTTTTGGTGTCTTCTGTGACTAAAGGGTGTTTATACAAATTCGGTGGTTCTTAGTGGAATTGTTGTGTACCTGCTTCCTATTATGCCAAAAGCATCTTAATTCATTCATCTGTTAAGGGAAGGATTATTACACCACAGTCTGAGCAAGTTTTTTCTTAACTTTGTCTCTTAGATTCTGATACTGAGGGTCCTCCTCAAAACATTAGAGCTTGGATTAAATTTGTAGCTGCTGCTTGTCAAGCAAGGTGCGTAAAATATTACTCATACCCAAGCAAACTAATTGGTATTCTAGTAGGTGGTGGCATGGCTTTTTACTTAGCTGTTTCAGTGGTTGAGCTTATTGAAGCACTAGAAGCTGACATACATACTGCACATTTCTTGTAAAAATTCATGGCTTCCCCTTGTTGACTGCTCTCAGTTATGAATCTGATTAAATCATTTTGACTAATGTTGCCATATTTTCTTTAGGAGCAAAACTACCATGTTCTCAACAGTAGAAGTGGAAGAGTTGGTGGGATTTCTTATTTGTTTCTTCTTAGATCGCGTGTTCCAAGGATTGTCGGTTCAATTGCACCATTCTATGGTTTCAGCCCTTAATTACTTCACAGACGAAGAGTGGTGCCTTAGCTGTGAGAGAATATCAAACTTACTTTCTTCCAGGTTGTTTATTGTTCAATGTATGTGTTGCCCTTTAATCAGTTTTATGAAGTGCATCTGATTAGCGGTGTGAATGTAGAGTTCCCAAAGACTTGAATTGCTTGAGGATTCTGGAGTGCATTTCAGGTCCCAATGCTCGTTGTAAGCAATTCAGAAGTGCAGTTGCCTATCAACTTATCATAACCTGTCTTGATGGAAAGGTAGCTAAACAGTTTCTGTTTCAGGCTAATAAGTTAATTTCAATCATGTACTGTAACAGTGGCATGGGAAAACAATCTTAGCACTTGCAGAAATATTGATGTCAACAATGCAAATGAGTTTTATACTGGGGCCTTTTTTAACTAAAAGATTTTATGATTTTCAAAAATTCTTTTCCATATAAGAATCCAAGAGATAAATTTTTGTTGGGCAATTGAGAACAAATACTGGTCACTTGATTGAATAAGTGTCCAAGTTTTTGTCCCTAGATTGATATGGTCTCATCCTTAAACATCACTGTTTTGGATGTATTATTTTCCTCTTCACAGGTCACTGATACAGAAGATATTCTAAAATCCCTCATATCAATTAATGTGAAGGACAAAAGTTGTGATCTCTTCAAGACATATATATGCTTGGTTTTGGCAGAAAATTGGCTCTTATTTGGTTCCCTATTAGAAGAAAAACCATATATTGAAGAAATGTGGAATCTTTGTCTCCGAAACTGCTCCTGCCAAATCACCAGCACTGATTTGAGGTTATATGCTTCTAAGGTATGAGATTAACATTTTTGTCGCCTCTGTACAGTGGCTTTAATAAACACAAACTAATATTTCTCTACCATGTAGGTCCGTAACAAAGCTTCATATCTTCTACAAGGTACTTCAAGCTGATGATTAAGTGAAATGCCATTTATGAGGTAATGCCAAGTTCATGCTTTCTATATTGATCTCCAACACCAGTAAAAAGCTTCATATCTCCTCTTATAATTTTAATCTGTGATGCTTTTCTGGAACAGGAGGAAAACCTTTCTGTGGCTTGTACTAGGTTTTTATTTGTCAAGGAAACCGTATATACAAAAGGGTGGCTTTATCTTATTCTGGATGCTAATCTGATGATGTTCTTACCTGCATGCATAAACTATCAACAATCTTTTTCATATACGGGACATCATTGCAAAATGAAAATATGTTTCACGAGTCAAAATATGTTTTCCCCTCATCTTGGTTTGAAACCTTGGGGTCCCTTGGAGTAAAAAATAGGTAAGTTTTATCTGTACTTACACGGTAGATCTTCGTCTATGATACTTGCAGGTTGGACTGGTGGAGGATAATCCCGTGTTCTATCCAATTATGTTAATGGGGGTGACTGTTTTGAGGCAAGATGAGCTGGTAAATTTTGTTCCAACTCCAGGCTGAAGTTGCTAGAAGATGGTATACTGTATATTTCTAGTCTATTGGCTAAAACTACGGTTTGCCCTTTTTGGCATTTGGGGCAGGCATGGTTGGTAATGAGGTTAGTCTTGCAAGCTATCATGCAAAAAGACTATCATATCACCATCGTTCATGTGCCATTAATGATATTCTTGCTGCATAATTTGTGTAATATGAGGTTTGGAATCCAGAACATTAAGAACCACAACAACTGCAACGGCGGTACCATTTTCACTTCCAGTTGAATGTCTGAAAAATGGAAAATCTGTTGTCTCTTCACTTTTTGAGAAATTATCTGTAGCTCAATACAAGCTAATTCAGGTTCGGAATTGCTGTCTTAGATTCATTTTCTTCACAGGCTTGCTTGTGCACAAGATTACTCCCCGTGGATCAGTACTGCTGTTTCTCTGCTGCCATATTTCTTCTGCAATGGTCAAGATGGTTTTGATGTCGCTCTATGGCTTCAGTTTTTGACGGAAAGACCTTAAAATTGATCGTTTGGAAAGGCTATGCAGGATCGAAACATGAGATTGCCTTTGTTGAGGCCATTACGATAGCAATTTTGATGTGGCACACACAGTGGTCATATCTGTATAATCGTAATTTAACTAATAAAACTATAGAATGGTCTTGTTCAGAATTTGAGATTAAGTAAAATAATTATTTACATTTATTTTATAGAGAAATGATTTCTGTTTGTAAGGTTTTATTTCTTTTTAGAGATTTTTTATTTTATTTGAAAAATCATAAATGGAAAAAAAAATAATAAATAAAAACCAATTTAGATTTTAAAATTTGATATTTCTGGGTCTAGTTACATTTAACTCGGAAAGAGACCACTGTGTTTGACTCGCAATCGGACCTGTACGGAGCCCGAATGGCAGCGGCGAGGGTGAGGGCGAGGTGTTGAAATTGACCTGAAAAGGCTAAAATGGTAGAATTGATTTGGGTGGGGTGCTGTGTGCGAACCGTAGATTAACCCGGAGACGATATCTCCCCAGTCGCCTGCTCGCCTAATCAGAGATCCCGCCTTCTAAAATTCAAATCAGACTCGGAACCGCTTTGGAGAAAGCCGTTGGAACTCCGAACCTAACTTCGCCCCTATTGCTTTCTATTTAGTTCCTGATACCCTATTGCTTTTTCTTTTATTTTTTTCCCCCTTTCTCTTTCTTTGGTCGTAGAAACATACCGTTACTTTCATTTTTCACAAAAATTTTGATTCCGAAACCACACCCTCTTACCGACAGAGAATAAACCCTAGAAGAATAGAATCAATTCCGGGCTTTCGATTTACTTAATTTCGTTAGCCTTTTAACCTTAACCCATCTCATTTATAAATTTCTCAATGTGGTATGCCTTTTCTTCAAAATTCATTGTCTCTCTATACATTTCTTGAAAACCAATAAGGGTTCTTGTGTTTCAATCAAAATTCGTAAGACCCATTTTGGAGACGATGAAAAGCGACAAAATGGCAAAGAGATCGTCGATTGGAAACATACTAAGAAGAAGGTTGTCTGACATTACCAACACACACAGTCAAAATCGACTCTTAAAAGCTAAGAAAGATGAAAAGCCGAAGCCACCATCTATGTTTTCCTCCAGTGGAGACTACATTGAAGAGCTTCTCAAGGTATAATCTTATCTGGGTCTTTATTTTGGTTGTTCAATTCTGTTACTAAGTGGATTTTTTTTTATTTTAATATTGTGGTTGTAATGTGAATTAGGAAAACATGATGCTGATGAAACTTATCGAGGACCGCAAGTATCCTGGTCTTCTGTCTTTTGTTTTGTTTTTCCCTATTTTGTACAATATTGTTGTAATATATCTTGTATTTGTGACTGCCCCACCTTTGTTATAGTTGATTGGTGTTTCCTTAATTTAGTTGAATAGTAAAATTATAGAACTGAGTGGAATTGAGTTGGAGAAACTGCAAATAAGTTTTCAGAAGATGCAACTGCAGAATTGGAACCTTGCTCTATCAAACAGCCAGATGATCGCGGTAAAAACATACTCATTTTTATTGCAGAGAGTCCCAATATCTTATTTTTCAGTTGATTCGTTTTTACCAATTTTTCGCAGGAACTCAATTTGGGAAAAGAAAGGGTGGGTTTGTTTCTTTGTCTAAGCTTAAAGAACATATGCGTTCATTGTTTTTTGGTAGCTTCCGTCCCAACTTTGGTGACAAATTGATTTTGGCTTCGATTTGTGTCAGGTAAAAGCACTAGAACATGAAATTCAGTGCAAGGAAGCATCGCTGAAGGCAAAGAATTTGGAGCTAAAGGTAAATTACAAAAATGTCTATTCTGTTCTCTAGAATGTTGGATTGTCTTTCTATGAAGCATAGGAATATGTAATTTCATGGTACAACGATGCCAATATGTTTCTAGTTCATAAAATTGTTTACCTATAATGTAAAGAGTCACAAGCATTAGGGAAAAATACATGCACATAATAGAGGTAGGGAAAAAGAATTCTGCCAATGACCTCGGCACTTGAATTTAGCATTGGTCTAGAGGCACAAATGCGTGTTTAAAACCTTAAATTTAGTTAAGACAATAGTTAAATTAAGCCAGTAATGCTTGAACTTAGCAGTGATCTAGAGAAAGAGGCCTGTTTAAAACCTTAGATTTAGTTCTGATGTGATTAAATTAAGCCTGTAATGCTCTCAAGCAAGAAGATTATGGCCATCATTAGAAAAGTACTTTTAACTTTAAAAATTTGATCCCCCGCTATTGCAAGATATAAGTGGATTTTTAACTGATTCATTCAAATATGCTGGTAGGTTGAGAACCAGTTCACCACTAACTAGATTGTAGCATTAAACTGGTCCTTTTGATGAATTTCGACTTGGTAATCATGTTGCCTAACCCATGAAATTGCAGGTAAAAGCAAATTTGAAGTCTGAAAAAGGTGGATATCAGGTATATTATGGACAATTGCTTTGAGCATTAATTTGTATGTGTCAAAATGTGACATTTCTTGGCACTTCTAAGACCAATACATGACTTTGTTCCTTTGACTCAAGGAAGGAGAAGCTACTGATACGGAGATAGCGAATGAGTTACTAGGGAATGCTATTGATGACCTTAAAGCCTGCAATCCCATCAGAAGACGCACCACAAGGAGTCATTGTAATTACTAGATTCTGCTCAAGTGATTTTAACAATTATGAACTTCTTAATTGTCTCCTCCTAATTTACTATGTTGCTTGTGTAAATTCTGTAGCAATGGGTCATACAGCATCCAAACAAGTTGCTGGGAAAGAGCGGACTGAAAACAAAAGGTTTGGCTCTCCTTTCCTTAAACCTAGTTGCATCCTAGCATCATGCATTTACTAGCTGCCCATGATTGTCAGTTGATAGCTAGATCACATGTTCATACCTGTTTGAGTTCATGTGGTTTCTAGTCGTAGAAGCTTTTCACCCCGTTTCATGTTCATGTCTTATGGTACTGCCTCCTTATTCCAGTCAATAATTTTAGCGTGATTTTACTCAGAAGTGTAATGCTGTATCCGCTTCTTTTTCTCTTCTATGATCAGGCGTTGTTTGAAGAGGCAATCTGCTAAGTTCATATCCCAGATTAAACCAAGCAAAGACTTGTTTGAGCTAGAAGCTGCGGAGCTTCAAATGTGGCCCTCCCTCAACAGTCCAACAAAGGAAGATGGTCAAGTCAGGTCAGGTTCATCAATGCAATATGAAAACCAAGAAAAATGTTCTACAAGCTATGAACTGCAAGAACCTCGGAACCATCACACAGGGCAGTCGAGAAGGTTCATTCGTACGAGGAGGCTCCTCTCCATAACAAAATGAGGCAGTCAGGGTAAGAGAGGCCTACAACACGATCTTCTGATACTATTTCCTCCAAAAAACCCAATTACTATAAAAATCATAGAGTTCACCACTTGTGTCCCATGATTCTCTCTCTCCCTCCCTCTCTCTCTCTCTCTAGTTTCTAATTGTACTGCAGAAATTGTAGTTTTGTATTTGACAATTCAGATGCTTCTTGGTATTTCTAAACTAAGAGAATGTGGTTCATGAAACAAGTTCCTTTTTGCAAATTCAAACGCGCATTTCAGATTCAATGACCGTACCAAGCCCACTATCCAGCGGCTGACATCACACCGGGAAATGTTAGAAAATTCCTTAACAATCACTTTACGTTACGAAAAACCATTTTTAAGAGTCAATAGCATTCACAGGAGCATGCATTGGGTCCCCGCAATGGTGCTACTTGGATAAAAAGGTCTGGACATCACAGATCAATTAAGCAGCACCTGAATCCGCCACCCTGATGGTTATGTAAGTTGGACTGGACTGTGGCCCATTTTCATCCAGCCTAACATGGCCTCATCAGATCCTTTACTGTCATTATGGGCTTAATCAACTTTGAAGCTATGACGAATAGTCCAGCCCATCTTAGGGTTCCATGCAGTTTAGTTAATTGTTTTGTAAAATGAAAAATGTTAACATTACTATTTCCTCTCCGAATTACCCTTAAAATATAACTTAACACATGGCGTGGACAGGACAAAACCGCCATCATCGTTACCGAATTTAAAGGTGCAACATCGTATACAGTTTTGAAACGAACGAGAGATTTAAGGCACACTCGTGATACCAAAGGGGTAGGGCATGCGTCCCCGCAAATCCCACCCTTTACCCATTCGGCCACTTCCTTATTGCCACGTGTCCATCCCAACTAACCGACTAACTACTAACTTCTAATCACCTTTCACATGTAAAAGCGAAAGTGTGAGCCCATAAAAAATGAAAAGCAATGGGGATTTTATTTAAAAAAAAAAAAAAAGAGAATAATAATAATGTGATTGAAAAAGCGAAGAGGGGGTGAACCTGAAAGGACAAAAGCAGGATCATTGTATCAGTCCTTGGGAGACCCCAAACCGCGTGATTTCACGCCACTATTTTAAAACTTTATCAAAAGTTAATTGCATACCACACAATAATAAAAATAATATTACTCAGATATAACAAAATAATAATATATATATATATATATATATATATATATATATATATATATATATATATATATCCCATATATAACTATGTTCAGCTTTTACCAAAATTTCCTCACATCTCTTTGAATCACGATGCTATCCCTGCTTTTTGGTGTTACTTTCCATGCGATTTTATCAAAATACCCTCATTTTTTTTTGAATCACGACACTACCCCTGCTTTTTCCTCAGGCTGTTCGTTCACTTTTACCAAAATACCCTCGCATTTTATTGATTTACCAAAATACCTCAGCCTTTTTTATTACTGTTCATGTGCTTTAACTAAAGTAATCCTTTTCTTTTAATTACCAAAACTTTCTAATTTATTTTTGAATATTAAAATAAAATAATTTCTTAACATTTTGATTAATTAAACATTAAAATAATATTGTATTATATTTATGTAATATAACATAATATTTTAATGTTAATATTATTTTTTAAATATTAAAATAATATAACTTTTAAAATTATATTAAAAAAATATAACTTCTTAAAAATATTAAAAAACTTTTGATTTTAAAAATATAAATTTTTTGATTATATAAAATGAGATAAAAATAGTTTTATTTTATATTATTTCTTTAATATTTGTTTAATGACTTTTAAAAGTTTATTTTAAGTTTTATATACTTCTTAATATTTTTTGATCTCTTTTTTTTATTTTTCTATTATAAAAAGGATATAAATTAAAATTTATTGTTTATAATGTAATTTATTGATTTTATAAAAACATATTTGTTTTTTTATTGATTTTATAGAACTTTTTTAATTTCTTAATTTTTTAAATTTTAACATACTTTTAAATATTAATTACATTAAAATATTAAATATATTAAAAATTTTTATTCAAAAACATCTATAATATTAAAACATCTATAATATAAAAATATTAAAAAATATTTTTAAAAATATAACAACATCTATAATATAAAATTAAAAAGAAAATTAAAGTAATTAAAAATATTAAAAAAGAATAAAAAATCAAAAGATTTTTATCTCATTTTAATATTTCAAATATTGAAAAAGAAAATATTCTCTATATTCTATTTAAATTTTGATCTCATTTTTTTAAAATTTTTTTAATATTTTATCAAAAAATTGAATAAAATCAATAGAATTATAGTTCTTTATATCATAATAAATAATGTAAAATTAAATAATATAAGTGAAATATATTTGGAATATAAAAAGTATATCTATAATATAATTTTAACTTAACAAATTAAGAAATTAAAAATAATTTATTGAATCAATAAAAAAATTAAAATCTTTTTTTAAAATCAATTAATTAAAATAAATTACATTATAAATAATAAATTTTATGTTTATCCCTTTTTGTAACAAAAAAAATATAAAAAATGAGATCCAAAAATATTAAAAGGAATATAAAATCCTTTAAAAACTTTGAAAAGTCACTTAAAAAATAAAAAACACAATATAAAATCAAAATAATTTGACCACATTTTATATAATCAAAAGATTTTATTAAATTAAATTAAATAAAAATATTAAACAAATTAAAAATTGTTATTCAAAACATCTCTAATATTAAAACATCTATAAATAAAAATATTAAAAAATATTTTTTAAAAATATAACAACATCTATAATATAAAATTAAAAAGAAAATTAAAGTAATTAAAAATATTAAAAAATAATAAAAAAATCAAAAGATTTTTGTCTCATTTTAATATTCTAAATATTGAAAAAAGAATATTCTCTATATTCTCTTTAGATTTTGATCTCATTTTTTTTATATCTTTTAATATTTTATCAAAAAATTGAATAAAATCAATAGAATTATAGTTTTTTATATCATAATAAATAATGTAAAATTAAATAATGTAAGTGAAATAAATAATATATTCGGAATATAAAAAGTATATCTATAATTTAATTTTAATTTAACAAATTAAGAAATTAAATAAATTTTATTGAATCAATAAAAAAATTAAAATATTTTTTTTAAATCAATTAATTAAAACAAATTACATTATAAATAATAAATTTTATGTTATATCCCTTTTTGTAACAAAAAAATATATATAAAAATGAGATCAAAAAATATTAAAAGGAATATAAATTCCTTTAAAAACTTTTAAAAGTCACTTAGAAAATAAAAAACACAATATAAAATCAAAATAATTTGATCACATTTTATATAATCAAAAGATTTTATTAAATTAAATATTATTTTAGTATTTTATAAAATAATTATTGACATTCTTTTTATAAAAACATTCTAATTTTTATTTTAATATTAAAATAAAATAATTTTTAAAATTTTATATTAATATAACATTAAGATAACATTTTATTAAATTTATATGGTATAATATAATATCTTAGTAGTAATATTATTTTTTAATATTATGATAATATAATTTTTTAATATTTATACTAAAATAATACACTTTTTAAAAATATTAAAAAACTTTTGAATTTAAAAATATAATTTTTTTATTATATAAAATGAAATTAAAATATTTTGTTTTTATATTTTCTAATGACTTTTAAAAGTTTTTTTTATACTTTTATCTTCTTTTTAATTTTTTTAATCTCATTTTTACATAGTTTCTTATAATAAAAAATGATATAATTTAAAATTTATTAATAATAGTGTAATTTATTTTAATTTATTGATTTTATAAAAACATTTAATTTTTTATTGATTTTTGAAATTTTGATTTAATTTTTTAATTTTATAATTTTTCACTCATTTATGGATAATAATTAACAAAATAAAAAATGTCATTAAAAAACATCTATGATATTAAATCATCAATAAAATAAAAATATAAAAAAAAATTTTGGAAATATAAAAACATCTATAAAATAAAACGTAAAAAAAATTCAAAAGTCATTGAAAAATATTAAAAAAGAATATAAAATCAAAATATTCTGATCTCATTTTAATACTTTTTATGTTCAAAAAATTATATTTTTCATATTATTTTAACATTTTGATTTCATTTTTAACATTTTTTTAAAATTTGTATAAAATCAAAAAAATTACAATTCTTTACATCATAGTAAATAATGTATATAAAGAAATAATATATTTGAAATATAAAGAGTCTATCCATAATGTAATTTTAATTTAATAAAATAACAAATTAAATTAAAATTTACAAAATAATTGAAAATATTAAAATGGTTTAATAAAATCAATAAATTATAATAAATTACATTATAGAAGATAAATTTTAAGTTATATCTTGTTTTATAATAAAAATAGTTTATAAAATGATGAAATTAAAAAATATTAAAAAGAACATAAAATTTTTTAAAACTTTTAGAAGTCATTAAACAATATTAAAAAAAACATGAAAAATCAAAAGAATTTGATCTCATTTCATATAATCAAAAGATTTTATTAAATTTAATGTTATTTGAATATTTTATAAATAACAATTTATTTTCTTTTTTGTAAAAAATTTCTAATTTATATTTTAACATTAAAGTAATATAATTTTTTAATATTAAAATAATATTATATAGTGTTATATCTTTTAAATTTAAAAATATAAGTTTTTTAATTATATAAAATTAGATCAAAGTTTTTTGATTTTATACTCTTTTTTATATCTTTTAATGACTTTTAAAAGTTTTTTTAAAAATTTATATTCTTTTTAATATTTTTTAATCTCATTTTTATATAGTTTCTCATAATTAAAAATGATATAATTTAAAATTTATTTTTTATAATGTAATTTATTTTGATTTATTAATTTGATAAAAATATTTTAATTTTTTATATTGATTTTTGAAATTTTGATTTAATTTGTTAATTTAATAAATTTTCACCCATTTTTTGAGAATGATTAAAAAAATATTAAAAAGTGTCATTAAAAAACATCTATGATATTAAATTATCTATAATATAAATATATTAAAAAATGTTTTTGGAAATGTAAAAACATCTATAGTATAAAATTTAAAAAAATATTAAAATCATCAAAAAATATTAAAAAAGGAATATAAAATCAAAAGATTTTAATCTCTTTTTAATATTTTTAATATTGGGAAAAGAATATTTTTCATTTTCTTTTAACGTTTTGATTTCATTTTTTGATATTTTTTTAATATTCTTTCAAAAAATTATATAAAATAAATAAAATTACAATTCTGTATATTATTGTAGATTATTTAAAATTAAATAATATATACAAAATAAATAATGTATTTAAAATATAAAAAGTCAACCTATAATGTAATTTTAATTTAATAAAATAACAAATTAAATAAAAATTTACAAAATCAATGAAAAATTGAAAATGTTTTTGTAAAATCAATAAATTAAAATAAATTATATTATAAATGATAAATTTTAAGTTACGTTCTTTTTTATATTAAAAATAGTATATAAAATAATGTGATCAAAAATATTAAAAAGAATATGAAATTTTTTAAAATCTTTTAGAATTCATTAAAAAATATAAATAAATATGTGTAAAATCAAAAGAATTTGATCTCATTTTATATAATCAAAAGATTTTATTAATTTTAGTGTTATTTTAATATTTCATAAATAACAATTTATATTATTTTTTATAAAAACTTTCTAATTTATATTTTAATATTGAAATAATATAAGTTTTAAATATTTTATATTAATATAACATTAAAATAATATTATACAATATAATATAATATTTTAATACTATTATTATTTTAATATTAAAATATTATGTTTTTTATATTTATATTAAAATAATGTAATTTTTTTAAAATATTAAAAAAACTTTTGATTTTAAAAATATAATTTTTTTGCTATATAAAATTAGATCAAAATCTTTTGATTTTGTATTCTCTTTTTAATATTTTTTAATATCTTTTAAAAGCTTTTTTTTTAATTTTATATTATTTTTAATATTTTTATCTCATTTTTGTATTTTTTATTATAAAAAATGATATAACTTAAAATTTATTATATAGAGTCATTTGTCTTTTTTAGACGTTAATTTTTTTCATTTCTTATCCCACTTCTCTATTCAGATCCTTAATATTTTTTTAACTGATTTTTTTCTCTTTAATCTTTTGTCTCTTTTGAATATAGATTTTTACCTTTTTATTTTTCTTAAACTCCATGGATGAGCATCCATTTATTTTTAAATCATAATTTTTTTAACTTTTTTTCCTCTTTCATTTTTTTATATGTTTTCTTCTTTTATTTTTTTTTTGTCTTACAAATGGTCATTCTTTTATTTCTATTATCTTTTTACTCCACTTATTATTCTTTATTTATCTCATTTGTTAGTCTTCTTTAGAATTCCAGTGGTTAGATTCTTTTTTTCTATCATTAATATATATCGTATTTTTTTATTGATTTGGACAATAATTTTATTCGAATTTTGAATTAATTATAAATTTAATAAATATTTATATAACAAAAAAATTATCATCTATATGTTGTGGGCACCCGGTGCAAAAGCTCGGGGAATTAACTAGTATATATATATGTGGGTTTATTTTTTTATTTCATAGCAGGTTGTATTTTCAAATAATCATTAATTAAATCATAATTATTATGGTTAATATTTTTTTAATGAAGAAAGTTACTAAGTATATGACTGTCTAAATAATTTTATCATTCAATGAATATTATTATTTATATAGATATTATTAAATAATAAGCAAAATAAATTCTTAAAAATTTTTAAAGAGTTAAAATTTGTTTTGATCAATGACAATAACAATAGTTGAAGGTACTATCTTCAAGTCTCCTACCGTCGTATCAATGAAAAATCAATTTAATAAAATGAGATACTAAATTTTTAATCAAATCTTAAATTTAAAACTTGAAAATGAAAAAAATTATATTACGAACTGTCTCTTAAATAAAACTCCACAAATGTTTGAATTAGATTAATAAAAATATAATTTTGAATATGGATGATATGAATAAAAAAAAAGAAAAAGAAAAATTTCGCCGGCGGCCATAATCTTAAAGGTTTTTTGAATGGTCACAGCCCCTATGATATGATACATGGTAAAAAATTATATTTGTATAATTTTGAAAGAGAGAGAGTACCTGCAGCCTCAAGTTTATTCTACAAAGTCCAGTTGGGAAAACTAATATTTTAAAAAAGGAGAAAGGAAAAATAATCAAAAGATTTGGAGATGAAAATGACGAGCCACCTAATAGCCTACTCTCTAACAGTGGTCCATTTTTAAAAATCTCTCTCTCTTGGGAGGTCCCACGCGTATTATTGACCCCACCAAGGAAAAAAGTTTATGCCTTGCATGGAACAAATCAAGTCACTGTCTATGCCCAATCCCAATTCATTTTGAATCCAATGTCTGATTCGAGGTTGATGTTACCACAATCATTTCAAATTTTTGTGGCTTAAATTTCCAATTTCCATGAATTCCCACTTGGGTTGGGTGTTTTTCTAAGGTTTCTATGAAGTGTTGACTAGGTATTTGTTTATTCAAATTTGGGATTATAAAATTTGGCATCCCATGTGGGATGAGCTCTCTACTCCAGGGCCTAGGGGTCTAAAGATGTCATGTCACCAACACATTTCTGGGCATTGCACCGCAAAACCTCTTCCTTTATGTTTTTTTCCAATAATTTCTTACCTTTTAGATATCCCTAAAAAATTAAAACTTATCATAAAATATCTCTTTCATACCATAATCATTGCTTACAAACTAAATTTATCAATTTGGTGTCACCACGCCTACACTGTTTTTTAACCGTTTTAATCAAATTCAATATGATTATCAGATAGTATTTTTATTTATTTGACGGTAATATCTCTGCCCCTTTATTATTCAAAAACATTTTATTTTTAATCTTTTTATTCATTTTTGTGTTGAATAAAGATTGATAATACAGGAAATTCACCGGTGAACGTTGGATCAACTTTTTGACTATAGTCTTCACTGCGGATGTATGTATGTCTAATCGAAGAGGACATGATGATACGCAACATGTGGTGGGGTGGGGTGGGGTGGGGTTGTGATTGGGTCCCACTATAAGAATTAGAATACTAATGTTGGAGTTGGAGCGAAGTCTGATTTTGGTATACATATATAATAAAATATAATATAAGTTAATTATAGAACATGTTGGATAAAGAGATCTTATAATGATCTTAGCTGTCTGCGCTTTTGGCTTGATTATTGCGGTAATTATCTTTGATGTCTTTGTGAGATGGCTCATGCCCTCTCCTCTCCTCTCCTGAATAATGAGACCAGAGGAATCTCGATCGAGTGGCTTTGTTTTTTTTAGCATATTTTAATGTTATCCATTGATATTAATTACATATAATTACTGTTAGGATTATAGTTATACCGTGCTTTTATCACCATTATTATTTCAATTTTTCTCATTATTGAAGCATGCTGCTTCCCACCCAACTATACTATAAACTTTTCATTTTTTTTTCCTTTTTGGGGATGCACCTAGAATTTTAATTTCCATATGTTATTTCTTTTTACCTACTATTTACTATAGTTTTGATTATATATTTTTTAAATACCCACTAATCGATTACAGTATGGGAATAATCGATTCAAAATTATTCAAGCTCACTATGTTTTTAAATACTACAGTGAGTTATATTTAAATTATATATATTTAGTTCAAAATTAATTTTATATTTATTCAATCATGATCTGTGATCACCGAAACGTTGCCTTCAGAAAAAAGAAACAACAAATAAATATCTTGAATCCACCCCTCCCTCCCGGGTCACTGTCCAAGTCCGATCATTTAAGTGCCTCACGGTTTTAACCCTCCGCATCACTAGTCACTACACTACGTGGTAAAAATAAAAATCAGGAATTTTGGGGCCCTACACGTGTCCCAGAGAATAATCCTAGGTGAATAAAACCCCATATTTAAAAATAAAAAATCTTGCTTAACCAGACAGGGAGTCGTGAGTTGGTCAAAAAAACAAGCACAAAACTTTCCTTCAAAGAGGACTTTAATGCCCAAAGGGCGGGAGGGGAGGGGGGCCAATCTCCATCACCTTTTACTTTTGCCAAATATTGGTGGGAAAGTTTGGTTCACCAGCTCCTTTCTCTGACTATTCTAATTTAGACTGCATTGACTCTCTTTGTCTATTCCGCATGGATAAGAGAGAGAGAGAGAGAGAGAGAGAGAGAGGGATTGTCTTGTGCCTGATTGGTTTACATATAGGGATGGCAATCACCATTATTAGGGCAGGCATCCACGGGCATCCAGACATATGACGAAAAAGGTTGGAGAAGAATTTTGCCCTCTGGAACATGTGCTGAGGCTCATTCTCTCTTCATTTAATCTAATCTGATCTTTTCTCTTTCACTTAAGTCTCTAAACTCCCTTAGAATTTTGCCATTGATGCTCCTACCTTTGAGTATCCTGTCAATTTCATCACAATCATTTTGTCACGCCCTCGCTCTCTATGTTGTTGCCAACCGGAACTCCTTATAAGATGTTAATGGTGAACCCTTTCTAAAATGAAAATAACCATAATTTGCTGACTTAAAAATACAAAGATGATGGGCACTTTAATCCGTAGGGAAGGAGCACGAGTACGGGGAGTGAAACGGCATGGCCTCTACGCTGATCCTGCCTTATTACCATCCCTATTTGCCTGTGGCATTAGAACTAAATATGATACAATGAAACTCAAACCTGAGTCTATTATAAGGGAAAAGAGGAAAGATACCATTTGAATGGAAACTCATTCGCGTGCTAAAACTAAATATTGAAATGCACTTGCAAATGTTTCTAGCCTATAAACAAATTTTAAAAAAAAAAATAAAAAAGACAATTTTCTCATTTATTATTTCTCCTTTTTCATAATAATCAATCAATTCGACTTCTACCATGTAATTTTCTTAACCTCGTACCAGAAGAAAGATAATTTCAAAATATATTCACAAAACAAACATCAATATGTCCACAATGATTTTGATATCGCATGATTACATGTGTAAATTGTTGAAAGAAATAAAGGAAGTCCACATTTAAGAAAAAGAAAATGAGAAACACAACATGACAAATCCCTCTAGATTTTTTTAGAGTTGCCAGAACTGAGGAGATATATTAATCCAATAAAAGAAAACAAAAATTCTCTCGAATTTCAAAGAAAAGAAGCAGAAAGACTCTCTCTCTCTCTCTCTCACCCACACACACCCACCTGCTTCAGAATGACCAATATCATTTGTATAGGTAAAGACTTTGGGTACTATGATAATATTTATTGAATTTTCAGCACATCTTCGAGATTGTTGTTGTTGGCCATTCCTCGACACAGCCCACTTACGGGAGCAGCTTGGGCTTACCAGAATAATCAATTCAACTAAAGTGACATTAACATTAATACCCACTGTTAATTCCACGTGGCAATGCTTTACAATGAATTCCATCCGCCCCTACTTAGGATATAAAAATATTTGATAAAATGAAGAAAATGTATTGATATTAGATTCGGTTGAGATTTAATGAATTTTTTGTAATATAAATTTTAATTAAAATTATTTATTTAAAAAAGTAACAAAAATAAAATAAAGATCTATAACAGCAAATTGAGATTTTCTTAATAAGCCAAAATCTAATTAATCAAAATTCCACTAAAACACTGATGCTGCCATGTGAGATAAAAAAGCAGGTGTCTATGTTATAAAAAGAAGCAAAATAATAAATATATATATTAATTCACCATTTTAAAATGTAAGTTGACAAAATTTACCCTTTTAAACAAATTTTTTTTTTTTTACTTCAATTAAAAAATATTTTAAATAAAATAAAGGTAAAATAAATAAATTTTAAATTACCTAAAAACAACCGTTATCACTTAAGAAATCTTTTAATAAATTGCAGTGCACCGCCGTGCAAGTCAAAAAGTATAAAGTAAAATGGATATCCAAATCCCTGATAGGTTTACCTAGCCTGAGCTGAGACAAACCAATAGGTTATCACTGTTTTTACTCCCGCTTTTGTTGCTGAGAATTCTCTTTCCTACTGCTACCTACTTGTGTCATATCGCCGGGTTCGTTTTCGCACACACACACAGACACACAACGTAGAGAGAGAGTAGGATTTAGGGTTTGGCCTTTTTAGGCTTTTGGCTTTTTGTGCTTTTTTTCTCCACGCAACAATAAAAATGGAAAATAAAAAAAACATTGGAATTAAAATTGCACAAAGAAATAAAAGGAAGAGACAACAGTAATTACCAGCACTCTCGTTATAAAAAAGTGAAAGAACCATTCCTAAACTCACCTCACTCTCTCTCTCTCTCTCTCTCTCTCTCTCTCTCTCTCTCTCTGTGACTGACTCCAGTTCACCAATAATGGACAACCAACGGAGTCCTCTTCTCAGCTTGGCTTACTTCTACCAAGGAAAGGTACGGCATTTCTTCTCTTCTTTCTAATCTAAGCTCCAAGGATTAATATTGTTGCTTAGTGTTTTGAAATTTCAGAGACTAGTGTGACTTTCCCTCTTTTTTGAACAAATAGAGTTAACATTAGTTGTTGGGTTGCTTGTGTTTAGGGCATGGAAGAGCTGAGGCAATCTCTTCTATACACAACACAAGAGCTAGAAGCAACTAGGCTCATAGCTCTGGAGGAGCTAAGAAGAAGAGATGATCAGCTAAGCCATCTCAAGGAAATGCTCTGCAGAGCCATCAGAGAAAGAGATGAAGCACAAGAAAAATGCCAGAGACTCCTACTAGAAAAGCTCATTCTCCAGCATCATCAACAACAACAAAATCTACAAACAGCTCCTCTTTCTGGAATCTCAAGCATTGAAGATGACCCAAGAAGAGGACTCGACTCTAACAATGGTTTCTCTTCATCTGATTGTGATGAAAGCATAGTTTCGTCACCTGTGATGGACCAAATACTACAGCCTCAGCCACAATTGTCCACACTACCACCACTTCCTCCACCACTGCCCCCGCCAGCGCAACCATCGCAACCACTAATATCTATCCACGAGGCGGATATAGAGTTGGTACCAGAGAAGCCATTGCCAGAGAAAGGCAAGCTTTTACAAGCTGTGATGAAAGCAGGGCCACTACTACAAACACTGCTTCTGGCTGGTCCTCTTCCTCAGTGGAGACACCCACCTCCACCAATCGACTCCTATGAGATTCCACCAGTGACCATTCCCTCACCACCACCACAGCACATCCCACAGCAAGACCCTTTAGTCAATACCAGCCTCTGCACGGCGGCAGCCACCGCAAACAACTGCGCCAGAGCCAACAAGAAAAGGGCTCTGTGTGAAGAGGCTGGTTCTCCCTTAGAGACCAACAAGTACCCAAGAGTTGTTCTTCATTGACCCGTAGAGAGCGACCTGGACTTGCTTTGACTACTACATAGTGACCCACATATTTTCACATTAGCTTACTTTTGCCATTTCATACTATAATTTAGTCTTGGGGTAGTCAGAATGCAGTATCATTTTTAGCATGAGACTGATCAAGATTTTGTACATAGGATTGTCCAAAAGAAGCAGCGTCTAAGGTAACTTGAAAAGGAAAAAAAGAGGGAGTTTGTTTCCAACCCTTTTTACTTGGTCTTCTTGGGTGCAGTTGCTGGGTGCAGATTGAGATGGGGTTTGGAGATATTATGCATTGTAAATTGATTTTGGTGTTTCAGAGAGAGAGAGAGAGAGCGAGAGCGAGCGAGGTGTGAACATCACATCAACCATTAAAATGATGGGTGTGAGAGTTGTTGAGATTGGAAGATGGGTATGGCCAACAACCAAAAGGTGTAGAAGCCCTACTTGTCTGCTTTGAGTGGATCCCCCAAATCGGAATCAGGATCTACTACCAAGTGTGATGTATTATGACTTCTAAATATGAGGTTATGCTTTTCAAATCATTTCCCTTGTTTTCCATCATACTTATTGTGGAGCTGCGTTCAAACTGTCCCCAATATTTTGATTCCATGTTAATTATTTGTTTTAAGGACTAAAGTTATTAGCAAATAGACTCATTTGCGGAAAAAAAAAAAAAAAAATCCAAAAAGTCCAGTCCCTTGGGCCTTCACAGTTTTCGTGCAAATTTCCAATTTTGTGCAGTAGGAGGGTATCATTTCATGTTGGAAAGAAGTTTCTTGATGATGAAAGATTGTTAAGTTGAAATTAAGAGTGTCATATGTGGCAAATCATATATATGGCTTTAACAAATATTATTTTTCTTATACTAGCATTTTTTCTTACACTCCCAGAGCAGCGATAAATACTTCATGCACAAAATTCCTACTATTGTTCCGCTATTTTCTTAGTTATGTAGTCCTGAACTAATCCAGCGAGCAAAACATATAACTGTTACATACTAAAAATCAAACCTAGTTAATTTCCAAGTATTGAGAATCTCAATTGTTCCATAAAATCCTCGTCAGAACCATGTTTCATTTTTTTTCTCGCCTTTCAGAACCTCCAAATCCCCTTCTCTTTTCTACATAATTTCCCATTTTTTTCTCCCTTTGTCTTCCTTACTCCTGCTCTCTCTCTCTTCCCGGACCCCTTCTTCCTATTCTTCGATGGTGGTGTGCCTCAAATGCTTACTTAAACACCACCTCCTTATAGAGATGAATGGAAAGAAGCATGCAAACGTAGAATGGAACATAATAGAAGAAATTCAAATTGCTTTCTGTGAATGAGGAAAGAATCAAATAGATGTAAATTGCAGAACATTAAAGAGGTTAGAATGTTAGGTTCTAGAGCTCAAACCAGGAAAGGCCAAGCAAGCGGGTCCCATCCAATAGCTCAGAGATATGAGTAGCTTTTGGGTTGCAGTGTCCCTCCACGTCTAGTACCAAGCCACCATGGTTCGCAGCCGAACAAACTTTTGCACTTGCCTAGGATTCTGATCTATTGTGGCTTGGGATGAATAGCAGCACTCCCACATGTAAAAGCAGCAGCTTTAGCAAAGCACCTTTAAGGGGCAGAAGGAAGGTAAGGCTTCAACTAGATACTAGTGTTTAATTTACACGAAGATAAAACCAAGAATTATCTTTATCTCCAAGACAAAAATGAATTAAATTTTTGTATCTTTATTTTATTTTTTTAATTAAAGAGGGCATGAGGGACAAAGACAAATACGAAGACAGAAATAGAAACAAAACATTTGATTTAATCTTATCTCAAATGCGTTTGCAAAATTTTCATCCGATCCCTTTTGTAAGTCTTATTTCAAATGTCTTATCATTCCCTTCTTATACTCTCAACCAAATACTACCTAAATGACATATATTGAATCTTCATTAGCAAAACATGTAGTGTATCACAAAAACAGGCACTGGCAAGCAACAAGACCAAGAACTGGAATAGTATTTGTTCTTACCATTAATTGATTTCTAAATCATACAAGAAATTTAAACTCGTTACAATTGAAAGAACATACAGGAATATCAGAAGATATCTTCCCGTACCTATAACGGCATCATAAATCAGATGCTGGCATACAACATGCAAACAGAATACACCTGATCATCAAGGAGTTGGGCATCATCAACTACTTTAGTTTGATTATTAAAATTGTGATTCGAGGAAAATCTTTATTTCAGTAATTGAATCACCAGACTAGACCATAATCTTGAAATTTGTTTGTTGAGACCATTTTGCAGCACTTCACCATCTTAGGAGTGCAAGAGATCAAATCATAGTTTAGCAAGCACACCTCCATTTCTAAGTACGGGTTACGTTGGGCACATCCTAAACAGGATCTAGAATATCTCTGGACACGAAAAATGCATCCAGAAATAAGATTTTCTTAATCAGATTCTTCTTCGCCTTGATTACTTCGGTGGCTGAGTTTCTGAGTGTCGTACATATCAGCAACCTAAAACAAACCAGAAAAGACCATGAACAAACACGTTATACCAAAGGAAGTTCTATACCTATGGTTCTCTTGCTTTTGCTTCCAGAATTCTTTGTGGCTTTGAGAAAAGTATAAAATTTACCTGCTCAGCTGATGAGGCTTGCTCAGGATTTTTGTCCTCTCGTACTCTAAGTAGGCAAGGAAATCGAAGAGAGATGCCCTTTCAGAAGATATTGCGAATGAATAAGATAGATGCTGAAAAAAGTTATTATTGACATATCAGCAGAAGAGAGTGTAACTGATTATTGAAAGAGAAAGAAAATGATTCATGATCAGCATATAACAAGAAAAAAGTATAAATGGATTAACAGAAATTGCTATAGCAATAAGATCAACAATAGCACCAGTTACCTTTTCACAATTAATCACACCAACTGCAGCACAATATACGGGGCTAATGGTCAAGTAAGCAGCCTTAGCCTCCCAAGCCTGCAAGAAATCAAACACAAGATGAGCATGAAAGAAGGCAACTGAGAAATCATACTTCTCTGGAGATAAAGCTGCTTCTTGTAAACATATCTCACAAGCTTAACAATATAAACCACTAGGATAACCAACGGACAATCGGTCTTGTAGGATGGGGTACTAGATCTTTTAATCAAGTCACGGGTTCGAAACTTAAGAATAGAAAAGACTATGTTGGGAGAGCCACCCCCTAAATAGGCCTCGTAATCGAATTAGTCAGAGTATAGCTCCGGATACCAATGGTGAGAACCAAAAGATAGACCACCAGAGACCACCAGGATAACATAAACAAATATAAATATATATTTCCAACAACTTTGTTGAGAAAGCTGAACTTTTCTGTGCAGGATTACTTCAATGAATGACTTCAAAACAAATAATAACTAATAACACCATGCACCAAAATGGAAAAAACAAATAATCTACTGTCTTGGCAAGGATCCTACTAACACTGTATCTTCAAATCCATTTAGATGGATAAACTCAAAAGTCATTCCAACAATCTCAGCCGCATCTGCAGAAGTTGCTTATTCAGTATGAAGTGTTCGGCTGTGCTCAGCTGTGTTGGATATACAGCCCAACAACGTTACAACAGCTAATTTTATTCCCTCTTCAACAAAGAGATCAAACCCTGGGGTTGGTTTTGGTTAACAAACAGCCAACAGCATATTGCATTAATAATAATCTGTAATAACATCTTGTAGCTCTAGAACATGCCAAATCTAAAGTTCTACTCCTGGACCAATTTTTAATTCTCTTCAATCATCCACCATAAAGACAGAAGTTATCTGCAGACAAATTTAACCTGTTTCAATATTCAGCAATTGTTGGAGATCATGAATCTTAAAATCATCCGACTCTCCTCATTTTAAACAAAAACAAATTTAACAATCACTGGCTGACTTGGGACAAAATCCTCGATTGGCTTTTGAAACAAATAGATTTTAAAAGAAAAAGCGATCGCATGTTCATCAAAAACATTGCTTGGTTGATGTAGGCAACAAGGCTTGAAATAAGAATGATATACAAACTAGATAGAGCTCTAATGAAATTGTAATGCTCAATGCAATAAGACATAAACCTCCAGAAATCTCCTTTTGCGGGTTGATTAGATAAAATCAAGCAATACAAATTAAGGAGCACTAGTTAATCTCATCCTCGCTTTTTAAGCACCAAGCGATTGGCATTTTTTTCTTTCCACCATAAAAGTCCGCATGTAGATTTGCAGAAAGTACCGGAAGAAGGAATTCCGCCAGGAAAGCAACACAAGTAAAATAAGAAGACAAAAGCATTTTAGTGCTCACCTTAGTTGGTTCAAACCATACATCTGGATTCATTGTATCCGCATAAAGATAGTATGACTAGAAACGCCACCCAAAGACGCACCGATAAACAAGACCGAGAACCTAAATATAGGAAATTTAATAAAACATAGAGGTAGGCCGTTGAAAACTTAGATGCAAATTATCTGTAAAGATATAATATTTAAGGGTTTAGTTGAGGAGGTGGTCTTGGATAGGAATGAATGACGTAGAAGAATCCGTACAAATTAAACAAACACTTGTTTTTTTTTTTTTTTTTTTTATCTTCCTGATATTTGTCTCTCAAATGGCCGACTCTAAAATTTAGGATTAAGATCCAGGTTGTTGTTATTGTAATACTTTGGTTTGGGTACCAGTTTTAATCTAAGACTGGCAGAATGCTCTTCAAGCATTGCTTCAGAAAACCCGGTGCCTATACAGCATCAAAAATTTGCGAAGAAATAAGAACAGAATTAATCAGTCATCATACTCCAGTGCCCTTGCATCATTAGACAAGTTGCTTACCAATTTTGCAGATGCTTTGAAATTTATCATTGTTAGAATCATAGCAAGCAAGAAGAAAGGCGCCATAGACTCCTTCAAGAAACAACTTGGACCAGCATGGTTGAAAGTTTGAACATTGAAAAACAATAAAGTTAGAAAATTTAAATGCATCAAGAGCACCCAAAAAAATTTGTTGAGCACACTATTGCTTGTTAACTATCATTAGGTTCAAGTGATAATTTGTTATTACCTGTACGCTTCCCACAACCATGGACAGCAGCTATGGGCACCAGATCAAAAGAGTCACCAATTCTGTAGTGACAACAAAACAAAGGTGTTTCATGAAACAGGGTAACAATTTACACGAAGAAGCAATGGATAAGCTCTTACCTCCCCATGTAATCTTTCTTCAGTTTTAACCAATTATGTGACTGCTTTGAAGGTTCATATGTAGCATCTCTATCCAAGGTTTTAATTATCAAAGCCTTCACAACTGCAAAACAACGTGAATCTGTTAAAGAAATACCAAACAGCACACACACAACATAAAATCCAAAATACCATTTCGTTTACTTGATACAGTATTAGAAGCATGCTGGTGTACACGGTATTAGAAGCATGCCAGAGAGTATCATGAGTAATTGTAAAAGCTGAAGCATGAGAAGTGCAGAACCATAAGGCTTCTATTAGACAAAAAGGAACAAAATGGCTATAAGTTTAAAAGAACAAAAAAAGAGAGGTTTAAGATCTGCCAGAAATGCCTGGTGCGCGTTGGTATTTCACAAGTTAACAGGGTACAACAAAAATTGCATACCCAATTCCATCAAGCACTTCATGTTCAAGCTTCCGCTTCCAATTATTCAACTTTCCAACAATTATGACTGTATTGGCACAAGATGACACACCCATTGCATCAATCCTCAAATAATGTGCCATCATCTCCCCACATGAACTACATTAAGCCACACAATTTCCTGAAATCATAACAGGAAAACTGCCACTGTGACCTCCAAACTCTCATCTGGACATCAATGAGGGCATTATCTTGAGATGCTGTTTCCTCTGCCAAACTTTGGCCCGGTGATCGCGAAAGAAAGGACTGATCTATAGTGATGATACATTGCCTCATGCATAAAACTGGATAACTTCACAGAATAATAATATCACTAAAGGTATCAAGTTGTTCGCAGACCTTGCATAGAAATGAAGTTGGCAATCACCATGAGACAAAAATTCCTTTTATTTATGCATATACACACCATGATGGGTAATTCACACACACACACAACAGATGGTGACCTGTAATGAAACATCACAAAACTGCAACAGTCATCCTCCCTGACAAGAAAAAAAATATTCAACTATTATTACAAACCTTTGCAGGGTAATCATTTCTAGAAGAACATAACACCGGGTTCATGTAACTTCCCAACAAGGAAATTTCTTTTTTCAACAGGAAAACTTTGAGTTAAATATTCCACTGAATGCCGCAGGTTTGTACCACTAGGCCCAATCAAACAGGACAGAAATAAAATGATTTGAACAAGATAAGCAATTTTCAACAAAGAATGTACAAGGAAAACCCAAAGATCGAGGGTGTGCCTCAATCTGCCAGGGAGCTTCCTTTTTGCAAAACCATGATGGTAATTCAAGTATCCAAAGATTTGTAATTTGATTCAACAGCACCAAGAAAGTAGACATGACATGATGTAGGCCTTTGTGGAAATGCACGGGAATAAGCAAAAAGATCATTAGACAAATACCTGGTATCGATCACTTGGAATCAACCGCAGTTTCAATGAATTTTTGAATTTACTCGATGTCATTGGATGTTATAGCTGTCGTGATGTAGACATGACGTGATGTAGGCCTTTGTGGAAATACACGGGAGTAAGCAAAAAGATCATTAGATAAATACCTGGTATCAACCGCAGTCTCAAGGAATTTTTGAATTTCCTCAATGTCATTGGATATTATAGCTGTCGCAAACAGAAGAAATCCTGCCTCTTCTTCAAAGAATTTGTAAAGATGCTGCACAAGACCACATCACAACATTTTGATTAGGGCATTTACTAATTGAACAAGAAAAGTAATCAGCTAAACTCCATGCATATTTTGAAGATAAGAATGGGAAAGGACTGATGTGCAACGAATTTAATCTTCAAGATGATTCAGGTAATGGGGTCCTTCATCAGTGAGCAACAAAAGCCTTTTTCACAAACATGCAGGGAAAGCAAGACCCTAAACATGTAACTAAGACCGAAAAGAAAAATTAAAGAAAATAATAATAATTCAATACAACCTCAAAAGCATGTGATACATGCCCCTTCAGTTGACCTACTTTAAGTCACAGAAGCTTCCCACAAACATAACCCTGTACAAACGAATAAACAGGACATCATGCCAATTCCATGACCACAGAGACAAGCATGCACCAACCCCACAACCATCCATGTTCAGGAATGGCACTTCAAAGACACCACGAATCTCTTGGAGACCTTGGCAGGTTCTAATACTCTTTAACTAGCGATGTTACAACTGCTCTAAACAGCATTCACTGAAAAATCAACTCATTAAGATAACAAACAGACCATGCACCCAAAAAAAAAAAAAGGCCAGACCCATACGGGTAGATTTCAAACAGGAAATGTTAATTCTTCAGCAATTTCAGGTCCAGGTAAGAATTCTGCTTTTTGTAGCTTGCAATATCAAACGGCCATATAAAGTTTGAAAACTTTAACATAGGTTTCAATATGAAAAGATGTGGTGTAATGTATTAAGTATTTTGGACCCAACAACACCAATTAAACAAGAGGGCGCAATCATCATACAAATACAAAAGCTCTTCATGATGAGATACATATATGCCCACCACAATATCGATAGTAGTTATTGAAAGCTTGAAAAGTAAATTAAGCTAATGAAGAAACACAATCATCTCTCTCTACGAAGATTAAGCTGCCCCTCAATAAGTGGTTGACCATTGAGATACAAAATATTGAAGGCATATATGCAAACATCAATCTTGATATCACTGACAACCACATTCTTGTAAGCATGTTTGCTGAGGGTCTGCCACAAAAATAACTTCATCATGTAATTCCTCCAATGCGTAAAGTGATTCAAACATGAAAAAGAAATATAAAACAAGTTTGGACTTATAGTCTTATGGTGAATATCAAGTTCTCACGAAGCTCTGCATTTCATTTTGAATCTTCTAATATGGCAAAAACCACAATGATCCCTTGGTAAACATTGGTGTAAGGGGATATACATCTTGGCCAAGATTACAAACACAGAGAGGACTGTAATAGAACAAATTAAATGGAGCCCTCCACAACTGTGAGCTTACAGGGGGAAAAAAGACTACAATTAAGTTTCAATAAGTTACCTGGAAGGGCAGAATTTTCTGATTTGCACAGTCAAAAGCAACAATTTCGCAGTCTAAGACAAATGATCTTACAGTTGACTTCTTTAATCTGCAGTCTGATGGTACACTTTAGATAGCTACATTGAGACACTTGTTCCACATCCAAGCACTAAGAGAAATAACTCAAGGCATTATAACAAGCAGAGATATAACTCAAGGCATTATAACAAGCAGAGCAAATTGTATATAAGGATTTAAACATTGTTGATCAGAACACAATAAACTATTTGCACCCTAATGGGGCCCACCAAGCACAATATATAATACCATCATATACTCATATTGACCCCAAGGCATGAGTTATGGAATTAGCAGGCCTCCTCAACAACATAGAAGTTTAACTTGAAGAACATCATTACGATGGGTTTGGCATGCACAGTCCCCCTTGGAAGAAATGTTAAACTCTCAAACATGCAATAAATAAATGAGCCCAGGCCCGAGATTTTGCATCACATAAGCATAAAAATCTTGTTCAGGCAAACTTAATCCACAATTTGTATAATTTTGAATAAGCCACTAATAAAACCAAGCCTTTAACAAGTCCAAACCATTGTTCTAGATCAACCCATTTAATAAATCAGTACAGCCAGGTAGACTCATTTACCAAACAAGACTACAGATCTTGTTCAACATGTCTACTATTTAAAATACGAAAAATATATCTAGAAAGCTAATTATCAAGTCCTCCACCAGCACTAATGGCTCAATTCATTTACAGCCATAGAATAATCATTTGGGCATTAGCATGCATTACACAGAGTGGCAATCAACCAGCTCACCATTAAAAATATTTTAGTTTGCTGACAAGAATATATGCAATCCAACTACTATACCTCTTGTCTTTACCAGGGACATCATTGCTACTTTCCACTCTAGCATAATTCTAAATGAACACTGTGCACAAAAGAGCATAAGCCACATAAGTCGTTTACTTTCATAACTTTAGTAGACAACCATTAGAGAAATTTATAGGCACGTTTGTGGATGAATTTGTCAAATGCTTGTGTGCCACTTCAATGACTTTTGTGGCTCATGCAAAATAGCATTTTTCATACCAAAATATGGTTTCACTTTTTAAAGAATACTGATATTTTAAAAGACAATATAAAACAAATTTACATTGAAATAGCAAGAACAACATCAGGAAACTTTACAGTATTTCTACTGTATATCTCAACTGAAATATCTTCCATATGATGAATCTATTAAATATGAACAAATTTGAAAGGTTTTAGCATTTCTACTGTATATCTCAACCAAACTATCTTCGATATAAAGAATCTGTTAAGTACGAACTAATTTGAAAAGCTAATGAAAATAAAGTACAAATGCAAAAATGGTCAAGTAAGTAGTAAAACTACCTGAGCCCATTCTCCATCGTACTTGTATTCACAAGTAAGTTCCATATTCTGGAACTTATCCACAATCTCAAATATCCCTTTAGTTTGTTTCGCTAGCATAGTTCCAACAGGGGCACCTATTGTAAAAGTACATGTCTTCAGAAGATTCCATACACCATCACTAAGAAGAGATGGGATAATTTTATTATAAACAGGAAGTACAGAGTACACGTGCTTGACAATCTTTGCAGCCTAGAATGAACAGGAAAAAATATAGAAATTTAAATGAGAGCAATCGAAAGGAATTTTGCATGGTAAAAAAAAAAAAAGATCCCAAGAGAAATTTTCTCATACCAAGCAAGCAGCCTCAGTTCACAAATAGGATCAAACACATGATGACACAACAACAAGAAGAACCAAATGATCCTCTATCATCACGTCACACACAAGAAACATGATAACTGTCTAACAGAGGAGTGAGTCAAATCCACTGCCAAATGATCCATGCGTATGTGTGCCTATAAGAGTATTTTATAAAGTTAGTAACTGTTCAAACCAATCAAGAATTTTGTAGCATTAAATGAACATGTACCAGAGAATGGCAGCAGCTAAATTTCTGTCTATTTATATAGCCTATATCTAGAAAATTTTTATCCAATAGTACACCAGCATGCCTTAATTGGAAAAAAATTACCTCTTCCAGAGGAGACTGAATGTGAGGTAGAGGGGATGAATGTTTTTGGGTATGTACCGCAGATTGATCCAATGAAGCTAGGAGAGTCTGCTCTGCTAAGCCAATTTGTAACTTCCTCTGAGGACAAAACTAATAGAAAATTCAATAAATAAGAAACCGGAAGACAAGTGTCACAACTCTAACCTGAAGAAGACGGACTAAATATTGAGGTTCACAGTCCTTGGCTGCAACAAGAACTTTCTTGATATGATTTTTTTTTTCCTTCTCTTGGCTATCCTTTCCAGATTCCCTATATTGATTCGACAAAGGGATAAGTCAACTAGAAGATAAAGTAAGAGTAATTTGTTATTACCACTATGTCAGACCCAAATCTCTGCTCCTCACCATTGATTGCATTTGGTAGTGTTTGACAGCCAAAAGGCATCTGGCACCTTCCAAATCTAAATTATTTCTTTTAATAATAACAATGTCTTATTGCCATCAAAAGCTATAGAAAAAACTGGAGAAACTAATGTACCTTAGCATTGAGCCGAAATGTATCAAAAACTTTGAAAACAGTTAATGGAGTAGCCCTACACATCGTAGTTTGTGATGAATGACTTGCTTTTGGAGCGAGGCCCAAGTCTTCCAATTCCTGCCATTTCAACAACAACAACCTGAGCCTTAATCCCAAAATTTGGGGTCGGCCATTTGAGAGACAAAGTAGAACTTAGGATATCAACAATATATTGAGCAATTAGCACCTCATGACAAAGTTCAAGGACAATCAAGAAGCACTTGCAAATATTCATTTCTAACCTTGACCTCAAGATAGGTCACCACTATTAGATCCACATAAAGAAAAAAGATTGTACAATCAGAGAAAATTGAAACAGCATCATATAAGAACTATGAAGCAACTAAACAGCTACGCTTATTCAATTCAAGACATACAATAGGACAAAAGCTCAACTCCAACTTGAACTTTGTGAAGTAAAATTTTAGCATCTAAGAGATATGATTGTCATGAAGGCCCTAAGTCCAGCCACCCAGAACAAGTCTAGTAACCAGTCCTGCAAATGCATCTAGAATACTGTCTCGGCTATTTTTTTTTTCTCCGGCTTCTCTTAGTATATAACAAAAATTGAAGTTTAAACAAACAAATAAAAACGATTTCTCAAACAGGTAGGTGAAACTTCTTTTTTGGATAGAAAAAGACAAACAGGTACGTAAAATGCCACTAGAACTCTAACGTGGGAAATTTTCAATTGATCAGCAAAAAACAAATGAGAAAGACCCGTTATTACAAATAAGCTTTTCATTCTGCAAGAAGAATTCTACTGTCAAAAGTTTAAACGAGCACATTCTCAGCAGGTTTATCAGACATAAAGGGATGAAAAGAGCAGTATACTAAGAGAAATCTTACCTTATATTGGTTCTTGATATGAGCCTCTTTACTTCCACATACTTCTGCCAATGCCTTAATAACGGAAGCCTCCCCAATCCCAAGCTCCACACCCTCATGCGCAGGAGCAATCATATTCGCCGAAAGATAAACCACGGCGTCCAAATCGTCAGGCGTGGTCTGGATCACTGTCCTCATCAAATTACATGCAATCTCCGTTACTGCAATCCGACCCGACTCTTTCACTATCATATCAACGCTCGACAAAGGAATAGATATGGGACTCTCTCTCCCTCCTTCCAAGATGCGGCTTTCTTCGGATCAAACACGGATGCCTTTTTCTTTAATTGATCTATTTTCTCGTCCACAAGTAATTGCACCGAATCGGGATTGGGGTTTTCTAGGGTTTTCTGCTTCTTCGGCGATGAAACTGGAAGACATTCAGAATTAGGGCTTTGATGATTCTGATCGGTTCCATTGATTAGAGTTTTTGTGTTGGTGTCCTCTTTGTTGGGTTTTTTTTTTTTTTTTCCAAATTAGTGGGTTTGATGGATTGAATTGGTGTGTAGGGGGTTTTGCAATTCTTGGGGAAGAGAAGGCTTTAGGGATAGCGTTTTCTTTGCGGCGGTGGCTCGGGCGTTGACCATGAGAGCGTCGTAGGATGAAGGACGGTTCGACATTCTGAGAGTGGGGATAGAAGAATAGATCGATTTGGCGAAGTAGGGTTTGAAGATGGGTGAGAGAGAAGGAGGGCGACGATGAAGAGAGAGAGTCTCGTGACTTACACAGGAACGAAAACGTAGTGAGAACATCAACTGTGAAGACCTACTCGAAATGGCGCTGGAAAGAGAGAGAGAGCAAAGCGAGGAAGTGGGAAAATATGGCTGGAATGTCTGGAATGGGAGATATATGGGCTTGCCTTGCAATTTCAAAAAACGCGTGCTCTCCACGCTTCTTGAAGAGCACGCGTCTTCAAGGTTGCTATTTTTCATTTCCAGCTGTCAAATGAAGTTAGTTAACTCGCGAAAGAGCAAAATGAAACAATACCCCGTGTTAACCGTTGCTATTTGTATAGGCATTGCTTTTGATAAAAGTTCATTTAAAAATCAAGATTTGTTAGGATACACTCATCCACACTACAACTATAATATTTTATTTTATCTTATTTGATAATATAATCTCATGAATAAATGTTACCAAAAAAAATAATCTCATGAATAAAAAAAAATTACCTAAAATTAGGAATTTAAAATAATAAATTAGTGTAAACTGTCAATTTAATTAGTAAAATTTTGATAATAAATGTTTTTTTCTTTTCCCTTTTAATGAAATACCTTCTATTGATATGCAAATAATAAAAAATATATAAATGAATGAATTAAACAAAATTAAGAAATTATAAAATAAATTATAAGAAAAAAAATAAGTTAATAAAAAAATGAGAGACTCAAAATGAACCGTAAGATATTTTTTTTTTTCACAATGATTAGAGTTTTGAATCTCAGATTGAGATAGGAGAATTGTAACCATTTGGATCATTTGCAAGCCTTGTTATTGATTCCAAAAGATAGTCATCCATATTAGAGGTATTTATGTAAGCACTCTTCAGTATAGATTCTATCCGATTTGGTTTCTTTGCTTGCCAAAACAGAAATCCAAGAACCATCTGTTGAAAAATTTCATATATTTTTTTTTTTTATTTTTCTTTTTTTTTTCTTCCCTCCTTCCACACCTATTAATATAAAAAAATAAAAAAAAACAAAAACCAACACCCCCCCCCCCCCCCCCACACAAAAAAAAAAAACCCAAAAAATAATATCACCAAAAAAATATTTTTTTTTTTAATTCAAAACCCAACCAAAAAAAACCCCCCCCCCCACCCCCCACAAAAAAACAATAAAAAATAAATACCCCCCCCACCAAAAAAAAAAAAAAAAAAAAAAAAAAAAAAAACCCTTTTAATTTTTTTTTTTTTTTTTTTTTTTTTTTAATAAAAAAAAAAAAAAAAAAAAAAAAAAAAAAAAAAAAAAACAAAAACCCCTCCCCCCTTTTTTTTTTTTTTTTTTACCCCCCCCCCCAAAAACCCCCCCCCCCCCCCAAAAAAAAAATTTCCCCCAATTTTTTGTTAAAAAAAAAAAAAAAAATAAAAAAAAAAACCAAAAAAATAATTTTCGAAAGCAAAACCCCTTCTACTCATTTGACGTTTGCTTTTACGCTGATAAATGCGAGGCTTCACGAGTCTGTGACCATTTGAGTTCAAGAACTCTGTTCCAACTGATTGTGAAACAGAACAAGAAGAATACGACATTTTCTTGAATTCCCATGAAACCCTAGTCCTGTTTTCCTAAACCTTTGTAATGCATGACATAAAAATAGTAATAGCCCATTAAAGATCATAACAAGAAAATAAACAGGGAATAGCTAAAGAAGATGTTAAGCAAGAAGATTTGAGAAATCTTTAATTGTGAAGAGGGTTTGGTCCACTAGGGACTAGTCTTTTCTCGACCCCATATCTTGGATCAATCTCGTCGGGCAACGATGACTACAATGCTGGTGGTGGCAGTAGAGGCCTGATTCTTTGAAATTGAATGCATGGCAGTGATAGGTTGTTATTGGTGGAGAAGAATCAAGAAGAGGAGATAGGCACCTGAGATTGTGAGGGAAGAAGAAGAAAAAGAAGAATCAAGAACAGTCCGTATTACCATACATTCCATAATTCTTTCATAATTTCCAACAGGCTGCATTTGTTAAGAGCTTACATATTTAAGAACTTTCACGACAAATTATCAAAAGTTAGAGTCCATACAAATAATCTTCTAAAATTTATTTGTGCAGTAAAAATTATTTTGGAAGAGAAAAGTGCAAAAAAAAATTAGGATAAAAAGAGGTACATGAAAATTCTACTTTTTTATATACTCACGTAATAAAAATTAATCAACATATTAAAGAATGTACTTTCTCAATGGATACAAATAATCTAATCCAAAGATTAAGAAAAATTTCACACCATGTGTGGCTCTGGAAATTGAGGCCAGAATAAATAGTTAAATTTCTAAGTAGAAACTATTTTTATAATAATAAAAATTTCAAAAAAATTATGAATTCTTTTAATTTATATTTCAAAATTTAGTATTTTTTACATTTTATTTTTTTTAAAAATTGTTACAGATAGAATAAAATAAATTAAGTAAGTTTAAACTTTCTCAAATTGTTTCCCTCACAAAATACAAATCATTTTAACATGCAAATGTAGAGGTTAAAACAATTTTTATTTAAAAAAGTGACTGTTAATGGCAATTTTGTAATATAAAATAAAATGGACCCGCGCGTGATCTCTACACTTGGCGGAGCCCAGCTGGTTGCCAAAAGAACAGAAATGTGACCGTTGAAGGGCAACTTTGTAATATGAAATAAATGGGTTTGCGTGGACTCTTGCCCTGCTTCCAAATGGTCGGATTAGTTCCGTAGTCTCCCCCCCCCCTCTCCGCTTTCCTCTTGTTTTGAAATGGCAGCGATTAGGGTTTTCAGAATCCATATTCGAACGGTACGGAGATCGTTTCCGTGAGAGCCTATTTCAGAGATCCACTCTTCTTTCTCTTGCACATTCAGTCGCTCATTCCTCCGCGTTTGATTTGAACTGACCTTTTTTGGGGTTTCTTCTAATTTTCTTTTCGCTCTCTCTGGCGAAATGTTGGTAAAATTTCCGGGAGTTGTTATTTTTAAGTCTTTCACCTTGCGTTTAAGTCTTTTAGTTTCTAATTTGCGTTTCTTTTGCAGAATTTTGGGCCTTTAGTGCTACATTCCTATCCCCCTTGTTTCTTTTGTTTTGATTCGTGGGAGTGGAGTTTATCTGTGGAGTCAAATCACCTATTTCTTTAAACATTCAATCGCTCATGATTTTAACTGATCTTTTATGGGGTTTGTACTAATTTTCTTTTCGCTCTCTCCGGTGGAGAGTCGGTAAAATTTTTTTGGGGGGAGGTGTATGTAAATTTTTAGGTATTTGACCTTGACCCTTGCGTAAGTCTTTGCGGTTCTTGTTGCAGAATTTTAGTCTTTGGAGAAGATTCGGTGCTATGTTCTTGCTGTTTCAAGATTAAAGAAGCCAACTGTAAGATCATTTTAGACTGCGAAATTGTTGCTTTTGACTGTGCAAATCAGAAAATTCTGCCCTTCCAGACCCTCAGCAAACGTGCTCGCAAGAATGTGGTTGTCAGTGATATCAAGATTGATGTTTGCATATATGCCTTCGATATTTTGCATATTGCGTTTCTTTATTTGCTTAACTTACTTTTCAAGCTTTCAGTAACTACTATCAATATTGTCGTGGGCATATGTGTATCTCATCATGAAGAGCTTTTGTATCTGTATGATGATTGCGTCCTGTTGTTTAGTTGGTGTTGGTGGGTCCAAAATACTTATACATTACACCACATCTTTTCAGATTGAAACCTATACTAAAGTTTTCAAACTTTATATGGCCTTTTGATATTGCTAGCTACAAAAAGCAGAATTCTTACCTGGACCTGACATTGCTGAAGAAATAACATCTCCTGTTTGAAATCCCTTCTTATGTGTCTGTTTGTTATCTTAATGAGTTGATTTTCAGCGAATACTGTTTAGAGTAGTTGTAACATGGCTAGTGAAAGAGTATTAGAACCTGCTAAGGTCTATGAGAGATTCGTGGTGTGATGGAAGTGCCATTGCCGAACACGGACAGCTGTGGGGTTGGTGCATGCTTGTCTTTGTGGTCATGGAACTGGCATGAAATCCTGTTTATTCATTTGTACAGGGTTATGTTTGTGGGAAGCTTCTGTGACTTAAAGTAGGTCCACTGAAGGGGCATGTATCACATGTTTTTGAGGTTGTTCTAGACGTTGCAAGGGTTGCATTAAATTATTATTATTTTCCTTAATTTTTTCTTTTCTGTCTTAGTTACGTGTTTAACCTCTTGCTTTCCCTGCATGTTTCTGAAAAAGTCTTTTGTTGCTCACTGATGGAGGACTTCATTACTTGAATTATCTTGAAGACTCTATTTTCATTGCACTACGGTCCTTTCCCATTCTTATCTTCAAAATATGCATGGATGTAGCTGATTACTTTTCTTGTTCAATTAGTAAATGCCCTAATCAAAACGTTGTGATATGGTCTTGTGCAGCATCTTTACAAATCCTTTGAAGAGGAGGCTGGATTTCTTCAGTTTGCTACAACTATAACATCCAATGACATCTAGGAAATTCAATTCCTTGAAACTGCAGTTGATACCAGGTATTTATCTAATGATCTTTTTGCTTATTCCTGTGCATTTTCACAAAGGCCTACATCACGTCATGTCTACTTACTTGGTGCCATTGAATCAAATTACTTGATGCCATTCAATTCCTTGAAATTGCAGTTGATACCTGGTATTTATTATATGTTGTGCTTGGTGGGTCCCATTGGGATGCAAATAGTTTATTCGGTTCTGATCAACCATGTTTAAATCCTTGTATACAATTTGCTCTGCTTGTTATAATGCCTCGAGTTATTTCTCCTAGTGCTTGGATGTGGAACAGTTGTCTCAATGTAGCTATCTAAAGTGTACCATTAGACTGCAGATTAAAGTTAGACTGCAAAATTGTTGCTTTTGACTGTGCAAATCAGATAATTCTGCCCTTTGGGATGCAAATAGTTTATTGGGTTCTGATCAGCCATGTTTAAATCCTTGTATACAATTTGCTCTGCTTGTTATAATGCCTTGAGTTATTTCTCTTAGTGCTTGGATGTGGAATAGTTATCTCAATGTAGCTATCTAAAGTGTACCATTAGACTGCAGATTAAAGTTAGACCGCAAAATTGTTGCTTTTGACTATGCAAATCAGATAATTCTGCCCTTACAGGTAACTTATTCAAACTTAATTGTAGTCTCCCCCCGCCCCCTGTAAGCTCACAGTTGTGGAGGGCTCCATTTAATTTGTTCTATTATAGTTCTGTGTGTGTGTAATCTTGGCCAAGATGTATATTCCCCTACACTAATGTTTACTAAGGGATCATTGTGGTTTTTGCCATACTAGAAGATTCAAAATGAAATGCAGAGTTTCACGAGAACTTGATCTTCACCATAAGACTATAAGTCTAAACTTGTTTTATATTTCTTTTTCATGTTTAAATCACTTAATGCATTGGTGAAATTGCATGATGAAGTTATTTCTGTGGCAGACCCTCAGCAAACGTGCTCACAAGAATGTGGTAGTCAGTGACATTGAGATTGATGTTTGCATAAATGCCTTCGATATTTTGTATCTCAATGGTCAACCACTTTTTGAGGAGCAGCTTAATGTTCGTAGAGAGGTATGATTGTGTTTCTTTATTAGCTTAATTTACTTTTCAAGCTTTCAGTAACTACTATCGATATTGTGGTGGGCATATGTGAATCTCATCATGAAGAGCTTTTGTATCTGTATGATGATTGCATCTTGTTGTTTACTTGGTGTTGATGGTTCCAAAATACTTATACATTACACCACATCTTTTCAGATTGAAGCATACGCTAAAGTTTTCGAACTTTATATGGCCTTTTGATATTGCTACTTACAAAAAGCAGAATTCTTACCTGGAGCTGACATTGCCGAAGAATCAACATCTACTGTTTGAAATCCCTTCTTATGGGTCTGTTTGTTTTCTTAATGAGTTGATTATTCAGCTAATGCTGTTTGGAGCAGTTGTAACATGGCTAGTGAAAGAGTACCAGAGCCTGCTAAGGTCTCCCAGAGATTTGTGGTGTCATTGCCGAACATGGATAGTTGTGGGGTTGGTGCATGCTTGTCTCTGTGGTCATGGTAATGGCATGATATCCTGTTTATTCATTTGTACAGAGTTATGTTTGTGGGAAGCTTCTGAGACTTAAAGTAAGTCAACTGAAGGGGCATGTATCACATGCTTTTGAGTTTGTTCTAGAAGTTGGAAGGGTTGCATTGAATTATTATTATTTTCTTTAATTTTTTCTTTTCTGTCTTACTTACATGTTTAAGGTCTTGCTTGCACTGCAAGTTTGTGAAAAAGGCTTTTGTGGCTCACCGATGGAGGACTCCATTACCTGAATCATCTTGAAGACTCTATTTTTGTAGCACTTCAGTCCTTTCCCATTCTTATCTTCAAAATATGCATGGAGTTTAGCTGATTACTTTTCTTGTTCAATAGGTAAATGCCCTAATTAAAACGTTGTGATATGGTCATGTGCAGCATCTTTTCAAATCCTTTGAAGAAGAGGCAGGATTTCCTCAGTTTGCGACGGCTACAACATCCAATGACATTGAGGAAATTCAAAATTTCCTTGAAACTGCAATTGATACCAGGTATTTATCTAATGATCTTTTTGCTTATTCCTGCATTTCCACAAGGGCCTACATCATGTATTGTCTACTTTCTTGGTACAGTTGAATCAAATTACAAATCTTTGGATACTTGAATTACCAGCATGATTTTGCAATAAGGAAGCTCCTTGGCAGATTGAGGCACACTCTCAATCTTTGGGTTTTCCTTGTACATTCTTTGTTGAAAATTGCTTATCTTGTTCAAATTGTTTTATTTCTGTCTTGTTTCTTTCTATTTTGATTCGTGGGATTGGAGTCTATCTTGGATTCTTATCACCCTTTTCTTTGCACATTCAATTGCTCATTCCTCTATGTTTGATTTGAACAAATCTTTTCTTGGGGCTTCTTCTAATTTTCTTTTAGCTCTCTCTTGCGAAGTTTTGGAGGATTGGGTTTGTAATTTTTGGGTCTTTGACCCTTGCATTTAAGTCTTTTAGTTTCTAATTTGTGTTTTTTGTCACAGAATTTTGGGCTTTTTGAGAAGATCCAGTGCTGTGAAAAAATCAGTTCGTGTGAATTTGCCTCAGTTCATGTCTAGTCTTTAAGTCTTCTATTCATCTGGGTATCTCCTTTGCGATTACCTAGTGAAAGCCCATGCATGTTTCCTAACAAAATACGGAATTCAGGTAGTTCGTGTGGTTTTACTTGTGTTTTGAGACCTAAAATTTGCATCTAATTAGTTGCGCTATGCCATTGTGCTTGATATGAGCTGTAGATTTTGGACCACAGTAAATAAATAAACTGGTTGCGTGCTTTTGATTTTTGAGTAACATTTAAAGTGCTGTTTTCATGCATGGGGAATTCTCACCCAGAAGTGTTGATATTCTGATTTTTCCAAGTACGTTTATCCTTATCTATTTCTATCTTTCAAATCATATTATCTTTTCTTGACTCATAATCTGGTTTGATATTTCCCTTTCTTGCTTTGCAGTTCCTTCAGTTACCCTTGTAGAGTCTGCACCCTTTTGGCTTGGACATCTGCTTAATTCTCCCACTGCTGATTATTAAGTAGTTAGATGTTGCTGGACTTAATTCTCCCACAATCAGACTGACAGAATAAGCTGCTATGTGGTTTCTAACCTTGCTTTTACTTCTGAATTCTATCTACTTTCATTGAAAATAATTTGTTTTAATGTTTGATTTGTCTCTATGTAGCTAGTCATCATATTTTCCTATGCAAGTACAACCCTAGTCATGCTCCTTACTAACCTCTCTCGCAAGCTTATGAGTTCTCCTTTTCATATACTACTTACAAAATGCTTAAATTAAGATTAAAATATGGGTACTTTTGTTAACGTCCTTTGATTAATTATTATTATTATTATTATTTTAGTCACAGAATATGGTTAATTTCTGTCTCAGCTTGCTGGTTGATTAATTATTAGTATTCTTGGTCAGTTTGCTGTTCACACATGCTTTCTTTCTTGTCACTTTACTGAGAAAATTGGACTTTTTACACTTCCTCTTGCAGTCACGTGTGACTTTCTCTTTCTTTCTTTCTTTTTTTTTTTTTTTTTTTTTTTTTTTTTGCTCTGCCAAGCATAATCTTAGGTTTTTATTAGCTTTTTTGTTTGAATAGTAGAGTTTTCTTTGTAGTTAGGCTAGACACATTTTCCACTTAAGTATGCATTCCTTTTGTGATCATGACTTTGCATAATTTGAACTTCAAATATTGATGTAGAAAAAGAAAAAAGCAATGATGATCAGCCCTTAATAGTTGTAATTCCAACATTCCTGTGAGCATTGCTGACATTTCTTCACAACTATTTTAAACTCCCTCTGATATCATCTGTCTTGTTTGAAAATTTGAAGTGCTTAAGTGTGACACAACGAAGAGTATGACATAAGTTTGTATTCGATGATAACTTTAACTTCAAATATTGAAAGATAAAAAGATTAGAAAAAGCAATGATGCAGTCCTTTACAGTCATAATTCCAACATTCTTGTGAACTGTGCTGAGAGTTCTTTACAAGTACTTTTGTTGCTCCCTGTACATCGTTGATTGCTGGTTGACTTTGTTGGGTTGTCTAACAAACTTCAGTAATGTGTTCAACATTATTTCCTTTAGGTTTTGTTTTTGAGTTTGTTCTCTCTTCATTTGGTTTCCTGGGTACTGGTTATATTAGTCGATTTGTGCTTTGTCTTCAAGGCTGCTAGATACTAAGCTGTAAGTTGCTGGACCTCCAAACTGCTTGCATTCATGTGTAGGTATGAAAAAGTTCGGGCATCTTTCTCTATTTTCATAATTTGTAGCTATCATATTCTTGCTCTGATATTGCTTGACTTGTGTTTCTTCCAAGGCTTCATTGAAACTAAGCTTGTAGGTTCTGGAACTCATGGAGTGCTGGCATGCTTTTGTGTAGTTATTATAAATCACAGCACTGAGAAGAATTCCAACTTTTTTGCCTCGTAAGCTATTAAAGTGTAATATGTTTTTCTAGTTCTGTGATTTGCAACTATCATATTCCTGCTCTGATATCATGTGATTTATGTTTCTTCTCAGGGCTGCATGCTAAGCTTTCAGTTGCTGGACCTCCCAAGCCATGAGAACTGGTACCATTGGCATGTCTGTGCAGAAAGGGAAGTGTCGTGGATTTTTTTTCTCATGAAATATCTCCATTTTTCTAATTTGTAGTTAACATATTCTTGCTCTGATATTTAGATTCAAAATGCTTTCTGAGAAGATCATTTATGTTGCTTGGGAGAGAGAAGTTTTTCAACTGGGGTAATCTCATGGTCGACTTCATGCTTTTCAAGCTGATATCTAGCTAGTCCTATGATTGTGTGAGGAGAAAGTTTAAGAATTAGTAAGTTCAGGTACATGGCACAATTGATCAGGAAATAATTCATTTAGGGTTGTCATAGTTAATTGCAGTTGGTGTTAGAGATTTAACATGATAAAATCTTTGGTAAAAATAAGGTTGTTTGTACTACACCAGGACAATCAGTTCAAGATGTCAAAAGGTTTAGGAACTTTATATTAGAGGTGGTTCTGTGCCTATGATTGTGCACATTGAAATAATAAATGGAAGAGATGAATTGGATTTCTAATTGAGGGTTTTGACCTTTCTAGTAGATTAGAATTCCGAGACCTGTATGGGAACAATTGGTTAATGATTTCAACGTCTTTGAGACCAAGACCTTGTGATTAGGCTTTTTAATCTATTGTCTACATCAAGGATCCTCAGGCCATCCACTCACAGTTTTTGATTCAATAAAAGATTGCCCTGGAATCCAAATTCTAAATCAGGTGTTCAGGGACTTGAGTGGAGTTTTTGACAAGTTATCCTCTACTAATTTGGTGGTTATCTTTTTACCATCACCTCTATTAATAATCTTTACATTGCACTTACCAGCTAACTGGTTTTCCTTTCTCTGCTGCAGAATTGGAAATTCCTTCTATTCTAATGGTCTCACATAGGGAAAGTGCAGTTGCAGCACGTCACCGTCTATAGAAAAGCTGGAAATCCATGTTCTTACAACACTTCTGTGTGATCACTTTGTCATCTTACCCCATGAGTTGGCTGAAGATGTTCAGAATTCTTTTTGTGTCATTTCTGCCTTGACAGGTTGTAGAATTTCTCCAAACAGAACCTCAATGGCTTGGACATTTTTTTTCCCCTAATCATTTGGTTTCTTTCCTCTAGGTTTTGTTTTTGAGTTTGTTCTCGCCTTCATTTGGTTTCCATGGTACTGGTTATATTAGTCGAGCTTACTTCTCAAGGCTGCCAGATACTAAGCTGTCAATTGCTAGACCTCCAAACTGCTGGCATTCTTGTGTAAGTATGAATATGTTCAGGCTTCTTTCTGGTGAGCAATTATAATAGCATCTTTTTCTATTTCCATAATTTGTAATCATATTGTTGCACTAATATTGTTTGATGTGTTTCTTCTCAAGGCTGCATAGAGACCAAGCTTTTAGTTTTCTGAACTCTTGAAGTGCTTGCATGCTTGTGTAATGTTTTCCTATGTCCAACAAGAGGTGGGAGGAAGGTATGTCTTCTAGATTAGTGTTTTGGAGACTGACTGATGAAATGGGTCAGGATACCAACTCATGCTTGTATTGTGAATACATTGTGTAAGGTTTTCCTATGTCCAACAAGAGGTGGGAGGAAGGTATGTCTTCTAGATTAGTGTTTTGGAGACTGACTGATGAAATGGGTCAGGATACCAACTCATGCTTGTATTGTGAATACCTATACTAGATTCTCGGTTATGGTTTTCAAACATGTCATCTAAGTTTATTTGATTTTGCTTTCAAAAAATGAGCACAAAGGCTTCTTCTTTTTTTTTTTTTTTTTTGAAAGCACGAAAGCAAATTCACATTTTTGATTCATGGGCCGTCATATCTTGCTTTTGGCTGGAACCTTTTCTTCTTAATTCCATCCATTTTCATTGAAAATAATTTGTTCCTAATGTTTGATTTGTTTCTTTGTAGCTAGGCATCCGATTTTCCTTTGTCTGCTGCCAAATTGGAAATTCCCTCCGTTCTCATGGTCTCACATAGGGAAGTGCAGCTACAGCACGTCACCATCTACAAAAAAGCTGAAAATACATCTTCTTGCAACATTTCTGTGTGATCACTTTGTCATCTTCTTCCATGAGTTGGCTGAAGAAGTTCAGAATTCTTTTCATGTCGTTTCAGCCTTGACTGGTTGTAGAATTTCTCCAGCCACAATCTCAATGTCTTGGCCTTTTTTTTTTCTTTTTTTTTTTTTCAAATCATTTAGTTTCTTTCCTCCTGGTTTTGTTTTCGAGTTTGTTCTCACCTTCATTTGGTTTCCAGGGTACTAGTTATACCAGTCGAGCTTACTTCTCGATGCTGGACCTCCAAACTGCTGGCATTCTTGTGAAAGTATGAAAATGTTCAGCCTTCTTTCTGGTGAGCAATTATGATAGCATCTTTCTCTATTTCCATAATTTGTAGCTGTCATATTGTTGCTCTAATATCGTTTGATGTGTTTCTTCTCAAGGCCGCATAGATGCTGAGCATCTTTCTCATATTGTTGCTCTAATATTGCTCTAATATTGTTGCTATAATATTGTTTGATGTGTTGCTCTAATCTGGTCAGCTATTACGTGGTTGTTGACCTTGCTTTTTCTTCTCATTTCCATCCATTTTCACTGAAAATAATTTGTTCTAATGTTTGATTGTTTCTTTATGGCTAGGTATCAGATTTTCCTTTGCAAGTACAACCTTTATCATGCTCCTTACAAACCTCTGTCGCAAGCATACTAGTTTCTCCTTTGCAATTAGTACTACTTACAAAATGCTTAAATTAAGATTATAATGTGGGTGCTTTTTTTAACATACTTTTATTATTATTTTTCCTTGGCCTCTGGGTTGGGCTATTTTTCTGGCTTGGTTTGCTGGTTTTATCCAAGAGGTGCTGATTCTTGGTTGGTTTTTGTTAATACATGGCTTTCTTTCAAAATCAATTTTTGCAATTTTCATGGCCCAAGTATTAAAAAAACATTGAATTTGCTTAATTTTATTCAAATGTTAAAAAGTGTTTTTTTTTTTTTTTTTGGTACTCCATGAATACGTCATTCAAAAGAAATGATGAAAAATTTTATTAATTCTATTATTTTCTCTTTCACTCTAGAGGGAATTTAGCCACTTATAAACATCCAAGTCTTTACCAGGGTCTTCAAGTATGGGATACTTCTTTCCATCAAAAGATATGCTTCTTTTCAAAAGAATATCCCCTTCTTTCCAGAAAAGTAGAAATACTTACTCTTACGGTCTTGCCATTGATTGGATTTGATTTATTCATATGCTTAGTGCGTATGCTTGAAGTGTTTTCACCCAGATCCTATCATGCATGTTTCCCTATTCCTAGTAACAAATTGTGTAGTGAAAGGAAGAGTGCTCATATGATCTATCGGAGGAGTGAACCAAAGTTACCTGGTCATTATGTTAGATTTTATTTCTTGCCGCTTCTCCTTCACTGAGTATGCTTGTTTAAGAAAGTACCACTTGAGTGATGCAATCCTTTTTCCTTGATAGGATGTTTTCACTTCCCCATGCATTCACATGTGACTCTCTTTCCTTTTCTTTTGCTCTCTGAGCATAATCTTAGGTTTTTATTAGCTTCTATGTTTGATTAGTAGAGTGTTCTTCATAGGAGGCCAGACACATTTTTCACCTCAATGTCTATTTGATTTTCAGCTGACTCCTTGTGTTAACATCTTCCGGTTTGAAAATCTGAAGTGCTTTAGGGAGGAAGAGTAAGGAGTTAAGTCTAGTGGGTGTTTATGTGTTTTGTTGTCTCTCCTCACCCGAATTAATGGGGTTCTTCCGGTGATTTAATAATAATATTAATTTCACGGTACATTTAGTATACTCAAGCATCTATTGAAGCATCATGCAATGAAATGCAGTTAAATGCTTCACTTGTCAACACTAGTCCTGTGTTCATTACTCATGCCTATATACATTCAATAGGGCCATGCTCTCTTCATATATCACAGTGGTATTTAATCTCATGATCTTGCAAAACTTCTAAGTCGAACGACATTGGATAGGTAAGACGTATTTTACTTTATAGTCATTTCATGCATTTCAAAATAAAGATTTAGTTTCAGAGTAGATAGTGATGTTCATTTTATTTCCTTATCTGTTGCATGAACGTTTTCCTCGGTGTTGGTGAGGTTTTTACTTTCTTTTTCTGGTGATAATAATTGATATCAGTATTGGGGTCAATGTTTTGTTCAGCAATGGACTTAAACCAGTGAGATTTTGGCTATGATTTTCAATTTCATTACTCCTGCTTTCTGAATTGGTAATCTTGAAACTTTCTTTTTTGTTTTCATCATTAGAGTGGAGACTTCATCTCATCAGTTTTGTCTGTAGAAAAGGAAAGAGTGAGTTCGTGTTAAATGTAATTAAAATGGTAAGGAAGCTACCGTTTAGTTTACCATAGGTTTATCGGGTGATGAAACAAGTCTGTTCTTTACCTTTCTTCTAAATGTAAGCATCCTTAAAATCTTATCGGATTTGGAGGTGTAGCATCTTTGAAATTGAAATTTACTTATAAAGACTCATGCATGCTAGTTGTTTCACTCTAACCTATATTTATGATCTTCCTATTCAGGTTGTCAATACTTTTTATCTTTTGGAGATTACCATATTTTAAAATATTGGTATGAATGATGTATATATAGTTTTCATGTTTATTGCTGGTATTTGTTCATCTAGTTATGTGATTTGGATGAATAGCTCTCTACTTAGTTTTCCCCTCTGTTTCCTACATTTTGACAATGCATACATAAAACTACTTCTTCCGATACATTTGGGTTTTTCTTTTAATTTTCGACTAAGGGCAGGTTTTATGGAAAAATTTGTGTGCCTTGAGTGTAGCTCATTCTTCTTTAACCTCCAACTTCTTGTCCGTGACTATAGAACATGTTGGATCACTTTGTTGCTTTCTTGTCTCTTCACGAGCAAAGTCGAGCATGTTATTACTTGTGGTATGGCTGAATCCTTGTCCATTGAAGCAGACTAGAAGGGTGACTCCTGATATAATTGGATTGACAAACAGATTGGTATGAGTTCTATGTTATTATTATTATTTTATTATTCTTGCTACTTATGGTTAATTGGCTTTTATTTGATCGGTCTTTGTTTTATTATCTGATTTTCTTGGCATATCAATTTTTTTTTTTTTTTTTTGCTAATTTCACTTTTTATAGTTACAGTTTTATTAAGTGCGTGTAGCACCTCTCTATTGCTTTTAAGTATGTGAAAATAAAAATCTCTAGTTATTATTTTTTAATTTTTAGCTCAAATTTTGTACTCGATTATGGTAATATTAATTTTAATTATGATCCTTATTTATTGTTGGGTTTACAAAAGATTATTTATGAACTTACCATATGCTTGTGAAAGTGGAGTTTTAATGTTGGAGATTTGATGAAATTTCCATTTAAAGAACAAAAGCAACTTTAACTACAGAACAACGTAACAAACAAAAGCACAGGGAAAACCATATTGTACCAACGTTTCATTGGTTTAGTGGAAGAGTTCTATAATCTCGCATCAAGTATGTGATTTTGAGTTTTAGGAGTGATAAAAATGATATTAGGAGAATCCTTTCCAAATAAAGACCCAATTATGACTCAATCTAGATTAGATAAAGTAAAATTCCGGATATTAAACAGTAGATCAAGTCGAGAGCACCTAAAAAAATAAAAATACCATATTGTCCCCGACCTACACCCACCCAATCCGATAGCAATAACTCAAACTTGAGCTCCTGATTCCAACCTAACTCTTGTCTCTCTGGGTTCACTATTATTTTTATTTTTCTAAATAAAATCAAAAGAAAAAAGAGAAGGGAGATATTCCCCAATTGAAGGGGGAATGAATTCTTCCCGCAAATGTGAAATGTTGTATATTATCATAAAAATGTAACACTGATTTTTTGCTTTTTGAGAATTGTTTCGATGTTGACGCATAACGGGGTTCAGAAAACATATGGATTAGAAATGGGTGGACTTAAATGATGCATGCAAATTGACCCTGAGTGATCATCAAACCGGTTGCCCAACTATTTTTTTTTTTTTCACTTATCGATATTTAAGATTTATCCGACTAATTCAATTTAAGTATTATAAGTCCATTGTTTGCTCTCCCAAATTCCCATTTTATTTTTTTGTTACCCTTGGACTTGGTCCACCTCGTGATATTTGGAGTTTCAACCCGATTAATCCAAGTCCCAGATCGAGTGATTGTTGGTCTAAATCTTATTTTTTCATTCTTACATCTCAAATCTGAGATTTATGGTTAAGGGATTGTAGTACCTTGCTGTTATACCCATGGAATTCGGTGATTGCCCAACTAAGATGTGACGGACACTTAGTAATTTTGAAATTTTGGATTGAAATTTAATTAATAAATATTATTTAATTAAAAATATTTAGAATGTTGAGAGATAGGATTTTATAACTTTTTGATATCTTAATAACACTTTAATTATGTATTTGTTTAAAATGCATTGATTGTGATTTAAATTAAATATTTTATAATATTGACATAGAGTGGTATTTTAGTAAATTTATATACGGTTAATAAAATAAAAATAAAAGGGTTCAGAGTGATTTTTTTTTTTTGTTATATCGAATAAAAAAAATGAGGGGGTTTAATCGTTTGAGTTATCAGACGGCCATACAGTGACTTTGCATCATGGGAAATGCCGCAACGACCATCGACATCCGTCTGATCTATTTAATCTTTGGGTCATTGTCCATTAGGCTGTAGTCATGTGCCCCATGGACCATGACTGTGATAAGAAACCGTTACGTGTAACTTTTCTTCGGCCGTGGGCTTTTATGGCTGAATCGTGAATGGGTATCATGTTTGGTCTGGTTCGAGTGGATTATGGTTGTGGATAAGGACCACAGTAGTGGCAGCCGTATGCATAGGGGAATTTTGATAATTATGTGATGTTCGAAGCATTAATTTCTCCCCTATTTAAAATATACTAGTTTTTTTTTTTTTTATCCGTCGTAGAATACCCATAAAATATGAATTATATTTTTTTATCGTATAAATATTTATTAAATTTATAATTAACTCAATATTTAAATTGAATTATTATGCAAATCAACGAAAAATATGATATATATTAATGACATAAAAAAAAGAGTCTAATCATTAAAATTTTAAAAAATACCAATGAATAAAGTAAAAAAAATAGATAATAAGTAGAGTAAAAAGTAATAGAAATAAATGGGACAATTATTGGTGAAGCAAAAAAAAAAAAGGTAGAAAAACACGTGTTAAAAAAATGAAGGACCAAAGAGGAAAAAAAATGGTAAAAAAATAAAAGGAGTAATGACATAAATAGAAAAAAACTGTGATTTAAAAATAAAGGGACGACCATATGTGGGGTGAAAAAAAAACCTATATTAAAAAATGACGAAAAACTAAAGTTGTTAAAAAATTGGATAAAGAAAATGATTTAAATAAACAAGTATGAAAAAAAAGAGGAAAAATCTTTGTCCATAAAAAATAAATAACTTAAGAAAAAATTTAGGTAAAAAAAAAACAAAAATCTGAATGAAAAAAAAGTTATGATTTAAAAATAAAGGGATGGTCATTCATGACGCTAAAAAAATAAAATGAGAAAAACTTATATCTAAAAAAGATGAAAAATTTAAGAAGAAAAAAAAAGTCAGATTAAAAAAAAGAGTAAGAATCCAAATGAAAAAAAATAAAAAGATATGATGTAAAGATAATGGGATAACCATCTATGTGGTAAAAAAAAAAAAAACAAAAGAAAAAAACCTATGTTCAAAATGATGAAGGACCCAAGGAAAAAAATAGTAAAAAAATGTGAAAAACTGAAAAAAATAAAAATAAAGTGTGGTCCAAAAAAGACAAAGGAACTAAATGAAAAAAAAAGTATGGTCTCAAAAAGGCAAATGATCTGATCGGAAAAAAAAATGTCAATAAAAGTGCAAGGTGTTGAATGAAATAATAAAAAAAAACCTAAAAGTAACGTTACGAGTTAAAAAAAAAAGTGAAAAGATCTTAATGGAAAAAAGTACAGAAGACGAGAGACCCAAGAGAAAAAAAATGGTTCAAAAAGGTGCAAAAGATTTGTTCGAGAAAAAAAACACAACAGACTCCCACGGGTAAAAAAAATGTAAAAGACCTAGACAAAAAAAAAAGAACATAGTAGAATTCGCAAAAAAGTGTAATAAAATTCAATGGAAAAAAAATAATAGCGGAGTTCAAAAAATATGGAACGATCAAGTAAAGACATCTCCCAAAAAAGATGATGTGAACGAAAAAAGAAAAAGAAACTACATGCAAAAAAATAACGTAAATGAAAAAAATAACGGAGTATAAAAAATATGGGATGATCAAATATGGACTTTTGATAAAAGCACATGAACAATAGATGATGCGAATGAAAAAAAATAAAGAAACTAGACAAAAATATAAATGGACCACTTAGGGGCTCCGAATCAAAGCATATGAATAATAGAGGACCCGAGTGAAAAAAGAAAAAACAAGTTGGATGAAAAAAATAAAAAAAGGATGCAAATGAAAAGAAAAAAGAGATGACGGGTCCAAAAAATATGAGATTACTGTTCATGAATAACAAAAGAATCGAGTGAAAAAAAAAACTGGATGAAAAAAAAAAGATACAAATGAAAGAATAAAAAAGAGGGCATGTCTAAAAAATATGAGGTTAATGTTCATGAACAGTATCTATGAAAAGTAATCCCAACTTGCTTTTTATATAATAAAGTAATATAACTTGTTTGAAAAAAAATTAAAAAATAAATAAATTTCTTAATATAAGAAATTATTAACATAATAAGAATAATTCAATTCTCATATGCAAAATTTTTATAGAATTACCTTAAATAAAAAATTAGAATAAAAATTGAAGGTAAATTCAGCCCGAGTTTCCCGAGCTATGTACGCAGGTGTTGCCTTGAAATGCTCGTGTATCTCAATAAGTTCAGGTTTTTTATGTGGGAGTAATCAAAGAAGAATGAGTTTTTTATTTTGACTCTTTTGTCTTTTCGATAAAAATGGAGTCAACCCACCAATTTGTAGGGTCATTGGTCTTTTCCCTTGTCTTCATTAGAGAGAGAAATCTCAAATTCCCCACTTATTTTCCTAAGCTTGACTTGTATTTAGTTTTCTCTTTTTTGTTGTAATTAAATAATCAGTTAGAAAATTGAGAGTCACGGGGAAAAATTATTACAAGCCATGTAAACCCCGGGGACAATATTACTACTCTCATTCTTATAATGACAAATACTCTTACTCAACTATATATTAAAAAAACCTAATATTATCACTCTCAGGGGATCGAGATGATCACCCTCTTTCCTTATTTAACTCATTAAAGGTTGGTATAAAATAATTAAGAATATGATGAGAACTGGTATTGGATTCCTCATTGCAACATATGTCGAACACATGCATAAATTATGATGACTATAATCTAACAATGAGATTATTGCTCTATGAATTGCATGTGACATGATAATGCAACTATTTGATTAATAAAAATGTTAATATTGCATATGAATTATTTGATTCGATTTATTAAGAAAGAGGGACACTGGTAATTGGAATTTTTTTTGTTTTCTGGACAGAAAAATGACAATCAATTCACATGTGTTATTTATTAAGGATTTGATACAATAACTACAATAACTGTTAACTAATTTGATTTTTTTTTTAAATACAGATAATGGGGTGAGTAATTAGTTTAAGGTTCGGTGTTGAGTACTAAAATTGTCATCATGGAAAATACGAAAGAGCTGACAAACAATAATCAAATGTATATCAAAATTTTATAATTGCGATGGGGAAATTATTGTTGAACATGATGATAAATGTTTGTTGGATAGTGGGACTGATTGCAAGCGTGATGAAAACGTTTTTTTGGGTTCCAAAATTTAATCAGACATTTTGAAAATTCTGGACGGAGGTGGTGCTTTGGTGGCTGATGGAGTCTTGTGATGTCAGAGAGACACAAGAAAAGGAGCAAAAGCAGCTAGAAGAAAAAGCCCAGAAATGAAAATAGAAGAAAAAGCCTATTGAGCTCCGGTCTCCAGTTTGTCACTTTCATCTTTTTCTCTGCTTCTCTTCCTTCTACGACCAACTTCACTTCTTCCCCCTCTCTCTTTCTCCCTATTTGCAGCATTGAATGCTGCCGGTCCCTCTCTCCCTTTCCCCAACTGCTGATTAGCTTTCTACCGTTTGTTTTCCCGTTTTCTGTTTTCAGCTCAGATCTCTCTCTCTCTCCCCCCCCCATTTTCATTCCACTGGAATTCGATCTCTTCGAACACTCCAAAGATTTCCAGAACACAAAATTTGCTCACAGATCTGGACAGTAAAAGCAGAGAGAATAGTGAAGGTTTCTCCAAGTCTATGATATCTTGAGCATAATTAATGGAGGCGAGAATGAAAAAATACAGACAAGTGAGCCCAGAGAGAGCAAAAGTCTGGACAGAGCGTTCTCCCAAGTATCATCAACCTCAACAACAACAACAACACCACCACCACCACCACCAACAAGGAAAGAAAGTTCCGGTAGTTTACTATTTGTGTCGGAATCGCCAGCTCGAACATCCTCATTTCATCGAAGTTCCACTCTCATCCTCTGATGGTCTCTACTTGAGAGGTCTGTCTTGTACGAAAATTTTGACCAATTTTATGTTGCAAGTCTTTTTTTTAGGGTTTTCTGAAATTGGGACTTCTTGTTTGTCGCAGATGTGATTGATAGGCTCAATGTGTTGAGAGGTCGACGCATACCTTCTATGTACTCCTGGTCTTGTAAAAGGTAAGATTCCAATTATTGGACCTCGGATTCTTCGGAGTGTCTTTTGTTGTAATTAATTTTCCTTTTTTTGTTCCTAATGCAGAAGCTATAAGAATGGATTTGTGTGGCATGATCTTTGTGAAGATGATCTTATTCTTCCTGCGATTGGAAATGAATACGTCCTCAAAGGCTCCGAGCTCTTCGAAGATTCTAATTCGGGTAAACCCTGTTGTCATCATCGTCTTTATAACTTTTATTAGTCGTTGAATGATATAATAAATTTGTTAGTTATACGAAAGGAATTATGATCATTAAATGACCACTTTACTAAACTTGCAAAATAGAAGGGTTCATGGAGCAGAAATTAGTAGGTTATAACTAGGATCAATTTGTGTCCAGATCGTTTTAGCCCTGTAGGTGGGAACCTAAAAATTCAAAATTCGAAGCAGTTGCAAGAACCACCATCTGCTAGAAGCCGGGATGAGTCTTCATCCTCTTCAAGCTTGAATGGGAAAGAAACAAAGCAATCCCAGGAGGATGAGCTCTCTCCTCCACCGCACCATCCAGATTCGTCCGATGCTTCCCCGGATATTAGGGCTGAAAAGAATTCCTCTTGGGGTGGTCCATTGAGTTTGACAGAATATAAAATATATAGAAGTGATGGGGCAACTGATGCTTCAACCCAGACCGAGGAAAACATAAGCAGGCCTAAATGTCGCGAGACTTGCACTAGAGGTGTTTCAACAGATGATGGATCATTATATCCTGAGTTCAATCAGAATTATCAAAGCTTTGTTCCACACGTGAAAGATAATACTGAGATTGCAAGGGAGTCTATATCCCCACCTTCATCTTCCTCAAGTGCCTCTTCTTTGGGTGGGAAGATCGAGACTTTGGAATCACTGATCCGAGCTGATGCCAGTAAAATCAACAGCTTTAGGATACTTGAGGAAGAAGAAATCCGAATGCCGTCCAATACTAAACTTAGGGCTACAGATGTGTTAATGCAATTGATCTCATGTGGCTCTATCTCAGTGAAAGATCACAGCTTTGGCCTCATTCCAACCTACAGGCCAAGGTTTTCACATTCAAAATTTCCATCTCCCTTATTCTCTGCTTCAATCATGTTAGGAGAACTGGATTGCCTGGCTGAAAATCCTAGACTTATGGGTTTGAGATTGGAAGATAAGGAATATTTCAGTGGCAGCTTGATTGAGACCAAAATGCTCAAGGAGGAGGGTGATGGATTGTCTGCCCTGAAGCGATCTTCTTCATACAACGCTGAGAGGTAATTATTTGTTACAGTTCTTGCTTTTCAGTGGCATGGTAGACGAGTGCTATTTGATTAGTTGCATGCTTGATTTTGATGCTCGGGATGTTAATCTTTATTGCTAGATTTTCACAAACTCTTAATGGGCTTAGAGAAGTTGCTAAATTTGGCCTTACATATTCAAAGAAGCACAATTGAGGTCACATATACGTATGTGATTAGACAAAACCTAGTTACAGCCATCACCATTCATATTGCTAATAAATGTTCTTTAAACAATTGATGGAACCTGTGAACCCTGGTAGTATTTTGACATTATTATTTCAAATGACATTGAGGAAAATGCGTATGACTGTAGTTCAATGCCGTGCCCAACTATCTCCTTCGGTAGCTACAGTTAAGTTTTTGTCCGATTGAAGGGTTTCTTGCCATGAAGTAATATCAATTCATATTTTACTATGGCGAGTGATACTGTATTTGGCTTCATATATTTTGGAGTTTGAATTTGTTTGTAATGCGATGCCTTTGATTTGGTTATGTTCTGGGTCGGTCCACCGCTTACGTGAACCACAATTTACCGATGGCAAGAAGAGATGGTAACAAGGTGGTCTGGTGACCGCATTCATTATTGGCCCTGTATTAAATTTTCTTGGACCACTACTAGTGCTGGTGTTTTCTTGTCATCTTCTGTTTGCTTAATACGGGACAATAATGCAGGGGGGGTAAGCAATTGGATTCGGCTGAGGACAAGGAGGAAACAGCCTCAGCACGAGTAAAGTGTATCCCTCTATCGATCAAAGCTTCCCTGAGTAAGCAGCCTAGGTGTGAGTCAATGAGGTCTCCTGTTTCTGAGAAACCAAGAAGATCTTCAGAGGATGGCTCGCACTCGATAATGTCTACTTGTGCATCCAATGCCAGCAGCAAAAGAATGATGGACCCTTCCTCAGGAAAAAGACAGTCAAGAAAACTGGATTCTTATCAAGAAGAGGAGAAAGAGAAAGTGATCAAAATTGAAGAAAGTTAAGTTTCTGACTCTCCGTTTCCAAGTTTTACGGTTATGTCATCAAATTAAGGTTCAACTTTTTAATTTAAGATTCAAATTGATTGAAATTTAGTCTCATTTCCTACGAACAGGCTTGCTTCAGGAGCTCGGGTTATAATTGAATCAAAAGCACCTTGCAACTAGGGATCTAAATCAGGAAAATTTCCTTCTGAAGGCAGAGCAATGACCTGCATACTGTGGACTTCCACGTGACAAAGCCTGTACATTTTGTGCAAATCCAACTGCTAACTTTAGGATCTTTTGTTTGAATTCGAAAAAACTAGAAATGATTCTTTTGTTGGCGGGCCTTTGTCACTGTCGATCCATTTTGGTATCTGAAAAGTTGTGGTAAGCAAGAGAAAGAAAGATCAATCGCAGTGTACTTTTCTTGTTTTTCTGTTTTGGTATTTTATTGACTACAGTTGCTGCATCGTCGCGTTGCACTTCCGCTTTTCGTTTCATATACAAGTCAGAACTGAATGCTCCGAGACCGGCATTGTTTAACCTGCAAGTCACTTCAATGCAATAGGTTAAAGAAGTGGATTGACTAATCAGTTCAAAATGATGATTCAAACTTGCGTATTAGGGGCATCCAAGGCGGAAAAGACCTTTTCCTTGTACCTTAATTATGTAATTGCATCAAGGTCTTTGTGACTGAAAACTGGGACAGAACATCATGGGCTGTCATGAGAAATAATCTTCGGGTATCGTGTGTGGATAAGCTGAAAGTTGTCTTTTTTTTGTTGGGGGGGGGGGGGGGAGGGGGTTGGTGCTGACTCTGAAGAATTCCATTGTAAAAGACAACCGTACTGTTTTTGCCCAATTCGATCTGTTTTGCTCCTAATGATTTCTATTTAAATAGGCTTTTTGGTTGTAAAGCCTAAAGAGAAAGAGCCTCACTTCACTTCGCAGTCTCTTTCCTAACTTGAAATATGTTTTGTTGGGTTGGTACGTGCTTTGTAGGGTATTTTATATGTTTTATAGTACAGGACATGAGAAGACAAGTAGTTGTTCTACCATTCCATTAATTGTGTTTTAATTTTTAAAAGCAAAGGTTTAGGGGAGTTCTGCATTCACGTACCTGTGGTCGGATAAAAAATTAAAGGTTGTACTTGGAATTGGAACAGGAGAGAGAAAAGGGTAAAGGAAAAGGTGAGAGAGACAAAGCGAGATGAGCCATCAATGAAATGAACAATGAGATTAGCTTTTCTTGTTTGGGTGGAGAGAGAGAGAGAGAGAGAGAGAGAGGCCTTTTGTTTTGTTTTTTATGGTTTTTTTTTAAAGCAAGGGTATATATTTGGTATTTGACCAAAATCTCTTCAAGACAAAATAATTTTTTCTTTTTTATTTATGGCTCGGTTTAATTCAAAATAAATTAAAATAACTTTATAAAATTACCTCAACTCAAATTAATTTTTATTTTCTCGCCTCCCTCTCATTTCGCGGTTTACCAAACCCCAAAGTCCCAATAAGAAACAGAGTTTCCTCGAATTCTCAGCGCAATTATGAAGTTTTAAATATAAACTTGAAAAGTAAGGTACTCCTCTGCTTTGCAGACAAGTATTCTTTTGAGGAATCAAGTTGCTGCAGGAAGAGACGATAACACCTCAATAATGCAGCCCAGACCTGATGTCTCTGTGAAGATCATTAATGGGTGGCTCTTCTATAAATGCATTTTTTTTTTCCTTTTAAAGTTCAACACCACCGGAGCATGCAGTGCCTACATTTGGTTTTGGCGCTTGCATCAAATTCCAAAATTTTCAAAATCCCCATTCACTTTGAAGAAATCTAGGGCATGTTTGACTTCATGAAAATAATGATGTAGTGGCGGCACAACAAAATAAGACTCGGGGTAGTGATCTTGCCGGAGCAAAATTTTTCCTACAAATATCAATTTTACTCTTAATTAATCAAATTATTTTATTTTAATTGATTTTTTTTTTCTCTTTTTTTTTTTTTTTTTTCCCTTTTTTTTCCCCCCCCCCCCCCCCCCCCCCCCCCCCCCCCCCCCCCCCCCCCCCCCCCCCCCCCCCCCCCCCCCCCCCCCCCCTTTTTTTCCCCCCCTTTTTTTAAAATTTTTTTTAAAAACCTTTTCTCCCCCCCCCCCCTTTTTTTGGGGTTTTTTTTTATTAAAAGCTTGGTTCTTTTTTCTCTTCTTTGTCATTCTCAATTGCTTTTCATCATTTTCCTTACATATTTATGCGATTTTTATATTAGATAGTTATAATGATATATTTTACATTATTCTTTAACTAAACTATGATCAAAGTGTTTTTCATCAAAGTAGTATGACATCTACTTTGTTCACAAATCAATATTTTATATTTTTCATTTTATGTATTATTTATTTGAGACACTTAACTTTAATTATAGAAATAACTTTTTAAATGCAAATATAAAAATAAAAAAATAGTAATATATTTTTATATGAAATGATAAAATAATATATTGAAACGAAAAATTTATAATAAAAAAATAATTAAATGCATATAATAAAATAAATTATATAATAATATAGATAATTAAATGAGAAGAGAAGAGAGAGTAATTAATGTATAATAGATTTTAACAAAATTAATTAAAATAAAAGATTTTGACTAATTAAGGGCAAAATTGATACTTAATAAAATTTCTATGGAATTAGCTGTGGCAAAATGGCTACCCTAAGCGTAAGTTTGGTTCACGTAAGGGGAGGGGAGGATTGTATTTGCTTTATTTTTGTTTGGTAGGGATGAAATTGAAGGAAATGAATGACATTTTTTTATATTTGGTTGAAATGAAAAGTTGAAAGAAATATTACCTTTTTTATTATTCTACCATTGTAAAATAATATTGTAAATATTTATTACCACATAATTTTTTTATTTTTTAATTTAAAATATTTTTTTTTAAAAATAGTTATTATATATTTTTTATTTTTTTATAAATTATTTTTATTATTATTTTATATTAACTAAAATTATAATATTAATATAAAAAAGTAAAAAAAAAGAGTAAAATTAGAAAAAAAAATTGTCTAATAAAATTGATAAAAAAAATTAAATTTTATTATTTTATATTAAATAAAATTAAAATAAAAAAAATAATAAACAATTTTGTAAATATAAAAACGGAGAAGGACAAATTTATCCAAAAATTTTATTTCCTTCCATTTTCATCCAATTTAGGACGAAAATGATTTCTTAAGAGAAATGTAAATATATTATATTCCACTCTTACTTCTTCTCTATATTGTTTTCCTTACCAAACGACTTAAATGGGACATTTTCCTTCATTTTTACTTTTACTCCCATTTTTAATTTACTTTTCACCCCAATTAAACTAACTCTGAGACTAAAGAAAGCAATCGGAAGAAAATTCTATAATTTTACCTCGAGGGCCTTGTGGTGATAAGTTCTAGCCCTTCCTCAACAACTTTATGGGTAAATTTGGTTAATGGAAGAGGATGGTAAAAGCAAATATATATATATTTTTATTTTGTTTGGTAAGAGTGAAAGGAAAGAAAATGAGTATTATTTTATCTTATTTGATTGAAGTGAAAAGTGAAAGGAAGGGGAAAGAAAATGAGTATTATTCTCCCTAAATCATATAAAATTGGAAAAATAAAGAGGATAATTTTCTTGACAAATTTTCATTGCAAACTCAATCCATCCATAAATGGAAGGAAAATTTTTCTGACATGGGGGTGCTATTTCACCTGTCTTTTACTTTTATCTCATTTCTTATGTCTTTTACTTTCATCTCTTTTCTTACTTCAAATCAAACGAGAATAATTTCTTATTTTACCTCACATTTATTTTCTTTTTTCCTCCGTCTTTATACCCTAATGAAACTTACTATAAATCTTCATGTTAGGTGGGTAATAAATAATGTTATGGCAGGGCATAACAAACTTACTATAAATCTTCAAATGATAATTTTAAATCTTCCCACCATGACATTATACTTTCAAGTGATAATATTATGTATTTCTTTATGAATATTAATGCCTATAAAAACGACTCGCAATTGAAAACCTATGATCAATGCCAGACTACTTACAGTAAGCTAGTTGAGTACCTAGTTATGGCTGGGCATTGCTGTGAAAGTTGTTGGCTGTGGTTGATCCAAGCTGTGATTTTTGCTCCCAGAGTCACTCTCTCTGGACTTTGCAATGTACAGCAATCGCAAGCACTCACTAAGTTTATGCTCAAGTATGGTTCACGTGCTCAGACCGAAGAAAACACCATCCACATAGGATTGGCAATTGAGCTTTATGAGTCGAGTCTTGCAAAGCTTGGACTTGACTCGTTCAAAATTTTATAGAGCCAAAATTGGGCTCGGCTCGAGAAGGATCGAAAAATTGAGGCTTGAGCTTGGCCCGAAAAAATAAAAGGGCCTCGGGCCCATTTCGGGCCAAGTTCGAGCCCAATTCAAAATTTGAGAGAGAGAGAGAGAGAGAAGCCTCCACTGAGGACCTCTACCTCCACTGAGAGGAGCTCTCACGGATCAAGTAGCAATCGAGCGTGAGCGTGAGTAAGAGGAGCGAGAGAGAAGACCTCTTGAGTGTGAGCTAGAGTGAGAGCGAGAGAGAGAATGAAGATGGAGATCGATGATCCAAAACCAAAAATCAAAACAATCAAGCAAAGCAATTGAGCAATAGGAAAAAAACCCAAACCCTAGCAATCGAGCTTTACTAAAGACACAAAGCAATTGAGTGACAATCAAACCCCAAATCAAACAAGAGAAAACCCAAATAAAAAGAAAAAACAAAAAAAAAAAAAACAGAAAAAGCAATCGAGTAAGCAATCAAACAACAATCAAACAAGAGAAAACCCAAGCCTTAGCAATCGAGCAACAGCAAGCAATCGAGCAAGAAATCAAACCCCAACTCAAACCCTAAATCAAACTTAAATTAAACATCACAAAGAATAAGACTGGTCGTAGATGATTGGAAACTTTATCGAAAACAATAAATCGCAGAAGAGAAAGAGCGCAAGGATAACGTCGATGTTGAGATCTGTCAATTTCGTCTTCATCGAGAGAGAGAGAGAGAGTGAGAGAGAGTGAGGGGAGAGGAGAGGAGAGAGGGGTGAGTGAGAGTAGAGAGGGGTGAGGGAGAGAGGGAAGAGGGCGGACATGAGAGGAGTAAGAGGAGTGAGTGAGACAGTGAAGGGTTCGGATGTGTGAGGGGTGAGAGAGGGAGAGAGAGAAAGGAGATAGAGTATGAGAGGGAATTTGTTGAAAAAAAAAACAAAAAAAAGCCTATAATAGGCCGAATCTACTGATATCCAGACTTGACCCGTAATTAAAATGAACCTAAAAAAAGGCCCCAACTCAGCCCAAGCCTGAAATGAGCCGAGCTCGACCCTTTAAAATGTGCCGAGCTCAAACCGACTCGGCCCAATTGCCAGCCCTTTGATCCACATAATCTTCATGCCTAGAAATACCACTGTTTTTTTTGCTGCATATAACTTTAGGAAATTGAATTAAACTGCATTAAGAAGTGTAGTAGCACAATCTATCTCTGCCAGTTCGTGACAATGAAATCCCTACACTTCAGAGCTTGACCCCTCTGTCTCAAGGCAAACTCTGCATCCCTGTGCTCTGTTCACAGATGGGGTTCCTTTCATTGTCTAAAATAAAGTACAACAGAGAACGGACGAGGGAAGCAGGATATCTTTATAAAGGCAATTTAGAATGGAGCCAGCTGGGCATGTTCCTCATGGAAGGGAATTACTGACATGACAACGACCAAACAACTGGAATTTCCCCTTCGCCCTTCATTTTGCCAGAAAATCTGGCTGTCTGGTAATTTTATTCATTTATTTTCTTCAGGTACTCATCCATGAAAAATTTGTCCCACGGCAGAAACTTTCCATCAGCAAAAGTCATCCCACCACCTCGGTAATTCTTGATGAGCATGAAGTGGCAGGGCCTCCCCTTGTCTGTCTGGTATTGTAAGAGTTGCAGCTTGGGCATTTGTGTGCTACAATATGGAACTGCACTTCCGAATTCGTCCCACAATCATTGCAGAGTATCCACACCTATTCATACGCAACAACCAATTTGTACCATGAAAGACAGAAATAGTGAGTGGAACAAATTACTCGTTATGTGCACATGGCATCATATATGTTCCCATTGCTTACCATCTTATTTCGGTATATTTCAGGCATTGGGGTTGATGCAACCTGGAATTTACAATCAGGAAGAAAATGTTGGATGTAATTCAGAGGTTCAAAACTATGTAGGATTTTTTTCCTTTTTTAAGGAATAGCATATTGAGACATTGCTAAAGTACCTCCTTGTCAAGCTTCCGCCAAAGATCTGACAAGTCACAAATAGACTTAGAGCAAACTGGGCAAGAGTATCTGCTAGTCCACATAGAGCACACAAGAGAAAAGTAGCTGAGAATTGTTACAGGAGTTTCAAGGTTTCAACAAGGAATAAATGCTTCACTTCAAGAAACTGTCCAGCGACAGAAATTTTTTGGAAATGAATCACAGTGCTACCAAGCAATTTAAATAACTATGTAATTGCTTACTGAAAATGCTGCTCCATCTCTTTCACACATTCCAAATGTATAGTGTGTCCACAAGGTAAGACAGTGATGTCCTTAGTGGTATCAAATAGGTACTGCAGACAGGAAAGGAAACCATTGAATTGAAAGCAAGTTCTTCCACCATGTTCCTCATTTATGATTAGCACAGCTATAGTATAGGTAACTTTTACCTCAAAGCAAACTGGGCAATCGTGATGCATTGCTCTCTCCACGCAATGATGAGTATCTTGCATTGTCTTTGAATAGCAACATCCTGAGGAAAAATTTTGTAAAATTTGTAAGCACCAATTAACATGAAAGGAACATAGATAAGAAAGAAGTTATCTAATGTCCTCTGTCACTTATACCAAAAAATGCTTGTATCTCTTACCGCATTTCTTGCAATGAAAGAAGTTTTCTTCACCTCCAATTCTGAAAAAGCAGTCAAGGGCGATGAGTTCTGTGTTTGGCCAAGGCAACACAAAAAAAACGCAGAAGAGAATTGAGAGAACTACCTGCAGATGCCACATTCATTGCAATGGTACTGTCTCTTTGAAATCTGAAATACATAACCAAATTGTTTCTAAGCTATGAACATCATGACTTGTGCTAAATAGAAACTGAAAACCGACACTAGCCAGTGAAGGTTTTACATCATCATCAAAAAATTTGCACATGGCACAGAAGTACTTTCCCATGCAGACCCCGCAGCTTACACAATATTGCTGAACCTGGTAGTCAATTACAGGAGAACAATAGAAAATAATGGAGAACGTTAGCTGCTGAAAATTTTGATTAGTAAACCAATATAGTGTAATTGGTGTAAACATGCGTGAGTCAAAAATCATGAAATAGAATTGTCCGTAAAGTTATTGCTTTAGTTTAGAGACTTACACTCTGTTCTGTGTCACAAAGGGAGCAGATAACCTAAAATGCAAACATGGAAGAGACAATTAAACGAGGAATACAAAAAATAGCAAAGAGTCATCACATGATCCTAGAAAGGTCCACCTAATGTAGAATATACCAACTAGTTCTTTATGCACATTTCTAATCAATTGGAGAAAATTCACAACAAATATCTTGGCTGGTGATTAATATTTACCATTGAGAAGCTGTTCCAGCTGGAACTTTATTGTACTCCTCTCTCTCTCTCTCTCAGGGAAAAGGGAAAATGGCTATGGAAATGGTGATTAGATGGTCAATTGTTCAGGTAAATAAAACAGGAAGCACAGGACAAACCTTTACAACATCATGGCGAGGAATTTCATGCCGATCAAGGAGATTGGTTTCCAGAGAATTCTGTTCAGACATAATAAAATCCATAATATTTAGTTGAGGTTGCACAATCTTTCAAGAAATTTTTTTTTTTTTTTTAAAAGATTTTTTACCTTAGATTCATTGTGACAATGCCTACAGCCAAAAATCGCATCACAACAAGGAGCTCTAATCTTGCATCTCCTCCTATAATGTGTGCACCTTTACCCAAAAATCGAGAATCACGGAAGTCAACATTATCAATCAAAATCCAACCAAAAAAAAAATATAAATCCAAATAAACATTAGAAAATTGAAGAGAAATGGGATATACCCAAAATTCCCAGATTGGAATTCTTCCATAGAATCATCTTTTCCTGGCATTCGAAATCCATCATGCTCCATTTTTCTTCCTGTATCCCTCGAGAAATTTTTCACCTCTCTGCGCCCAGACTAAACAATTTGTAGACGAAATCCCCAAAATCAATAGCCAATTGAAACCCCAGATATGCTTTCCCCACAATTGATCAAATAATCGTTCAAGATTTTAATTTCTGAATATATATTACTCTCTCTTTCTCTCTCTCTATCGATCTGACGAGGCAACACGCCAGACTGAATCTCAAAATTGAAACGGATAGGGATTGCAATCCTGTCGCAATGCAAAAGGCACAAATTCTAGATCTGGAATTTCCTTTTTTATCTTTTTCCCCCGCGGGGGTGATTCGAGGAAGGGTCAAATATTAGAATTTAGACGAACCGGAAAGGCTGAAACTTTAACGATTTGAAGGAAAACAAATTCTGTGGGCTTCCTCGAAACTTTTCTTTTGCTCTAATCTGAGATTTCGTTCGATAACACGAAACGAATTGTCGAGTCTACGAGACTGCCTTCGAGATCTTTTTTTTACTCGATTTAAGATTAGCTGGAATTCAGTGGATCCGCGAGAAAACAGGTTTTCCCTGACTGGCATTGAAGATTGAATTACCACACGGTCCTCGCTTTTTGCCTTCACCATCTTAACCGACAGGGGTATTATGGGGATAACTTAAGGATATCTATTCGAGAAAATGCCCATTCCCACTTGAGAAACTTTTTCGTGCGCCACACGCTCCGGGATTCAGAGTGCCACCGAAATTTGAAGAAATTTTCGTGGAAGCCCATTTGCATATCCTTTCGGATGCTCCGACCTTTAAGTTGAAAGGCCATCGATATTAAAAATAACAACAAGAATAATTATATATAATTATTATGTAATTTTTTTAAAAAATATTTTAAAAATGATGATAAAAATATTATATGTACTTTTTAAGTGTAAATATGCCCATAAAATCATAAAACAAATATCATAATTTACAAATGATACACACAAATTGAAATCCTATGCAAGTGCCGTGTAATCTTTGCATAGCGAGCTTCTCCAAATTAAATAAAAATTTAAAAACTAATTATCATGAAGCATTCTAGTTTGAAATAGTAAAAATCATATTCCATCCTTGTTCCGGATTTAATTATTTTTTTCTTACTTGCTAGTCTAAGTAATAAAAGATATGGTACATGTCTTGAAGCATCATTGGTTTATAAATATAGGTCGGTCGTAAACCATAATTAGTTTTTTAATGAATAAAACTTATAAGTAATCTTGAATTGAATAAATTTAAAAAATTAAATTAATAAAATTTTTGTGACAATTCACATAAATAAAAAATTAAAAATTTTAAATTAGAATAATTTTAAATTCATTACATATACTTGTATAGTTACCGTTTTTTTTTCAGAAATTTAAACTTACTCCCCCATATGAATGGGATAAATGAAGTGAAAGAAGCTCTTCACATGCCTAGGATTTTTTAATGAAATGAAAGGTAACCCCGTATGTGTGAGATTTTTAAACAAAGTGAAAGAAATTGCTAGGATTAATGAAATAAAAAGGGATTTGGTAAAATATGATTTCAAACATTTCGATATGATATTATTTTATATTTTATATAATAATTTGTTGCTTACAAAAGTTTAAATTTATATAAATAATAATTATTAATTTTTTATATCATAATATGGTTAAAATAATTTTTATTTTAAAAAATAAACTGCTATTTGTCACTCTTTTATTTGACCTCCTAGCATTTTTTTAAATTTATAATTTAGGATGCTAATTAAATTTTCAGGTGAATCGTGATATTTTGAGCTTTTGGGTTTCGAATATCTGTCTCGGTAGTTCACGTGCCATAAAAGGAGCGTGCGGGTTGGTTGTTCCTCGAAGTGATAACATCCGGGAATTGTGAAGCAGCTGGCGGACCGACGAACCCCGAGTGGATTATAGATTTTTGCGACCCTTTTTGAAGAATAGAAAAAGTGGATAAGTTCAGATAAATTTGCTGACTCGGTGTGGGTCCCACGAGTTAGCTGTCGTAACCCATTGCGCACATTCCCCTTTGCCAGCTCGTCCCTGACCCATCAACGTCTCCGACCATAGTTGGGTACAGTACAGCCCACTTCTTACTAGGGGCGAAAACCAGGCGGCTCGACTCAGGTTAACATTTTAATAGGACAAACTTATTATGAAGATTAATAATTTAAATCTATTTGACTTGTTTGTAAATCTAAAAGCTCCAAAAATATTTTATTAATCTATTAAACAAGACTAATAAATACATTTTATCTATTATTATAAAATTATTCTAATTATATTACATAATAATTACATGGTATAAGTTATATTAAGAATATATTGTCCGCTGATCTATTAAATTAATTTCATGGAGCCTATTTACTTAAATAGTTATTTTTTAGTTTAAATCAAACTCCATTAGATATATAAATTGAATTGAAATATGCCATAACAAACAGGACTCAATTAGATACGTGATTTATCAATCTAACTTTTGAACTAAATTACAAGAAATAAATAAGTCAACAACTAAATGTGTTACTTTTATATAATAATTTATATCTAGATATTTTGATAAAATTTTAATTAAATTATCAATATATTTTTGTTCAATTTAAAAATAGTTAATTAAAAATTAATTAAATAATACTAAATGTAGCATGTTATATAAAATTTATTTTATTTTATTCTCATCTCATTTCGTGTGGGTAGCTTTCTTCATAGCTTTCTTCTTTTTACTTTTGACTCTTATTTTGGTCCTGATACGATATGAGGAAAACGGGAGCCATGGCCTTTGGAACTCTGCCGACTTCCGTCCACCTTATTTGACTAAATATTTCAGTTCAGGGTATATGATTTTACTTAGAAGTGGAAGGTGCTATGGTGGGAGATTTGACTTGAATCGAACTCAGAATCTGAAAAAGTCCTGTAATTGGATTGGGCCGAATCATGCCTTTCCATTGAAACTGTGCTGTCTGTCTTGACAGTAGAGTGGGCCTGCTGGGCTCGAGAATGAACCCCCAAGATTCCGTGGGAATGGAACATCATAAAGCGACCTCCACAGAAAACATTGAAAATTTAAATAGGATAGGATGGATTAAGGATAACAGTTTCAAGATTGCATTGGGTGGGGTGAATATTTTATGTATTGGGTCCCTCGCGATTGAGTTTTTCTATTTTTATTATTATTTTTTATTTAATTACATTAGATTATATCTCTTATTAAAAAAAGAAAAAAAATATTTTTTTGTATTGAACGCTACAGTCTGGATATTTTTTGAGATAAGTTTTCCCTTGAATCTTTTTTGGGCACGAGCCAACCTCGTGCAAAGATGAGGCCGTCCAATCCTCTCATGGCATTCAAGAAGTAACACAGCCATGTGGGCACAAATTCACACGTGCTTGTCTATGTCTGGCTTTATTTCTCCGTCGCCATCAGGCCCATTGTTTGCAGCACAACTCAACTAAAATATATTATGTTTACCTAATTTTAATGTCAATACAAAGGTATCACCCTAGTACACTACGCTCTCTAGCATAATCCCACCATAATACGGTTTTGATTTTAATTCGTTTATACTAGAGTTGAATTGTTTTGATTCCGTCATGGTTTTCAATTTTTTTTTTTTATGATTTTTTTATTTGTTTATAGTTTATTGTGATTGTAACGATTTTTGTATGGTTCGGTTTTCTATTCGAATTAATTTTAAAACCCGGCCATAACCATCTTTATAATTTTGATTTAATTTTATAAGTTTTGGTTTCAATTCAAGACCAAAAATTGAGCCTCTTTTCCCTCTCTCTAGGAAAATAATTTACTGGTCGTGGTCTATGGTAATGAGACTAAGATGGGGAAGGACAAATAATGAAAACTTTTCAATGGCAAGCGCCTGAGTCCATTACCTCCGGCATTGTTGTCAATGGCCCCAACGTGGGGAACTCTTGGGACTGAGTTTGGAAGAACAAGAGTTCAGAGAGAGTGAAGTTTTTTCTTTGGATGGTTGGGTGGGGATCATGCCTAACTAATAGCGAAAGGAAAAGGAGAGGTCTGACGGATGATGATTCCTACATTCATTGTAGGGAGGGAGAGGAGACCTTAATTCATGTCCTCAGGGACTGCAAGGATACTAGAGAAGTTTGGCGGTTGCTAGGGGCCAATGATGGGGGGAAGATGTGAGTTTTGGGAGGACAATTTGGGAACTTGGCTAAAAAAGGGTAGTTCTGAGAACAGAAGGTTTATTCATTTGAAAGATGGAATTCTCTTCTCTGCTGTAGTTTGGTTGTTGTAGAAAAGGAGATGCTTATTGGCTATGGAAAATAAGGAGGATAATACAACATTGCTGAGAAAAATCAGTTACATTTGCAGGACTTGGAAACAAGAGTTTCAGACCAGGAAAATGACGAATGAAATCCCTGAAGTTTTGTTTAAATGGAAGCCTCCAGATGGTGGGATGATCAAGTTGAACTCAGATGACGCAGTCGATCCTATTTCAAAGCAAGCCAGTGCTGGTGGTGTCTTAAGGAGGGAGGATGATAGTCGGGTCAAAGGTTATGTTGTCAACATAGGTAAAACTGATGTTATGGCCGCGGAGCTGTGGGGATCAAGAGAAGGCCTTATCCTTGCCAGCAATATGCAGATAGCTATTCTCCAAGTGGAGGTGGATTGCCTCCCTTTAATCCATCTTCTAGAAAGTGAAGATCAAGATAATCATCCTCTTTACATCATCATTATGGAGTGCAGAGATCTTCTTGAGAAGCTGAGAGTCACCAGAGTTGTCTAGATCTTCAGAGAGTTGAATAGGTGTGCTGATTGCCTGGCTAGGATGGGAAGAAAAGCCAAGAAAGGTCTCACTTTAATCGATCATCCTCCGTAGGAGTTGGGAAAGATTCTGAAAGAAGATATCATGTGCTGGCAAAAACGGCACACTAGAATTATTAGAGAGTGAGTAGTGTTTGCTTCTTGTTTGTTGTCTGGACTTCTCGTGGCCCCTTTGTTTGTTTGTTTTTCTCCTGTTTCTCACCAAAAAAAAAAAAAAGAGATCGCGTGCTCTAATATTTTTGCAAATAGTTTTTCAATTTTTTTTTGTAATTAAAAAAGGTTAATAGCTAAACAAATAAAATTCTGATGACATAGTTTTATCAATTATAGAAAAAAAAATCATTTTCTTATATCATATGTTATTAAGTCATTTAGTTATCTTAATCTAGATAGTCTAATGATAAGAAAATTAATTTTTTTTTAATCAAATCTTTGATTTCGAGTTTAAAAAATATAAAAAAAAATAAATGATTGAAGAATTCATTCTTTAATAGACTTGACAATTAGCTCAAGTTGTTTTAGTCTATGATGCACAACTTTCCAACACTAATATTTTTATATTTTTGAAATATTTTTGAAACGTTTTAACTTGATAAATTAATTAATATTTTTACAAAAATCTTTATATTTTCTATATTTACATATTTTTATAATTAATTAATTATTCATTTAATTATAATTATAATTTTTTATATTATTTATTTTATAATTAATAATTACATATTTGATCATTTTAAATTTTTATTAAAATATGATTATTATAAAATAATTAATATTTATAGAAAATTTTTTTATTTTTTATGTTTACACATTTGCTCACGTTTCTATTTTTTGTATTATTATAAAGTGCCATTTTATCATATAATTTTGTATTCATATCTATTTTTCATTTTTTTTGTATAATATAAATATTAATCGACATTAATAAATTAAGTAGTCGTTATAAAAAAAAAAAAATCACAAGTTTTGAATAATTTTGAAGTGACTCATCGTGGACTGGGAGTGCATGGCCTATGGACCATGGCCCACGGTTTGGTCCATCTCACTCCGGCACAGATTTGGGGGGTATACGGTTTCTGATCCACATATAGTTGCCACGTGGCATAAACAACTGATGCGAAGTCAGTGAGTTGACCAAGGCACCAAGCCGAGTGGAGTGATAAACAGACACATCAACAAAGGGTATTAGCTGCTCAGAAGATTATTAAAAAAAAAAAAGTACAAGGCCATTAGTTATTCTCGTAACAAGTCAACCACTTGGGGGCCGGCCCGGGGGGGGGGGGGGCCTTCCAACCTCCACCCAGTAAACCAGACAAAAAGAAGTTCATTCTTGAACCAACCAAGTACAAGTCAAACATTTTTGATAATGCATATAATAAATATGTTACAACGTCAGATTCTTTTTAATGATTCTGTTCACACCAATTAATTAATAAGTATAATTGCCATGTTTGGCTTCTATTTAAATTTACAAGTAAACCTTTGCAATGTCATCCCAATTAATGGAGAATTTTGATGCCACTGAAAGTGAAAACCCTCTAATCCACCTTACAGATTTTAGCCTCCATGATTTCATTAACGACACCAATTTCGAGCGATTCATCGATCTCGTTGGAGGAGAGACTGAGTTAGACCCCATTTTTAACTATGTTCCAGAATACAATCCTGAGGACATCAACGGTTGTTTGGTTGACAACAACTTGTTTGGTTCAACACAAGTGGAGGATATACTTGGATTTGGATCCACAACTTTGTTGGCTCAAAATTTTGGACCCAATAATTCTCTGGCGGAAAGCTCAGAGGTTCATTCTTTGCCATGCTTTGACGGTGAGAATGAGATGGATGGAGAAGAAGAAGAAGAAGATGACGATGATGAGGATTCATCTGGGACAACTACATCCAGAAAGAGAGCGAAGGTTGATAGATCGAAAACATTGATTTCTGAGAGGAAAAGGAGGGGAAGGATGAAGGAGAAGCTCTATGCATTGCGTTCCATGGTTCCTAACATAACTAAGGTGAGTATGTTTCATGTTTTAGGTTAGAAACTATCTTGGCCATCTGTTTATATGAATAGAAACTTTCTTAACTTATAAACTTTTTTCAAAATTATTTAATTTTGCCAAATCTTTCTTGATTTATAGCACACAAACTTGCTATTTTGCATGTTTCAAAGCCATTTGTAGGACTCTGCTTTCGTAATGGAAGGAGAGTTATGTACTAGTTGATTTTTCTTTTACCTTGGATGCCTTATAATAAAAGACATTAATATAGAGTTAAAATAGGTTTAACTATGCTAGTATTCCAAGATTGACTTTGGAGATCACATGATAAAGAGTTCAATATGATTGCAAATGCAGATGGATAAGGCTTCCATAATTGGAGATGCTGTGCGCTATATTCAAGAGCTACAAATGCAGATCAAGAAGCTAAGGGGCGAGATTATGGGACTTGAATCGTCCTTACAAGGATCACAAAGATGTCAAAACTCAATTCTAAATCAAATCAAAATTCATGATTCAGGACTCAATACGACAATTTACAAGAGAGTCGAAAAGGTTCGATGGAAAAATACTGGATATGTGTTTCATAACTAATATATTTAAATTACAAAAAAGATGATTATGAAAATTTGATCAATCATTAAAATCAGGGTCATTTTGTCTCTAATGACATTGAAACTAATCATTGTGCTCGTGCACTTGGTCTTGTAGATGGATATATTTCAAGTGGAGGAAAGAGGTTTTTATGTAAGATTGGTGTGCCACAAAGAGGAAGGAGTAACAGTGGCCTTATACAAAGCTTTGGAGTCCCTTTCCGGCTTCATTGTTCAGAGCACCAACTTAGCTTCTTCTTCTGAAAAATTTACATTAACATTTACTTTGAATGTAAGCCCTTTCCTGCGCCTATAAACTAACCTCATTCTCATGCCACTTCTTTGTCTTCTTTATTATTGCATATTGATAACTAAATCTATATACGTGATGATGGAAACAGGGCAGAGAAAGTGAGATGGACGTGGACTTGCCAATGTTGAGGCAATGGTTGATGGGAGCTCTTTCGAACCAAGGATTTTTATTCTTATAAACTTTCTATTTGCTAATGTAGTTCAATTATCGTATGTACAAAGAATACTTTTTGATCCTTGGACTAAATCTCTTGCCAGCAAGGGACAACCAGGTTATATTAATTTGACCTTTCCCTTCTAGTGCAGTTGCTTTCGGGAGCTCTTTTGTTTTGGGTGGAATTCTTTCGACCAGTTCCGGAGGGCATAAGCTCTGGAATGAAAGTGAAACAGCTTGTAGGATTAGTATGCAACACAGCGCCATGACTGACATCAGGTGCCGGAGTTTCTTGAAAGGAAAATGGCGGCTGTGGGCCATAAAATTGATGCATAAATAGACTTACATATCAATCTTATATCTGCTGGCAATTACTCATTGGCTTGAACTGGAAAATTTTAAATAAAACATATATCCAATCCGCATCAGAACTGTCCAGAGAATTAGCAATCTTCTCTCTCTCCATCAAGCATTAGATTTCACATTGAATTTATCCAATTCGAAATAAAAATAATATTGGAAGATTCACATATTAAATTTTACTTATACCATGATTGAAAGAGTTTGGGAAGACTAACTCTCACTGTGCAACTTAATTGCCATTAAATTAAGAAAAAAATAATCTGTATTGACTTTGTTATTATAATAAGTTTTTACAAAATTAAACTTTTTTTTTGATAAAAAAATCACATTCTCGAGAATGGTAGAAAAAGAAAAAATTACACCAGGCTTCACAAAAGCAAAAGCATGACAAAGAACATGGTATTATTATATCCTATACAGCGTGCCCGGCTACACGAGTGAATTCTAAACTCCATGACTATTGTGAAAAGAAGAGTTGTAAAATTTTCAAAGCCGGACGTCACATTACCCTATCATTGAAAAAGTGAAGAGTCATGAGGTGAGAGAGAGCCCATCATAAATTGGCGACAGGGATCTCTTAAAGGACTCCTTGTTCCGCATGAGGGGTTGTTGAAGGCCATTCATTGCAAAGCCATGTGAGAAAAAAAGGGATATTTCATTGGCTCGCATGGCTGTCTAAATTCTTCTGACAAAACATTGCAGTCTGTGACCCGCACTTCTCCACATGGTGTTTGCTAGAGGTCTTTCTCTCTCTCTCTCTCTTTTTAAAATCACGATTTAAACTCAAAATTATCATAAAAGATTTATAATCTCTATCTGTTTTGTTGACTCTCTCTCTCAATCTCTTTCTATTATGACTATGAGCCACTACGCTAACAATAAAACACAAATATCAACCCTAACATTTATTTTTCTATCGCTTGAGTCATAATACTCCATGTCTTTTTGTTATACTATTTTTCAGGGAAAACAACATTTACCCACCGGGCATTTTATGGCTGACAGATAAGTGTTCGATAAAATCTGAGAATGCGGTTGTTGGCGTAATATCTTTGGAAACAATTCCAACCAAGATGGTTACCTCTCACATGCATGTTGCTTTCGTTTTTACAATCTTCTATTAACAAATTGGGAACCCATTAGCATTAGTTTAAATGCAGCCTAGCCAATGGGTATCTTGCATAAGTATTGATTCAGAGTTTTTTTTTTTTGGTCCATGATTCAGAAATATTTTCTCATGCTTGATTTGATTCCACAAGTCATAACAAAAATTGGATGCTCGACAAGAAAAATAATATTCCTGATTTGGGGGCTCGAAACCCATTATGGTGGTAGGGAAAGAAAATGGGACCCTCTGTATGCGGAAAGATCTTTAAAGCGATATGCATTTTGTCCTGATCTCGGTCCCCTGCAGCTACAATCCAAACCCGTGTGCTCTCTCTCATTCTCGCTCGTCAAACTCATTTCATTTTAAAGTCATCGACTCCAAATTTAAAATTTTCAAGTTAGATGGATTGATGGTAAAATTCGATCTATTTTAATTTTAACCCATTTGATTTTTATCATAATGCATTTATTGAAGTTAGGTCTTGATTTTATAGATCTAACTCTTTCTTGACTCAAATAGATATTAGGATGGAGGATTTAAAATCTATAAAAAAATTTTAAATGGAATTAAAAGACTAAGAGAGAAAAAATAGATCTCTCTGTGATTTATATGTCGAGTGTTGAGTCAAGGAACTTATCTGAATTTCAGTGTATCGAAAGCTTTTTATATGAGGGGCAGTGAGAGTCGTATGCATTCGAGATATTACAATCCTAATTTACTTATGAGAAGGTCTAAAAATTTTGGATTTTAACAATCTGAAATTTGAAATCGTTATCATTTAAGAAATTTAATTATACAGAGAGATTTTTTTCCTTATGAGATTCATCTATACTGAAGTGTGGTAAATTTTCAATGTAGACCGTTTGACTAAAAGCGATTGAATCTAAACTAACTAGTTTGGATAGCATATTGGCTCACGCATTTTCAGATCGAGGGATTTGCTGAATATCAACTCTGCCTAGTTTAGCCATTATCTCGTGCAGCTTGCTTAGGTACTTGGCCATAATTGGCTTAGTTTCATAGATCCATTCAATCTGTTTGATAACCAGTTGGTTGTTGATAAACACCTGAACGCTTTATGCTCCCATGTTGGCTGTGATTCGGAGTTCTGTCAACAAGGCATCATACTCCGTTTGATTGTTGGTGGTTCTAAAATTGAAACGAATGACATATTTTGCTTTGAAGTTATCCAGAGCCATCAGTATGAGCCTTGCACCACTACCCGAAGAGTTTGAGGATCCATCAACGTGTATTGTCCAGTCTGATAATGACCAATTGTAAAGGTTATCGATGAACTTGGGTTCAGTTGTGAGTGCATTCAAGAATGAAATCTGTCAAAACTTAGCTTTTAATTGCAGGTTGAGGTTGATATTGGATATCAAATTCGTTCAGTTCAACACTCCACTTAATAAAATGGTCGGAGGTGTCTCTCTTTCAGAGGATTTACTTTAGTGGCTGATCAATAAGTACCACGATGGTATAAACCTGAAAGTACGGTCGGAGGCGCCTAGCCAAGATGACTAATGCGTAGCTATCTTCTCGATCGGTCGGTAATTGACTTTAGACTCTTTGACTATCCTACTGATGTAGTAAACCGGTTTCTGAGCAACTGTGTCTTGCCTCACAAGGATAGAGTAAAGTGTTCAATCAGAAATAGAAAGGTATAAATAAAGTTTGTCACCAGTAATCGAACAGAAAAGTAGCGGGGGAGTCATGAGGTCCTCATTGAAGTTGTTTGGCACTCGAGTGTCCATGTGAACCATTGGGATCTGTTTAAAGTGTCAAAGATAGGTTTGTATTTTTTTTTTGACTTTCTATATGAATCATTTAGAACCGATATTCGACTGCCGAGGCGTTGTATTTCCTTCAGCGTTTGAGGTGGCGACATATCCAGCATGGTTTGTATCTTCTTGGGATTGGTTTCGATCCCACGATTAGTAATCATAAAACCCATGAGCTTGCCAGACGCGATACCAAAGGTGCACTTGCCTGGATTCAATTACATGCTATAGCATTCGAGTATTTGAAAGATTTTTTCGAAGTCAGCAACATGAGTCTTAGTATCTGTGCTTTTGACAAATATGTCATCTATATATGTTTCTACGTTTTGGCCAAATTGATTTTTAAAGATTTTATTGACCAACCATTGGAAGGTTGTTTCTGCATTCGTCAGCCTAAAAGGCATGACTCGGTAATAGTACGTACTGAATTTGGTGATGAAGATTGTTTTCTCTTTGTCTTCCGGAACCATTCGTATTTGATTGTATCCCGAATAGTTATCCATGAAACTTAAGAGTTGATGGTCTGAAGAACTGTCTATCAGTTTGTTGATATTCGGGAGAGAATAACTATCTTTCGACCACGCTTTGTTAAGGTCGGTGAAATCCACACACATTCTCCATTTATCATTATCTTTCTTTACCAGGATCATATTGGCTAACCATTCGAGATACTTGATTTTACGGATAAATCCGACGGTTAGTAACTTTTGGACATTTTATTGGACAACACATTGGCATTCAAGGGCGAACATCATCTTCTTCTGCTTTATTCGTTTGTAATCGGAATTTACGATTAGCCTATGAACAATGACATTGATGCCAGACATGTCCTTGGGGGAGCACGTGAAAACTCTGAAGTGCCGTCATAGATAGCCGATGATTGCCTCTCACAGGGACATAAACAGTCTAGCTCTGATTCGGACAGTTTGAGTAGGATCATTAGTTAGAGGGATCTCGATCACTTCTTTCCCAGACTCCGGTTTATTTGTTGGTCTGATGTCACCCCTAAGTTCCAGGGTGTTAATTGAAAAATTCTCATATCCATCTCTATCTGCGAAGAGGGCGTAAGGGTCAGGGTAACTCCAAATAGTAGTAACTCCTTCCGATATTTTAAACTTCATCTTCATGTGTCTAGTACTGGATAGTGCTTTTAGTTTGTCTAAACTTGGTCAGCCGAGGATCACGTTGTACGGTGAGAATAATTTCACCACATGAAAGGTGAGTTTGACAATTGTATGGTTAGGAGGAGTCCCCAGAGTCAGAGTGAGGGGGATGATTCCCTCTGGATAGATGTATTGATCGGATAATCCTTTAAGAGATCTAGTTGGAGGCTAAAGGTGTGAAGAGTTTAGGCCCATCTGTTGAAAGGCGTCCAAGTGAGGAGGTTACAGTCCGCACCCTAGTTGACGAGAACTCTTTTTACCATGTAAGACCTCATTATGATAGTGATAACCAAAGGATCATTATGATTAGGGTCGACTCCGATTAGATCGTCATCGTCGAATCCGATAATTGGCATTTTTGTCTTGATTGTAGTCATATTTTGCTTGGTGACAAAATGCTAGTAAGGAAGACTAGTGATTAGTCTTTTTCCACATACGACGTTAATCTATTAGAGGTGGATTTTGATTTCACAGATTCGATTTCTTCTTGACTCAAACGGCTGCTTGGATGAGGGATTTAAAACTTGCAAAAGATCATCGGAAGGTGTTTCGATGGGAGAGACTCCAACGCTCAAATCAAAAAGAGCGATTTTCAAATAGAATTAAAACAGACTAAGAAAAGAAGAGCGGATCTCCCTATGATTTATATGTAGAATATTGAGTCAAGGGAACTTACCTGGATTTCAGTGTATCGAAAACTTTTTATATGAGGGGTAGTGAGAGTCGTATGCATTCAAGGTTTTACAACCCTAATTTCCTTACAAGAAGATCCAAAAATTTTAGAGTTCAATCTATTTGAAATCGTTATCATTTAGGAAATTTAATTATACAGAGAGATTTTTTTCCTTATTGATTGTATTCATGAGGATTTCCTTCCTTATCTAGAAAATGTGTTTCGTGTTGAAATAAGAAACCAAATTAAGATAAGACTTGGTTGAATATTACCATTGATTGATAGGATTCAAAGTGATCGGTCCCTTGGTAGTCATTAGTTATCGGTTGGATAAAAAGAGGTGATTATTCGGTCTTGCCAAATGTATTCATGGATTGATCTATCTTATATTAATCAATCGGTTAATATGTTTGTTGTTCGGTTCAAAAATTGAATCCCTTGTGACCATAAGTATTAGGTCGGATCATTAGACATTCATACATTCATCGATTGTTATTTGGACTATGTCCCATTAGCGTTCAAATTATTATAAAGAAAATATGTTAAAAATAACTATGACAATTAGTTTCACCCTACATTGTTTTGCAATATGAGGCGGTACTATATTCGACTCTCGTGGACAAGAATAACCACAACTCAAATCAAAATGAAATGCAGGAAAGGTGGAATCCTACGACATAGAAGAATTGACCCAAATTACACTTGCCTGGTTTAATCCAAAATGAAGGGAATGACGCTTGGGGTCATACCCGATAACGTTGAAACAAATTGCCCACAAAAACATGAAATCACAGAAAGTGAGAAAAACAAAAACCTCAAACCCAATTTAAGTACAACCACCGAAACGCCGTCGGTCAGCTATTGACCGTACGTTTCGCACAGTTGCTCATGTTCCGAAGTAGTAGGCAATGGCTCGTGAGTGTGGCCTCCTATGTAGACAATCTCGTAGATGAGCCCAGCAATGCCACCTCCAATAAGGGGGCCAACCCAGTATACCCAGTGGTTGGTCCAGGTCCAGCTAACAAGAGCTGGGCCGAAAGAGACAGCTGGGTTCATTGAAGCCCCATCAAAGGCACCGCCGGCCAGAATGTTAGCACCAACTATAAAACCGATGGCAATTGGTGCAATAATTCCTACATGGCGCTTCTTGGGGTCAACGACTGTTGCGTACACAGTGTAGACCAAACCGAAGGTCATGACAATTTCGAACACCAATGCATTCCACACGCTCACTCCAGATGACAAGGAAAACGCTGAGGTTGTCTGTACACACAGAATGCTGTTAGGAAAGAATTTGATTTCTTGTTGTTAAAGTAAAGGATTCCTTGATTTATTGATCATAACTTTAGGGACTCAAACATCAAAGTACCGTTTTTCTAACTGTCATAACTAACTTAGCGCAAAGGAATGGAAGACTTACGAGGCCGCCAGTTGAGAAGGCGAGGAGCAAGCAAGCAACGGTAGAGCCGAGGAGCTGAGCGATCCAGTAAAGGATGCCACGTAGGAGAGAGATGTTACCACCCAAGAAAAGTCCGAAAGTGACGGCAGGGTTAACGTGTCCACCGGAGATGTTGGCGGAGACGGAGACGGCCACGAAAAGGCCGAATCCGTGTGCCAATGCGGCGGCAACAAGGCCAGCCGGGGTGGTGGACCCATTGTCAGTTAGGTAGTTAAAGGCCATGCCGGAACCTTCTCCGGCAAAGACGAAAATTAGGGTGCTGAAGAATTCAGCTAATGCAGTCCTCAACGCATCTGGGTGGTAGGCCTCTTCCGGCCGTCCGACAGCAATCTGTCTGATCGGCATTGTCAAAAAATGTCACAAGATCAGACGGTGAGGATTGCTACATGATCTCTAAAAGACTCACTCTTGCTCTAGCTCTGTGACTCGGGTGTTTGGCATGAGCGTGCACGACCCGCTTATGTTGGAAGCTCGAGGGGCGTTGGTGACCGGTTCTATCCGGTAAACCGGTGAATTTTAGGAAAAAACAGAAATTTAAGTTTTCGAGTTTATTAATAAATTTTGGAAGCGGGAAAATATGGAGGGGACCGCGACGAAGTATGCCCAAAATGGACAGTTTGGCATTCACCTCCAAAATGCTGCGAGAGCGACACGTGTACGCGCATGATAGGGACCACGTAATGTGGTACTGGAGATGATGTGACAGGAAAGCGTGGGTTTTGTCTGCTTTTCTTTTGATTTTGGTACGAGAAAAGAATAAAAAATATGGAAAAGGAGGGGCGAGTAATGGAATTTTGGTCGCGAATGATGTCTCTATCATCATCATCATGGTTCATGGCTATGGTGTGCAAGGTTAAAATTTCTATTGCTACTTTTTGGTTGGATTCAAATGCAATTAGTTGCAATGGCATGTAACACACGAAGAGAAATAATGGGTCTAGATTCACCTAGAAGAAGAAGTAGCATTTCAAGCTCACTTCCTTCTGGGATGAGCTTAGAAATGAAAGATTCTTGTCTTCCTTGACAAGAGGGAAGGCAAAACTTAGCAAAACAACAAAGAATTAACCAAGAACTAACGTGAGAAACTTTGTCTATCTTCTCAAAATTTTAGAAATCAAAGCTCCGTTGGTAATTTGAAAATTCTAAAATAAAATTAGCAATAGATTTAACGATGGATTTTTCATCGCTAAAAATTCATCGTTGATCCTTCGTTAAAATTAACGAGGTAACTTTCAGTGACAAAAAAATTCGTTGTTGATTTTTCATTGTTGATATTTTTAGAGATGAAAATTTGAGTATCAATGACGGAAAAATCCATCGTTGAAATCGTATTTTCTGGAGCTGTATTTTCTGGAGTCGTGTTAGCTGATAGTGTACTTTTACGTACAATAGCGAAAGGGCACATGCACTCGATCCGCCCAGCCAAAATGCCAGACAGACTTGTTCATCAACGCAAGTATCGGAGAATTTGACTTGTAGGTAGATGGTCGCATTCTGTAATCATCATGTATTTTGTTGCGTTTTTCATCCGATTGGGAAAAGGTTAAGAATGGTGAACATGGGGATTTTAAATTTTGAGGGAAAAGTAAAAGGAATGTCTGATATGATATGGGAATCGAGGTGCTTCCAAAAAGAGTCAGTCCAATAGGGCCAAAAGTCAAAATTATTTGTCACCATGATCATCATCATCAGGGGCAATCCCCTTTCTTTTGAAAAGATTATCTCTTAAAGCATTTAAAATTATATTACTTATCTCATATAGTTTTCAGCCGATTTAATATAAATAAACATAATTAGACGGTCGTATATCCAATAACTTTATTAGATTTGAATATGACATTGATTCTAATTTATAGCAGTTGTATAAAAAGATTATATCTTATTGTATAATTTTAAATTCAGAGTCTCATAATAAATAATAATAATAAAAATTTTGAGTTAGCATATATATATATATATATATACACACACACACACACACACACACACCCCATATGAAATTAATATAAATAATAAACAAGGGGCGGGAAAGCTTTTAAAAATCTGAAAAGAGACAAAAGCCCATTAACAATTGAATGATGAGTGGCTTGTAATGGAATAACAAAGGGGATATGCTGAAGGGGGTTGCTTGGGATATCATCACCAATATGTTCAGTTCCTTTGTGGATAGAACTGTATGGGAAGGTCCACCGGCGCACACTTGATAGTTCTCTTCCATCCTCCATAATTTAAGGCTGTTTAGTCCCAAAACAAAAGAGAAAAGAAACAGAGGAATCGATTATTAATATTTTTTTAATCATATAAGATTAAAATCCTAAATCATAACATTGAAAAAATCATAACATTGAAAAAAAAAATTATGATGACTAAATCGTATTTTCAGACACAAGAATCGATTGTTAATACAACTTGTGGTTGTTGCCCATGGAAGCAGGACAAGTCTTAGGAATAGTTTTCTTATTTTAACTTGGCTCTCTTTAGATCGTACTCCTACCTCTGGCCTATATATAAGAATTTGGATAGTCCTTTTTATAAGCATAAAAAAAGAAAAAGATGATCCTTTTTATCTTCTTCCCACATGGGCCTTTCTGTTAGGGACTCTTAAGGGTTTACTGCTCGAGGTTACTTAGGTTGCTATATTTGTTTGGAACAATTCCCAAAGTTGTGTGATTTTGTCCAAAAATTCATCAAATAATGTTGTTCAGAGAATTTTTTCAAAAATAAGGTTTTCATGATTCACAATCTTACTTTTAAGGAAAAAAAAAATAAAAACGCGATTGCTAATTGCGAGTTTAGAAGGCGCGATTGGCATTCGCACTTTCAACTTTACCAAATAGGCTTGCTCAGCCTTTTGCGCTCAGGCCCCTGCTCCTCAGCCATTGTTGGTCACGGGTGAGGAATCTACGCTTAGTCCTCTGCTTTGCTCCTCCGCCATTGTTGGTCACGGGTAAGGAACCCGTGAGCCCGAAACTCTTTATATCTGCACTCAATCTCTCAATCTCACTCCACTCAATCCCAAAGCCTTTCAATCGCTCAATCTCACTCATTCTCTCACTCTCCTCGCTCGCAGTTGGTGCATCCTCATCCTCTTCTCGGTCGCTCACTCCCATTCTATCTCTCACTGTCCTCGCTGTGTCAGTGAATGCAAGGTCGGGCGACGGTGTTCAGCGGGGATTTCATCTTCGGCGTTCGTGGGATGGCTTGAATCGGTAAGTTTCTGAGTCTGTGTCCCTCTTCCTCTCCGCTAGTTTTCTGTTCTGACAGTTGCGAGTGCAGGGGCGATGGTTGGGCGCTTGATCTTCTCCGGCGACAGTGGATTTGGAGGACGGCGAACGGGTTGCGGTTGCGGTTGTGGTTGCGGCTGCGGCGGCTGAAGGTGAGTTCGCTGCTTCATCCTCCGCCATTTGCAGGATTACAGTTTTATTTTTCAATTTTCTTTTTCGGATCACCCTTTAATTGTTCCATTTCAGCCTTTAATTTTTCCCTGCAGCTCCGTTAATTTTTTTTTCTGAATCAATTATTAAATTATGCATTTGGATGTGAAAATATTAGATTTCATTATGTTATAGTTATTATTGTGAAATTATTTGAATATGTATTGTGATATTAGTTAAAGTTGTTGAATTATTTTAATATTTAATGTAATTTTATATACAAATAATTCATATTTAGTTCTACTTATAAATATTTAATGTATAGATATAAGATATATATTTTGTTTAAATATAAAATTTTTTAATATTATTAAGTAATTAATATTTGTAATGATCTTAAATTGAAAAGAAAACTTATATTTGTTAATGTAGTTAAAATGAATAAAATTATTTTTGAATTATGTTAATGTTTAATGTAATATTAGATACAAATAATTAATATTTAGTTTTAGGTGTAAATTTTTAATGTTTGGATATAAGATATATATTTGTTTAAATATTAATTTTTTTTAATGTTATTAAGTAATTTATATTTGTAATGATATTAAATTAAAAAAAAGCTTATATTTGTTAATATTGTTAAGATGAATAAAATTATATTTGAATTATTATAATGTTTAATGTAATATTACATACAAATAATTAATATTTAGTTTTAGGTGTAAATTTTGAATGTTTAGATATAAGACATATATTTGTTTAAATATTAAAATTTTTAATGTTGTTAAGTAATTTATATTTGTAATGATATTAAAATTTAAAAGAAAAAACTTATATTTGTTAATGTTGTTAAGATGAATAAAATTATATTTGAATTATTATAATGTTTAATGTAATATTACATATAAATAATTAATATTTAGTTTTAGGTATAAATTTTGAATGTTTAGATATAAGATATATATTTGTTTAAATATTAAAATTTTTAATGTTATTAAGTAATTTATATTTGTAATGATATTAAATTAAAAAAAAAACTTATATTTGTTAATGTTTTTAATATGAATAAAGTTATATTTGAATTTTTATAATGTTTAATGTAATATTACATACAAATAATTAATATTTAGTTTTAGATGTAAATTTTGAATGTTTAGGTATAAGATATATATTTGTTTAAATATTAAAATTTTTAATGTTATTAAGTAATTTATATTTGTAATGATATTAATTTTTTTTTAAAAAACTTATATTTGTTAATGTTGTTAAGATGAATAAAATTAATAACTGTTATTTTATGTGATTAAATTAAAATTTTAATGTATTTTTTGTTATGTTGTTAAATTAAATGAACTAATGTTAAGAGCTCATTATTATAAATATAATAAAGTTTGAATTGAAAATTATTGAGAATATTGTTAAATCATTTATTTTTTTATATTGTTAAATGAAATTATGTTAATAAATTTAATTAACAACACAGTATTTTAGATATTGTTAAATGAGAATAAGAATAATAATATATAAAATTTTGATTATGTATATCGTTGTAGTATTAAATCATAGTAACACATTGTTAAATAAAAAAAATATAATATATATTGTTTAAAAAAATGAAATTATTAATATTTGAATAATGGTAGAATTAGATATAATATATATATGTATATTTTTTTAATGTAAAATATTGTTAATGTTGTTAAATTAAATTAATAACAAATTTTATTGAAACATTGTTAAATTAGAATAACTATATATATAAAAAAATTCATTTTAATATATAAAAATTTATATATTCTTATTTAAGTTAATATTAAAAGTAATAGTTATGTGAGTTTGTAATTGGAAAAATAAAATCTTGGATGACGTATATAAAATATTGTATCATATAAATTTTTTATTTTAAGAATATATATACTATTACTATCATATAAATGATAGAAATAGATAAAAGTTAGTTTTATATGTTATTTATATTTGTTTACGTTATTGTTGTGATTTTAGGAGAAGAAAAATGAATCAGAATCGTGTTAGATTAGTACTATACTGGGGAGGTGAAATTGTATGTGGTGAAGATGGGTATATGTATAGTTTACTGTCAAAAGGGGGTATTGGTGTTGAAAGTACGATTCGATGGAATCAATTATTAAAAATTTTGTATCGTAAAACTGGTATTGATGCTAGACAATTCAAGTTGAAAGTATTGTGTAGGTATCCACTTTGGAATCATGGTCAATCAGTGAGTTATACAACTATACCATTGGAGGATGATGATTTTTTACCAGACGTGTTGTCTCTTCCAAAATATTTTCCTCAATTGTCATCAATTGAATTATTCATAGAGGCGGAGCGTATTATAAATACAAGTGTCGGATAGTCAGATCTGGGTTGCTCAAGTTGGCCCATTGAGAATGAGTTAGACATTCAAGATGCCTCATTTGATAGACAAAATTTTGTCGTGGTGGTAGTAATGTGGAGTCATACACACAGTTGCTGAGTGAGGGTTGAAAAACTCAGATCAGAGATGAGTGGCTCCAGTATGGGGCATTTCTGTCAACTGATTGTGGCTTGACAGACAGACAATATAATATCATGGCCAATAGAGACAATGAATACGGAGAGCCAAGTAGTAGCCGACTCCCTCAGTATGGGGAGGAAAGTACCAGGCCATCCCCTGAGTATGGGAAGTAAAGTAGTAGCGGAGCCCATGAAGAGAGTAACAGGGATGCCGACCCTGTTGAAGCATTCGTTGACGCTACAGATAATGATTCAGATGTTGACATTGACGATGAAGAAAATGATGGGGATGATGTCAATGAGAGAGGTGAGGAAGAAAATGAAATTCCATTTTTGTCTAATTTAGAGGAAGATAATATGATGGTGGATGATTACAATGACTATAATCATCCAATTTAAAAGAATGATCAGACATTTGAGTTGCAAGTCGACATGATATTCAATTTAAAAGAGGGGGTTCAGCACGTGTTAAGTGCTGCTCTATGCGAGAGCATAGGTTTTTCAAGGTGCACGAGAGTAAGTCAAGTATTTGGTATATGTGGTGTTCATTGTTCGAGGAGCAAAATTGCTTGTGGCGTGTTCGAGCCAAACAAAAAATGAGTCATGGCTTTTGGGAAATTACAAGGTTGTACTCAAAACACACTTGCTTCCCTTCGGGGGTTGCAAGGGATCACCCAAATTTAGACTCTAAGATGGTTGGCCGTTTGATACGAGGCCATATAAAGGAGAATGTGGATTATAAAGTTTGTGATGTTGTTGAGGATATGCGATGTTACGGGGTAAATATGTCATACAAGAAGGCCTGGATGGGGCGTCGAAAATCTGTAGAGATGGTTTATGGAAATTGGGAAACATCATATACATTGTTACCTCAATTTATATTAGCTTTGCAGAGAAGCAATCCAAGGACTGTTGTTGATTGGAAGGTAATCGAATAGCCTGGTTCATCTGAGAGAGTGTTTCAGTCAGTTTTTTGGCCATTCAAACCATGTATTGATGCTTTTCAACATTGCAAACCTGTGATTAGCATCGATGGTACATTTCAATACGAAAGGTATAGAAAAAAAATTCTTATTGCTGTTGGTATCGATGCAGCAAATCGCATAGTACCTTTGTGCTTCGCCATTGTTGATGAGGAAAGTGTCGTGAATTGGTCTTGGTTTTTGGATAACCTCAGGTTGTATATTATTAGTGATCATTAGGGAGTATGTTTGATCTCTGATCGGGCTGTTGGTATCATGCGATCTATTGAGATGAATCCACCCTTGCAACCGCCATTTGTGCATCACCAATTGTGTTTACGGCATGTTGAAGCCAATTTTAGCAAGCACTTCAAGAATAAACCACTAACAGATTTGATGCATAAGGCAGCTGAGCAAGGACAAATTAGAAAGTTCAATGCGGTGATGAATGAAATCAGAGAACTTAGTGAACCAGCATATAGGTGGTTGATGCAAATCCCTCTTGAAAAGTGGACGTTGTGTTATGACGGGGGACAACGTTGGGGTAATATGACGACGAATAGATCTGAATCATTTAATGGAGTTTTGAAAGGGGCAAGAAAGCTACCTATCACAGCATATGTGAAGGCAACATTATACCGCGTTATTAAATCTTTCAATAATAATCGAAATGAAGTTGCAAACTATATACGAGATAAGAAGACATGGCCTGCGGTAGTGATAGATAGATTATTGAGAAATGAGCATAAAGGTAGATATCACCACTTTACAGCTTTTAACAGAGGAACTGAGATATAAGAGATCACCACAGGTATTCACGGTGATAGGGGTGGAAATGAGCACATAGTGCGTATGGACGGTCCGTCTTGTACCTGTGGGAAGTATACCATATACAAACTTCCATACTCACACATGTGGAGAGTATGTGAAGATATGAGACTTCAATTCTTGACACTTGTAGATAGATTGCACACATGCGAAGTCATGCTGCAGACCTATGCTGGCCAATTTTATCCTCTTGGGCACTCAAACTATTGGCCCCGCAATCCGTTCTCTCTATCGGCAAATATTTCACGTTTAAATCATCAACCAGGGAGACCACGTAGCACGCGGATTCGTAATGAAATGGACAGACATAGATCACAGCGTTGCAAGGCGTGTGGTGAATATGGTCATAACCGTAATCATTGCCCAAACATGGTTCGTTTGGAAGAGAGGACGCGACGTGGCATATAGGATGATGTTATTTTCCATTTTTAGTTCTTATGTTGTATCTTATGAGCAATTGTGTATCTTATCTCTCGTGCTATTCAATCATCTTCGTTACTCAATGTAGTTCATGTTATTTTTAATTTAACAGATCTTCATATGCGATATGGCTTATCATATGCCTGAGTTCGTCCTGGGCCCCCGTGAACGTACCGTATTGACTCTACAATCATCACACCGAAGTGAGAGTATTTGGAACACTAGTTCTGACACCCCTTTGATGATCTGACGCTCCGATCATGGATTTTAGAGTGCTCGACCTCTAGATGTAAGGGTTCAAGAAATTTTATTATGGGTCAGTTTTTACGGTGTTTATAGATGCGGGCATATTATGTACGACCATGTACTCATAACAGCATTGGTTGAGAGATGGAAACAGGAGACCCATACCTTCCATCTACCTGTTGGAGAGGCTACCATCACTCTTCAGGATATATCTATTCTATTCGGTTTGCCTGTTGATGGAGAACCAGTTAGTGGGATAGACTTGACACTTTCAATTGCTACATGGCAGGATATTTGTCATAGTCTCTTGGGTTTTATCCCTACTCCGAATGATTTCGATGGGGATCGACTGAAATTAAATGCTATAACGAGGTTTCTAAACTCACATCTGTTGACTAAAGATTCAGATGCGATCTGGGTTGACTTTCATGCGCAATGTCGCCTTATGTAGCTCTTAGGTTCATTGTTGGGGGATAAGTCTGGATCAAAGGTCAAACTCATGTATTTGGAGCTGCTTCGAGATCTTGATTGTGCAGGAAGCTACAGTTGGGGTAGCGCTGTATTGGCTACATTATATAGAGCTATGTGTAGAGCCTCTGTCGATGAAGTAACGCAAATCTCTGGACCTCTATTACTTATTCAGGTACTATTCTAAATAATAGTACAACAAAATTGAGTATGTATGTTTACATATGTTCAATGTTTGTTCTTAACAGCTCTGGGCATGAGAGAGAATACCTATGTTTACTCCGATTCGATGTCATGCTGTTGATCCGGTCCCCACTGAGTTGAATCTGCCGAACGGGCCTAGAGGATCTCAGTATGTTACATTCACTACGCTTATCATTTGATGTTCGTCATGCTATCGATCAGTTTCTAGTACCATCTTACTTAATTTTGTTCTTTTTTCCGTACACAGTTGGGATGTTCCTCATAGTTTTGTTAACACTGGACGATATGTTCTTCGTACATATCGTGATCAACTTGATCATATGAGAGAGACTAATGTAAGCTTAATTTTTTGGTTGTTACAAATTTATCTATTACTATATATTTATTTATTTATTTTTTCAGTTTGTATGGATGCCATATTTAGAAGCTGATCTCGAGTCATTGCCTGTTTATTGTCTCGCTGGATCTGATATATGGCGTGCCTCCGTACCGCTAATATGTTTTGAGGTTATTGAGTTTCATTACCCTGAAAGGGTAATGAGGCAATTCGGTTTGCAGCAAGGTATTCCTTTATCTGTTGATACCCGAGTGGATCTCCATAGAATTGATCGGCGTGGAAGAGGTCATAGAGATTGGAGGACAGGCCATGCGCTGTATTTGGACTTGAGAAATCGATGATATCTTGTCATCCAAGGGTATGAGTGTAATGGTCACTCGACCACGACACCAGACTACATGACATGGTATCGGCGCATCACACGTTTGTATATTTCCAATCCTGAGCATCGCCCTCGTCAGGGTTATCTCCCGATGGGAACACAGATAGAGTCTCTCGTAAGTGACAACACTTTATATATCAACTTTAACATTCATTTAGTGTCATTTTCATGATCTTTTTCTTAGATTCATACTGTTTTTAGTGTCAAAGGCTCGGTCATGTTCACCTTCTATCCTCTGATATGGTTGCCATCGAGGGGTGTGATTACAGGGCTCACTATATTAGAGATTTGACAACTGAGTCTATACAGATGTTCGGTAGTTGTCCACCTGAAAGTTATTATTCTTATACATCAACACAGACGGAGAGTCATGAGCCTTCACTAGATGTGCCGTCCACATCTGGTCATACAGGTCAGTATGAGGAGGCTATGCCCTCAACACCTGCTAATGCTGGGGACTATGAGGACACGTTTGAGATACCGATATCATCATCCTTTCTCACTACTACATTTACTCCAGTTTCAACGGGTACTCATGATATTCTTACGACTGAGCCACCACGTCGAAGTTTTTATCAACGACGGTGTCATAGATATTCACAGGATGTCATGGAGGCTGGTGTTTTATTCGACAGTAGTGATGAGGGTCCATCCCACAATCTAGCTTAGCCTCCCCCTAGGCCCAATCGTGTTCTGGCTAGATGTCAGCCACGTAAAAATGCTGGATGTCCTCCTTGTGGTACTTAAAAAAGCTTTTAGGGGGGAAAATGGTATGTAATATATAAGAATAATTAGTGATACTCTTATAAGTTGAATTCCAACATCATATTTCTATTGTGTTGTGATGGTATACAATCAGCAGTACTCTTGAATGCTTTTTTGCATTCATCATTGAGCAAAAAATCACGCACATTTGAATGCCCACGTTGTCTTGTAGCTTGTTCGGTTGGAAAACTCGATTAGAAGCATGTTTTGCAATTTATCACTGTACGGTTATGTCGGACTTGGTGTTAGAACATTTCTTGACTAGCGAATTAGGTGTTGTGGGAATGATGTGCCCATTTGTGAAATTTGGGTTCATATTGGAAGACATCTCTTTCTCACGTTTACTTATAATCATATGAATTCGAAACCTGGATGAGATTATAGTTATAATCATATATAAACTCATGCAAAAGAGCAGTATGTGCGTTATTCTCTTATCATTAAAATCATACATAATAGTTTAGTATAAAGTTCAGGAGAAAAATTTAGGGACGACAAGCGCAAGAGGGTATTAAATGAGAGTGGAGACATATTCATAATGTTGATCACTTTGTCTCTATCTCTCTCTGTCACTCCCAGTCTCTGACTCTCACTCTCGTGGACAGTGAGACATAGAGACCGAAATTGATGGTCAGAGGTTGAAACTACGTTATCAACATTATAAACGTGTGTATGAAAGAATTTTCTTTTTAAAATATTATTTTTTCTCAGTAACACGCTTCTTATAATTGTCTTTCTTAAGCAATGTAATTTGTTCAACTGTTGTAAGAATTTAAATTTCAGTACTATGATCTCATTTCCTTTCTGATGCCCTCCCCCGATTACATTACTGATTGGTTTTAATTTGTCGATTTTTAATATATTCACTCCATAACGAATGCAATCTCTTCCACTTGTGTGATGAGTTAAATTTTTAAACTGTGATGTCAACTTCACTCTCATTTAATACCCCATTTTCCCTTGCCGTGATTGAATTTTTCTCTTGATCTTCATGTTTATACTGTTGTGTGCGATTTTGATGATAAGATAAGACCATACGTAATGTTGTTTCCTATTACGAACATTTCTCATTCGCGTAAGTTTATATATGATTATAACTATAAGTTCATCCAGGTTCCCAATTCATATTATTATAAGTACACGCGAGAAAGACATATCTTCCAATATATGCCCCAATTTCACAAGTGGGCACATCATTACCACTACACCTATTTCGCAGGTCAACAAATGCTCTAACACCAAGTCGGACATAACCATTTGAGGTTGATTAAAACCACTGGTCATGGATAAGCTCATTATGACTATTTTCTTTTTATCACACTTTTTTTCATCAATGCGACTGATGATTCTGATGAGACCCTTGTTATTTTTATCCACTTCCAGTTTCAACCCTGAAATGCATCACAGAATTAGTCCTTTTTATTGTTGATATATTACTTTTTTTCCTCTTAAATTTAAATTATACGATGATAAATTGCATAACATGCTTCTATTCGACTTATTTAATCGAACAAGCTTCAAGACAGCGTGGGCATTCAATTGTGAGCGATTGTTTGCTCACTGTTTAACTGGCGAACACCATTCAAAGCACCACGTTTACCCCCTTATTTCTCTTAGTGGTCCACTGTCCGAATATTCCAATATTTATAAATTTTTTTAAGTTTTGAACTTTGATCATTTTGCTATATTTCGATAGCCATAACATCTTATGTGTTGAGATATTTTTAAAACTGAAACTTGTGTTTTAAAGAAGGTGTATGAGACTTAAATATCAAGTAGTTACAAGATATATATCTCTAGGTGACCTTGGTGAAAGTTAGCTATCATTTCGTTGGTTACCCATTTTTAAGCAGACATGTATGTAAAAATTTGCTTTCATATAATGTTTGCCATTTCATATCTTCACCATAGATTAAGAATTTTTGAATTTAATTTTTCTCCCTTAAAGTACTATAGTTGGAAAGCAAGTATGATGGTTCATGCCATAATTATCTTGAGATGTTGGTTGAGAAAGATAATTATAAATTCAGCAAATTGCTAATCGAAAATTCTAAAATACTGCTAATTGTAAAGGTAAAATACTGCTAATTGTAAGGGTAAAATACTCGATTGTTTTTGAAGTGCTACCACATACTTATAATGAGTGATGTTAGTGAGGATAATTGAGGGATCTTTAAATTTTATATATACATTTTGTACCGCAGGTAAACATCTCATTTCAACATCTAATTATCTCATTTTTAGGAAAATTCTTAGCCTATTTTTGCAGGAAATTGTTGGAGCTAATTTTCATATCTTTGGGTATTATATTTTTACGGCTGCATTTATATATTCATTCTTGTCATATAGAGCAACTATTCAGCAATATGTCTCCGAAATTCATACATCTTGAAGAAGATACAACACTACAAAACATAGAGAAAAACTATGCATTTCTAAAGCAAAAATATAGCTTCTTACTGCCATCTTTTATTTCTACATTCTGTACTTTATTTCTTTGAGTTGTATGACTTGAGAAAGTTGATATCTGAGAGTGTTGTGTGTGTTTTGTTTTACATTGTTTGACGAATCAATCTTCATAGTATGAAAATTAGAAGTCAACAAGTGGATTGTACATTGTTCCGTGGATAATAGTGGAAACTAGCTACTGGCTAGACCCTGGCTTGGTTGGCTTGAAGAGTTGATGTAGGCACAAAACTGAACCACTATAAATCAGATTTATCTCCTACTTACTTCTCTACTTTTTTCTATACATATTACTTAAATTCACCATAGATTTAAACTACATCTAACTGCTGTTCAGAATATTGAAAAGATTAATTTTTGTCAACCAATTTAACCCCCATATATATTTTTTTTTTCATTTGCTACAAACAATATGAGCTTCTCATGACCACTCTATGTTAGCTACGCAAAATGTAGTTATAAATCTTTATTCTTTCTATTTGCGATAGTCGTTTTTGAGCTATCATTTCTCTCAATAGTTTTAAGAGTTTCTGATTAGGTTATATCAAGATCATTTCATTTACCAACTATTGGATTTTCTAAAATTTTGAACAAAATTTGCATTTTATACAAAGAGCAAAATAAATTCAACATTTTATACATTCTAATTGTAAAAAGATATAAGATGTTTGATCAATCACTACAAAATAAATGCATTATTCAGATGATGAAAAACCGTCAGCAAAATGCGAATTTTGATGGTTTTAAGAGATGTTGACCGCCTTATTTTTATAATTAATTTCAAAACCCGCCATTTTAAAAAATTATCTCCCGCTCGCTCATTTTATTTTTACCTGCCATCCTTCATGCCTAAAAAATTAGTAGTATATAAATTAAAATTAAAGGACCACAACTGATAGCTGTTAGAATTGAACATCCTTTTTTACAACATCCTTTTTTACAGACGGTTTTGTTACTTGACGGACGATTGATAAACTTTTTCCGACTGACAATGTTACACCATTTGAAAATATATATATTTCTCAACGATTTCGTCCAAAACATCTCTAAATATCATAAAAAACTGTCACTAAAATTTATTTACAATAAAAATCACTATCATAGTGCTTTAATTTTGTAGTGAATAATATTTATTTTAAAGTCCTTAGATGTTCAACTCATCTTAATTGATTTTTTTTTTTTAAATAGAATTTATATTTTCATTTTATTTTGAATCAATTGTTTTAAATTTAATCAATAATATTACAAATTTATGTATTAAGCGATATTTATTAGTACGGTTGGCCCCCCCCCCCCGGGGGGAAATTTTCATAACATTTCTAATAAAGATAACAACATTTAATAACATCAATATTTTAAAAAAAAATTGAAAGTGAGATTCCGAATCTCGCTTCGCATGAAATTTTCATAAAAATTATAATAAAGATAACATATTTAATAACAACAATATTTTAAAAATATATATTTTGAAAACGCAATACCGGATCTCGTTTCGCATGAAAATTTTCATAACAATTCTAATAAAGTTAATAAAATTTAATAACATCAATATTTAAAAAAAAAAATTCAAAGCAAGATTTTGGATCTCATTTCACTGGGCAATTTTCATAGCAATTTTAATAAATTTTTTTAACAATTTCAGCAGGTTAGAAGGCAAAACTCCAGATCTCACGTTCAGAAGGCGCGACGCCGGATCACGTCTTCAATTTTTTTTTTTAAAAAAACAAAAATGAAATCAAGATTGTAAATCTCGAAAACCCAATTTTGGGATGAATTTTTTGGTAAAATCACATCATTTTGGGAATTGTTCCATATTTGTTTTTTATCACAAGAATATAATATATGGTCATTATTTTTAAATTATCACTCATAAATTTAATAAGTACAAGTTCATAAATCACGCAATAGTGTGATCGGATGACAAATTTAATAGAACTGTGATTTGAAGGCATACATTTTATTATTTATCGACCACTTGTTTTCGATTTTTATTGTGATTACGACGTATCAAAATATTAAATAAAAAGCGTAATTATTATTATTATAATTATTATTTATAAATTTGCTTTCTAGAACATATTTAAAAATTTGCGATCAGGATGAGGATGCCTAATAGTGGATGGTAATGACGAAATGATGCCAATAAAAAATGACTTCAACTGGAATAAAGAAATGTTATTTATGATGATATTATATATATATATATATATATGTACATATTAGAAAGAGACAACAGATCAAGGCAGCACGATCCCCACATGGACATTAAAACAAAGAAATATACCCTTTTTCATTTTGATGATTGATGGATGCAAATGATTTGGATCTCAAACTTTTACTTTCCCCTAACATATATATATTAGGAAAGAAGGTTGGTAGAGAGAGCACAAGTACTTGTCTTGGAATGGAGGTAGAAGTGGAGGGGGAAAATAGTAAGCCGGAGGAGACCAGGGAAGAGGTGGATTTGTTGCAGCGAAGTAAGAAAAAGGCTAAACAGACTACGGAGACGGAGGGAAGCCTTCCAAAGGTGTCGTTTAGAGACATGCTGATGGGTCAAACAAGCAACAAAGGGGCTGAAGAAGTGGAAGAAGAAGCAATGTCGGGTTTAGAGTGGGATGAATTTTTGGATGAAGAACCAACAGGAGATCGGAGGGACCATATTCCTTTGGTGAAGGTCTCAAATGAAAAACTAAAAGGGCTCTAGAGGCCATGGAGAAAATCCCTAATAATTAAACTGTTAGGAAAGGATGTTGGCTATCGGCTCATGAATACGAAGATCAATTCCTGGTGGAAAAGGGATGGGGAAATTGAATTAATAGACCTGGGGAGGGGGTTCTTCTTAACAAAATTCACAGAAAGACAAGACTACTATCTAGCACTAATAGGAGGGCCATGGATGATTCATGATCACTATCTTACAGTGAGGAAGTGGTATCCCTGGTTCCAAGCTCAAACAGCAAAAATCATCTCCACAGCAGTTTGGGTCCGATTTCCAGAACTACCAATCGAGTTTTTTGAAGATGAGGTTTTATTTGAGATCAGGTGGCCAATTGGGAAACCCATTAAAGTAGATGGGAATACGACGAATGCTCTTAAGGGGAAATATGCAAGGTTCTGTATCGAAGTTGATTTAAGCAAACCTCTGGTGTCCCGGGTTGGTCTTAGAAACAAGATTCTGAGGGTTGAATATGAGGGCTTACACACGATTTGTTTTGTGTGCAGAAGGGTAGGGCACAATAGCGAACATTATGGTGAAATTAGTACAGGGGAAGACCGCAGAAGACAGGAGCTTCATCCAGAAGACAACAGTTTCAGGGATTCGACGGTGATCAGAGAAGAAGGAAGGGATGAAGGTCTGGGACCATGGATGATAGTGACTCGCAAACAAAAATCTTCCAAATATGGAAATCAAAAAGAGAGGGAAGGAAAGGAACCATACCAGAATAACATGTTTGCACAACTCTGAAAAGTCAACGAGCCCTCGAATATTGCACACCTGCAGCAGAGAGAGCTATTCGTAGGGACTACAGCAAGTACTAAGATGAGGCAGTATGAAAAATCCAAGCATGGAAAAGGAAAAAGAGAAGAGATCATCCCTGTGCGAGAGAAAGAAGGGGAGCAAAAAGCAATTGGTTGGCAGAGATCGAGAAGAGGAGATAAGATTTTAGAGGATGAAAAGAACAAAGAGAAAGTGATAAGTCATAGGAGACATTTCGTGGAAAGTGAGGAGGAAGAAAGTGGGCCGGATGAGGAGATATCAAATAACTGGGCCAATGAAAGGAAGAGGGTGGGGGATAGTAATGGGTTGGCCCAAGGAAGAAAGGAAGGAAAAGTGGATCCTATGGGCTTAAGTGTATGTTGGACTGGGTCTCTAAATGCAGGAGAATTAGGGGAGAGCTATGATAAATCCTTAATTTTGCATAGCCCAAACTGAAAGGAACTGGGCACTTGCATCTTTGACCCAGGAGAGGAGAGCTTAAACGGTGAAACAAATGTTTCAAATGCAACGGTAGTGGAAATTTCCTCTAACTCTCAGAACCATACTGAGCAAATTATGGGTGGTTCCGGACACAAAAAGGTAAGAGGTAGTGGGATGGTAAAGGAGAAAGTGGTATTGGATCGAATGGACTATAATGGATACTGATTGGGTCTCCTTCTTCAAAGTTTCTCTCTTTTTATGGGTAGCAGAATTTTAACCTGGAATTGCAGGGGTATAGGGAATTGGAGATTTAGGAGGTCTTGTAGAGAGTTGGTGATTAAGCAAGCCCCGGATATTATTTGCCTTTTGGAAACGAAGGCAGGTTCTAGCACGTTCCCTAACTTTCTCTCTAGGCAGGGTATGGAAGGGGAGTTCGTGGTGGATGCAAATGGATTTAGGTGTGGCTTATGGCTCAAATGGAATAAGAATAATGTGGAAGTTAAGGTGATTAAGCATGCCTACCAGTGGTTCATGTGGAAGTTAAAGAGGGAAGCAGGAAATGGTGGCTTTCTTGTGTGACCAGGATAAAGTGGTCTTCTGGGAAGAGATTCAGCTTTTGGCAAAAGGAATAAATGACCCGTGGTTCGTGATGGGGGCATTCAATGACATTGCTGGTAACAGTGATACTACGAATAGGAGTGGTAGGAGCTGGAGGAGAGGCACCAAATTCAAGAACAGGCTGGAGGAGTGTAATCTCATTGACTTTAAAGCCAGCGGTAATAAATTTACTTGATCTAGAAGAAAAAGTGGCAGGATCATTCTACAAGAAAAATTGGACAGAGTGTTAGGAAATTTAGAAGCTAAGTTGGCCTTCCTAGAGATGAGAATCATAAATTTGCCTTGTACTCATGGAGATCATAGTCCTATTATCTTGCATACTAAACTTTCTTCTCCCCCTAAGCCTGAGAGCAAACCCTTCAGATGTGAGGCAGCTTGGCTATCTCACCCGGAGTTCAATGATGTCTTTGCTAAAGCTTGGGATAGAGGGGATGGGTTCTTGATGCAGGCTGTTCGAAATACAGTGGAGGAGCTTAAGACCTGGAATAAAATGGTTTTTGGCTATATTTTTGAAAGGAAAAAGGTGCTGGAAGGGAAGATAAAGAGTATTCAAAGAGATAAATACTATAAGCATTCGGACACTTTGCAAACCAGGGAGGCGGAGCTGTTAAAAGAGTATGATAATATGCTTGAGCAAGAAGAACTTTTTTGACTGTAGAAATCTAGAGTCACTTGGTTGAAGCAAGGAGATATGAATACCAGATTTTTTCATCTTACCACTAAGATTAGAAGACAAAAAAACAGGATTGCTGCTTTGCAAGTGGGGGATGATTGGTGCATAGATCAAGAGGTTTTGAAGAAACATGCTAGAGATTACTTTTTGGAGCTCTTTCGAGGCAAAGCGGTGGCTGTAGCTAGTGACAAATATGTGAGCATTGTTAAGAAGGTGGACGGCAATCATCGCTACTTTCTTATGAAGGAAGCAGAGGAAGAGGAAGTGAAACAAGCAGTTTTTCCATGCAAGGCTTAAAGGTGCCGGGTCCGGATGGGCTACAACCGATTTTCTTTCAAAAGCAGTGGATGGTTGTTAGAGATTCCATTTGCAGGTTTGTCAATGAGGCCCTCAAAGATAGTTTCTTTGCCCCGGAGGTAGCAGATGCCTATATGGTATTAATTCCTAAGTGTGAGAATCCTAATACAATGAACGATTTCAGGCCTATTAGTTTATTAAATACATCGTACAAGGTTCTCTCAAAAATTTTAGTTCAGAGATTAAGACCTTTGCTTCAGGATATGATTGGTCCTCATCAGAGCAGCTTTCTTTCGAGGAGAGGTACAACAGGAAATATTGTGGTGGTCGAAGAGGCAATTCATTCCTTGGGTAAATCCAAAAGCAGGAAGCACGGAATGATCCTTAAGATTGACCTTAAGAAAGCATATGATAATATCTCCTGGAGTTACTTAGGGAGAGTTTTGCTGGATAGTAATTTCCCGGTGTCTTTGATTAGATTGATCATGCACTCGGTGTCCTATGGTAAAGTGTCTTTTATATGGAACGGTGAGATTCTTCCGGCTATAAAGACTAGGCAAGGATTAAGACAATGTGACCTTCTTTCCCCTTATCTTTTCATCTTAGTGATGAAAATACTTTCCTATATGATTTAAGAGAGGGCCAGAAAAGGTAGATCGAAATCAATTAAAGTGACCAAGAATAGCCCAGGCATCTCTCATTTATTTTTTGCTGATGACCTTCTTCTTTTTGCTGAAGCGGAGTATCTAAATTTGAGTTCCATTCTCGAATGCCTAAGGGAATTTTCTGCAGAGAGTGGTCTCGAAGTAAATCCTTCCAAGTCCAAGATCTGGTTCTCCTCCAGAACTCCTTGGACCACCAAAACTTCTAGTAGATTTTCGCCATCGGATGACTTGGGGAGGTATCTTGGGGTTCCTATCATTCACAAAAGGATGAAGAAGGATTTCTACAACCACTTGGTGGAAAAGGTCCAAAGGAATTTGAGTAGCTGGCAGTCCAAAGTCTTGAGTGTTGCGGGAAGGAAAACTCTTATCCAGACCGTGAACACTGCAATACCCATGTACACTATGCAATCGGTCTGGCTTCCTCGGGAAACTTGTGAGAGGTTGGACAAGATCAATAGGAATTTTTTGTGGGGAGGAAAGGAAGGAGAGAAAAAGATTCACTTGGTCAATTGGGAGGTGGTGTGCAAGCCTAAGAAGCTGGGAGGTCTGGGCGTGCATAAGATGAGAGACCGAAATACGACTATGCTTTCCAAGTTGGGATAGATGGTGGCTAAGGGAAAGGATAGTCTTTGGTGCCGAATCTTGAGAGCCAAGTACCTAAGCAAAGAGAGCTTTTTCAGCTGTCAGCGAAGCTTGGGAAGCTCGTATGTTTGGAGGGGCATTATGAACTGCAGAGAGTGTTTGATGGAAGGGATCAAATAAAGAGTTGGAGATGGGAGAGATATTAGGTTTTGGGAAGATAGGTGGGTAGGAGATAAGAGGCTGGTAGATCATGTAGCCTCTCATCAGGATAGAGAGCTGCCTCAGTTTAAAGTTAAGGATTTTATAGATAATAAGGGTATATGGAAGATTCATGATCTTAGAGAGTGGGTCAAGGAAGACGTAGTAGATGAAATTGCAGGAATTATGGTTCCTATAAGGGAGGGTGTGAAGGATGACTTCATATGGAGCAAGACTAATGATAGGGATTTCTCAGTAACAAGTGCTTATGAGCTTCTACAGGGTAACCAAGAGCAGGGTGGTCAGGGAGTGGAGAACTTGAACTGGGTCTGGAATGCCAACGTTCCTGAAAGGGTGAAGTTCTTTTTGTGGACTGCAAGATTGGGAAAGTGCTTAACTAATGTAGAAAGAAGGAAAAGAAGATTGACGGAGGATGATTCTTGCCACCAATGTGGGGAAAAGGAGGAAACTCTCTTGCATGTTTTGAGGGACCGCGGAGAGTCCAAAGAGATCTGGAAGCGCTTGGGAATTAACTGGGTTAGGGGAGGAAACTTTTGGGAGGAAGAGCTTGGAAGATGGATATGGAAAGCAGTCACTAACAGTACTGATTATCCTCAGTTAAGTGGGAACCTATACTTCCCAACAATCATTTGGAATATGTGGAAGAGAAGATGTAGTTTGGTTATGGAGAATAGGAGGGAAGATAATCAAGCCCTCCTTAAAAATATTTACCACTTTTGCAACAATTGGGCAAAAAACTTGTATGTCAATCCTAGCTACAGCGAGCAAATGGGCAGGAGAGTGAATTGGCAACCTCCAAATAAAGGTATGGTGAAGCTAAACTCCAATGGGGCTGTTGACTTGATCTCCAGCAAAGCAAGGGTTGGTGGGGTTTTTTCGAAAAGATGATGGAAGCTGCTTAAAAGGATATGTCATTAACATAGGCCCTACTGATGTCATGACAGCGGAGTTATGGGGGATAAGAGAGGGTCTAAGGATGGCTAAGGATTTGAGTATCAGCAATTTTCAGGTAGAAGTTGACTGTCTTCCCCTTGCTCGTATGTTACAGGGAGATAGGAAGAACTCTCATCCGCTGCACCTCATTGCTGAAGAATGTTCTGAGATGACGGCTGAGTTAGGGACAATTCAAGTGAGGCACTCTTACAAGAAAACGAACAAAGTGGCTGATTTCCTTACCAAATTGGGTAAAAGGGCTGCAACAGGTGTCAGTATTCTGGAGCACCCTCCTCAATAGCTGAATAAGCTTCTGTTAGAGGATATGATAGGTTCAGGGACTCTTCATGAGCCCAGGTGTAGGAATAGAGGTTTTGTTTCCAAAGTTAGTTAACTGTGGACTTATTGGGTCTTTGTTTTGTTTTGTTTTCTCTTTTCTATAAAAAAAAAAAAAAGGAAAGAAGGTTGGTAATCATATTATCAAGATACCAACCAAAGTTTCACCTATTTCTCTCTCTGCTCTTAAAGTCTCAAACGTTTGAGTTATAAATGTCTACCTTTTAGCCTAGGTAGGCATATGTTTGTTCTCCCCGATGACCTATGTTGATCAAAAGTTCACTTAAAACAAACTATTACTTGAGATCTATATATAGCCAATAGAGATTTTAAGAATTTACTTGCCTATGAAGTTTTAGATGCTACAAGGTTAGCTATGATATTTGAAAAGAAAATTAATTTGCTAGATGTTTGTTTTATAAGTTTAAAAATTTGAGAGTTTTGCTCAAAATATCATTATAATCATGGAGTGGCAACAAAAAGATCAAATCATTTTTCTCTGATTATTGAATATTGACAGTGTCAGTGTCAACGAGGATTGTTGGGTTGGGGCCAGCGAAGGCCTTATCCACGCACACCCACGTCGGACTCTTTAAAGGACGGTGCCAAGCTGGCTCTGTCCCATTGGTCCCTGTTTTTTAAAATTCGTGGGCCATGGGGTGTGGATCTTTTCCATTATTATTATTATTATTATTTCATTTTTTTGGGGGAGGGGGGACTTTTTAATTTTATTTTAAAAAACATATAACTATTTATTTTTTTCCAAACCCGATCCATGGTCGACGCTGAATGTACACACACATATGACATACCTATTGGCATGTGACTAAGTCGTCCGTCATTATGATGTTTTGGGGTAGGGGCATTTCCTTAGATCAATGACTAAATTATTTTTTTTTTATTATAATAAGAATAGAATATTGAATTATCAAATCAAGAGATTATTATTACTGAACTAACATCGACGACCAAATTATGAGGGAAGCCTTAAAGGGTCTTCATCTAATTCAAGGTTTTTCCTTTTAAATACTATTTATTATATATATATATATATATATATATATTTTATGCACCTCCCAACCTTTTTTTTCCCATAATATTTAACATTAGATTGCGTTTTATAAAATTTAGAATTTTGGGTTAAACGATTGATGCATTGTTTTTGTTTGTCCGATCAAGGACACAGTTATCTGTATCTTGTGTAACATCAAACTCTAGGTTGTTTGTGTCATTCCGTCTCTGCTTTAACTTACATACAACAATGAACTCACACCATGAGAGAGAGAGAGAGAGAGAGGGTCTTCGCGAGAGACTCTCACAGCAGCCACAGAGCCCCTTCAGCAACAGCATTTTAGCAAAAGCCAAATTTCCACTAGCAGAAGTTAATTCTAGGATCTTGCTTCAATGTCCGTTAACACTTTCACAACAAGAAAAGACATCCTCGATAAACTTCTGACCGGAAAGTTTTATCTCCTCACGTGGGAAGCACGTAATGTCAACTGAATTCCCAGATTCAAAAAGAACTGACAAATGCCTGATGAATGTTTCAATCCTGTGGCACATTGTCAGAACGAAGCTCAAAGATGGGCCATAAATGGTCTAGAAACCAACCCACCACCCTTTCATTATTGTAAAGGCAGCCAACATTCATCCCAACTAGACAGACTGCCCACCAAGTCCCGTTTCATGACTCTCTACCCGCACATGCATGTCTTGTAAGCATTCACAACCCTATTCTGCAAAGACTATTTTCTAAGAGTTACAAGATACCCCAAAAGGGCTCCAATGGAGTCCCGTATATCTGCATTACAAATGTAAAATATTTGATGGATGCCCTCGGCCTTGGCAATGGCATATTCACAGTAAGCACTTCCAAAACTACTGAGCTTTGGTATCAACCAATTGATCATAGAGGAATGTACCCGGCTCACTGCATCATTTCTATTGCTGCTTTGACCCAGTTAATCTACAAGCATACCCGACCTGAGAAAATGCTATACTATGTGATGAAATATCCCAAATTGTAAAGAAGTAAATAACTAATAGCAGAGAAAGGCAGAGATGGAGAAAAGACAGCAAATTATGTTAATGACACTAGCGCACAAAAGCCTCCTAAACATACGAGATAAATAAATATTGCTTGTTTCAAACCACTCATATCCGTAATACAGAATCACTCCCTTTTGACACCATATGGACCCCCTTGCATTATACTATGAATCAAAGTTTAATGCCGAGGCTCATCCATTGGATGAGAAGTTGATAATCAAAGCTTCACCAAAATTTCACTTTCTTCCGACATATAAAGGCCTACGAGAACATGTCACTACAGAATGGTACTGAATTTTCTTTATAGAATAAAGAAGACAATAAATTTCAAGGTGTTAAGATTATACAAAGAGTGATAAATCATCTTCAATGTACATAACATGACTGTCCAAAAACTAATTTAGTCTTTAACATACAGCAGACTATACAAAGAGAAGTACAATATATCAACTTCAATGTACATAACATGTCTATCCAAAAAGTAATTTAGTCTTTAACATACAACACTTTTGCTTTAAATTTTTCATCTCCTTTTTGCTTGTTTTGAAATATATATATATATATATATATATATATGGTAAAATCTAAGTTTATTGATCAGATGCACAAAAAACATTAAGTTGTATTCATTCCATGTATAGGCACCGAGTCTTTAAAGGGCACAGAAACTAAATTGGGGTTTTATAGTGAAGAACAACTGTGTCACCTTTTTTTCAGTAGCTTCTAAAGCAGAAAGAGGAGGGTCTTTTATGATGATTATAATGTACTGGAATCAGCTACAGGAAATTACAACACCAGGTGCTTCTCTTTTCATGGTTTCAAGGCAATAAATTTCAATAGGACGACAACCATTCAAAATGAATGGCAATAGTTAGTTGCAAGAAAACATTCACCAACCTACCAAAGAACCATCTTAATTGCAACTCACATGTTTAAACATTATTTATGTGAAGTGTGAATGGAACAGAAATATGTGCTTACTTTTTGTTTCCTTTTTATGTTCTTCTTTGAAGGCTCAGAATTAAACAAAAAAAAAAGGAGACACAAAAGGACTTTTCTAATTGGAGAAGAAAGGGCATTAGTTGATGCAACAGCTCCATTTTTCCCTGGATGACATACTCTACAACACAACGGGGCTGGTTTTAATAATTGACATGTTTCATATGGAGTGGAGTATCATTAGAAAAACTAGAGCATCTCAATCTCACACTAATGGATTGTTACCTCCACTGACCATGAGAAAGAGACTGGACTGCTAGGTCTGTGGCCATTACAATGAGAAGTTATACCAATGATAAGACTCGTAAGTTATTGCAAAGACGAAAAAAATAATAAAATTGCAGTTTGGTAGGAAAGTGAGTTCTTGAAGCTAAACCAGGAGAACCCTTACAGTTTTCTTCTCCAGTCAATTCATTGCTTTTAGACATAATATTTCATTAAGATCGAGAGAGCATGCAAGAAGTCTGTACTGCTAAACTGTGTAGGACCTATGATTTTATAACTCAACGGGGTCATCACCTCTAAAAAAAGTACAATTCTCAACTGCACTCACAATGAATATCATCAGTAGCTGCTTTCACAAGGTTGACTGAAATTTACTCCCACACTAGTTAGCAACAAGAAAAAGACCTTGTCAAACCCTTTTACAAAGAAGTGAAATGTGCTCGTTTACATACATGCATATCTCAAAAGACAAAAAGCATATGAACAAGGATAGATTAAGCATACCACAAAGCAAGAGAGTTCCTTTCATCTTGTCCTCATGGTATCTAGGCTTTAACAACTACGTGCCAGAGAGGCAGCATGAAATTAGATTGGTGACTAAGTGGTCAATTAGACATAATAGGTACCTCATATACATGTCTGAATAAATCAGCAGAGCAAATACCTGTTGTCCCAGGAGAACCATTGGGAAAGACTTCACTTGCACCTTGCCAGTCAAGAAATGCATTTTGTCACTCCAAAAATATTATACTGCAGACAGGTCCAAAAGTGAGGTGAGACATTAAAATATATCAACCATAATGGAATATTATCAAGCCTAGACCTGAGCATGGCTTGCCCAGCCCAATTCTTTAGGGCTTGGCCTGGGATTTATTTTTGCTCTGGAAGCCTGGCCTAGCCTAACCCTGTGTTATAACCAGGCTCAGGCCAGGCTATACCTGAGCCTGGTTTTTATTCCTTAATTATCTCCTATGAGCCAGGCTCAACTTATGCTCAGGTCTAACCATGATGACGATGCTGAAACCACATTGATCCAATATAAAATGGTTTTCCTTTATTTAAAAAAAAAAAAAAGTGGAAAAGAAATCCAAGATGGTTAAGATCTTGAATGAATTCCAAGAAAAACTCAAGCAACAGATGCAATTCACTATACAATAGTATAAAGACCGTGCATGTGTTACCTTTCGTGACATTAAAGCAGAATATTGGTATTTTTGCCAGAAGTTTAGTGCTATTAGCTTCTATATCCAATTCTTAGATTCTTAGAAGACTAGTTTCCATTTTTTTTACATATTCTGGGGGGTCATTTTGGTTGAGAGGTTTCTGAATTTCTTTCATAGATTGGACTACCCCAAATTTTTGCACCAAATGAATAAAATTTTACATTCAGACAGACCACAGTCAGTCCACACACAAAGGCCATCAAAGTCACTAGCATCACAGAACCTTTGTTCAGCCAGATTGGTGGATTGCATTCACAATGAGGTGAAGGAAGATTAATAGGTCGTCCGTGTTGGTTGGGTCTTGCTTCTTCCTGCCTACTCCCGCCCGGGGGAGGGGGGGATGTTGTATGCAGTAACTTCTCACTCCAGCAGCTGCAGATATTTAAAGCTCAACACTCAGCAGTATTATTTGTTGATGGTTTCATCACAACTTTATCCTATACTCACAACATTTTCCCACATAAATCTTCTTTTCAAAACTTATTAAACCCAGAAAATAACTGATGTGTCCATGTCGGAACCCCAAAGTGTTACATTCTTGTTCAAAGCAACCAAATCTACATAATGTCACACAGGTTTATAACTTCGCATGCACTGAAATCCACAGATTTAAAAAGAGAACAAAAACTATAACTCTACTCACATAGTTGTGCTTCTACGGGCCAGACATGACCTGGAGACTGGTGATGAGCCATTTATCCAGACCTAACACCTATAGAACAGGATCACAATAATTCAAAGGTTTAAGTTTTCAATAGTGCAGCTCAAATCAACTTGAATGACAAAGTGAATTGACAGCATAAATGGCAGATAAAATATAGAAAGGAAAAAAAAAATGTTGAAAAGAAAAGAAGCATCATAAAATGAGCATCAACAGACTGCCATCATGTGAAGTAAAGAAGAAGTCAACCTACCAAATCAAGAACGAGATGATTAAAGGTAACTGAAGCCTTCCAAAAGATACTTAAGTTTCCTATCCCACCCCAAAACCCTCCTGTTCCTTTTCTCCAAACAAAGCCAAAAAAATAAAACGAAAAGAAGAAAAGATAAAGGGATCAAAGCTTAAGTATTCATATGATACCTAGTTCCAAATGTACTTGTATAAAGCACAATAATCGTCTGGCACAATTCCCGGTCTTAGATTACAACAATAGACTGAGCCATAATCCCAAATTTTGGGGTCGGCCAATTCCCAGTCTTGGATCAAAGGCAAAAATGCCAAAGAGCAGAGGCAGTTCAGTATGCTCACCCGGATCACCATTGGTGAGGTATATGTGAGTGTGACCAAGTCACCTTAACCATGATCGCAAGAATTTTGTGGTACAAATATGAGACAGTACTTCGGAAGAATGAGGTGGGCATAAGGGGACTTGGTCACCTCACCCATGGTTGAACCTTGGCTTAATGGCAAAATCATTTGCATCTTACCTAAGTCTTAGGTTCAGTTCTTGGAAACAATTTATCCCTAGGTATGTCCACATACTCCTTGCCAATCTTGAACCCCACTCGTTTAGAGGACACTTTAAGCACCAGTCACCTCTATATGTTATTATTTAATATGCCTCCACATATTTCACATACCTATTCTTTAACTAATCACTAGCAAAGGTCCAAAACATGGTCAAAATGACAGCTATGGACATGCTTACAATATCAGGACATTACCTTTTGCTGACTGGAGCAGTCGATACAGAACAACTCTGCAGGTTACACCAAAACACATAAAATTGGTAGCTTCTTTTAAAAATTCATCAGTGTTCACTGTATGTGAAGATTCTCATCAGAATTGCTTTCCTTGAATGAGATCTGCAATGCCGTGCCCCTTGTCATCCAGGCAGTTAGTTCAGGTTGATGTTCAAAAGGCTTTAGAGGATGCATGCTTCCATCTGCCAGTTGTGCACCGTAAACAAACGGAAGTCTAACTGTGAGGAAGCTCTCTGGTGGTAAGATCGCTTGACATCCCAGGCTGAACCGCAAGAGTTGCTCACGGTTTGGAACAGATGATGGTAGGCATGAAGCCTAGAAGAGGAAAAAATAATCATATTTAATTATTTGAACCAGAATTTCAATATAAATTTATGTCATAAGTAACAAAACAAATGTATTATAAACATAACACATAAAATCTACATCTCAGAATAATAACAGAACATAAATAGTGTGCGTAAGTTGTTATAGCATGATATTAGAAGCTAGATAATTGACGCCATCCTCTAAATCTAAACCAAAATCTTCATGTTGGCCAATAAGTACAAACAGCAGGCGAGAACGTGCATATACCAAAACACACATGATTATGGACATGAGGTGTGATCAAACCATCATTAGACAAGGAGTGAAACTCCCTAAAACACATTTATTCATGTGACACACGTGTCAAATTGATTGTACATGACCTCAGAGCTGAAGTGGGCATATTATATTAATAACTGAACGATACCTCAAATTGAATAACTGGGCAGGTCAGCAATATCACTGGAAATGGGGGTGTCACCTACAAAATATAACCAAGATAGAAGCACGTGAGTTTATACACAAAATGACACTAAAATAGAGAACGTATCGAATAGATTGGCAAAGCGATTACAGTTAAAGTTGATTTGGTTCCTCAAATTTCATAACCAATAGCCATGCACAGGATTCCATAGGCTAAAAGTCCTCAGCTCACACTACAAGCTTTGTTGTACTTGAACTTTCACATCTGTTCTATTTGGATAGACAGTTTGTTCTACACAAATTGGGATTAAAGTTTTATAGCTCCAACACATAAGCTTGCCATTACAAATTTTTTAGTCATCGCTGCATTATACATCAAACATGCTAGGGAATGATGAATTTCAACCATTCATCGCAGAAAGTTGTACAGAGTGTTTGGATTTGGATTGGGTAGAGTTGTAGCCAGTGTACCATTCTGAAACCAACAACTTTCCAAATATCAGAACCATTACATGCCATAGAGGTCTCTTTTATTTTTTTATTTTTTCAATTTTTTTCTTTTAAACAACCAATGGTTTAAAATAGTCCAAACATATAAGATGTTGTCAATGAGTGTAAAATTCAAAATTGGACAAATGAAACTTTTTCAAGATCATGAATAAAGAGAAATCTACAGATTGGGCCTCAAATTCAAAGCTGAGTTAGGCAATTTGACTTATTGGAAGTGCAGGGACTTAGAATCAAATTCATACATCCAACAAAAACAAGGAAACAAAAGACAACCTCTCTTCAGTCACATACTAACTACCAGAAGACTAGACTACAGTTAAACTGTAAAAGGTCAGTAAGAAAACTTCAGATCAAGCTACCAAAGGTTTTTGTAAAATGATAATTCCAAGAGAGCCTTTAATATAAAATAAATAAAAGGATCAGATACAAAGGAGGGAGACAAACTTGTGTTACTTGTAGATACAGAGGTTTGCATGTTCAGAGCGACTAGTCAAAAGGTTGAAAACCTCATCAATAGTAAATTAAAAATCAGGAAACAAAAAGGAAAAAGGAGCTCTTGGAAAAGAAGTATACCAGAAAGATCCTTTGTAGCTGGGAGATTTCACCAGCAAACTTCATATTTGTTTTATCCTTCTGATTCTTGTCAATCCTGCAGTGTGGACAGTTCATGTACAGTGGCAAATGCCTGTTTAGTAGGGAGAAGGCACCCCCACCATCATCAAGATTTATGGCCTGAAGGCCTTCTGAATTGTCCAGATGCTTTGACCCATTTGCAGCAGCAAAAGTCATTCCATTGATTTTTCGTGAATATTTGCCACGACTATTATTACCAGTTTGTTTTGAGGATCCAAAAAATTCATGCTCTTGATTTTCTGTTGATGAAAGATTGGAGTACAAGGAGGAAAGTTCATTTAAATGTTCTGGGGTCAATAAGAAACGGTGGCCATGGGGACATTCATGCTCAAATCCGACGTATACTGTCACATTCTTCAAAGAAGTATTTACTTTAGTATTTCCACCACTATTCACATTCATTGGGACTACATAGCTACCAATCTGCAAAAAGGGGTTACGATTTGCATAGGCATTAGGAATAATGCCATTTGGAGTTCCCAGAACAGAAGAATTGTCCTCGGTCGATCTCTTAATTACATTATTACAAGATGTAGGAGCCTTCACTGTATTTGCAGCTCTTGCAGTATTTTGCTTATTTCCTTTTTCGGGGCCAGATGGAGGCTGTTTCCTCTGTTGCAGAGGAGGGAATCCAGAATCTGCAGCTGCTAGTTCAGCAACAACCTCAGAAAATGGTTTTCTCATTGAAAAATTACCAAAACTGATTTTTTTATCACTGGGTTTAATGATTTCCAGGGTTTCTCTCTGAGTTTCTGCTCCATTCTGAGATTCTTTCGGGAACAGCCCAGTAGCATGAGTTTTCTTTTGGTCTAAATCTGCAGCAGATTCAGCCTTGCGATCTGCATTAGACCTAGTAACAGAAGCTACATTTTTATGCTTCTCCAAGAAAATTGTCCACTTCAATAGATACTTCTGAGAAGCACAGAATCCACTCTGAAGCAAGCCTTTAGAAGGTTCATAGTACTTTGCACCTCCAACCCTTATAACACTCCATGAAGATGGTTGAATAGGTCCTGTACTGCTCACTTTTGGTAACTCGAGTGCAGGTAGTAGATTATCGCAGTCTGGAAAACAACAGGAGGTAACATTAGCTGTTTCAAAATCAAAAGGATCCGACCTTATCCGGCGTGAACGGCCACAAGAACAAGCATGAAGAAAGACAAAGCCACTGGAATGTGGCTTGACTTCAGCCCCTGGGGTTGAACTGGTAGTCTCTGAATCATGTCTCTGGTGCATGCAAGGTTTTCCTGTCAAGCTTATGGCATCACATAGTTGCCTACCAGACTTCCAGATGGATATACATTCATCTTCCAATTTTTTCACAAACAGTTGCACAGCAGGTCCCTTGACCATTGAACAGAAAGCATACAGAGCCTTCTCCAGGTGATCTTCATGCTGTGAGGTTGAATAGTAAGCAGGTAAGCCCTTTAAATAAACGTCCTTGGCAGTGGGAAGGGCTCTTTGGCACCACAAAGTGGAAAATTTCATGTTCATTGCTTTGCCTCGTTCCAACCAAGATACAGCAATATCTAGTGGATCTGATCCTTTAGAAGTAGCCACCTCAGCTTGCTGTGGCCGTGGCCTTCTTTTATTGACATCTATGTCATCCACACAATCCCTTTTCGCCACTAAAATCTTTTGTAAAATTGATTGACTAGAAGATAACCATGTTCCTAAGTTCGGAAGTTCAGGAGCAGTTAATGCTTTTGCTGATGCAGCTGAAGCAGCAGCAGCAGCAGCCGCTGCGGCAACAGCTACCATCCCAACACCAGCAGCAGGGCCACTGCCTGTGTTGCTGATCAACCCTCCTCTCCCTCGTAAGATATCTGACTGCCTGAAAATGAATTCCTTTATGCACAAAAGGTCCTCTTTATTTGCACACTGACTATGACTTTCAAGCAACAGAGAATCTGAGGTTGCTTTCCTGCTCAAGACTTCTTCCACAAGACCAATGGCAGACTCAAGAGATTCACCCTTCATATTAGTGCACTTGTCCAAAAGCACAACAGCTCTCGATGCATCTAATGAAAACAAAGGTGCTGAACTTGAAATGCCGCCATTTCTTGACCCAGAATGACTAGTTTCAAAACCTGTAAGTGTTCGACACTTTTTAATAAGAAACCGTATCTGTGCCTCAAGTGATGACTGCAGTTTCTTCCGAAAACCACTTTCAGACTTACTTACAGGGCGTGCCAAGACAACAACAGATCCAGAACCCTTTGCAGGCAAGCTTGGCCTGGTTACACTGCCCAAAATAGTAGACTGAGTTGATGAGGAGTTCTCCCCCAACTCCTCTACACTATAGCTGGGATTCTGAACATCAGAGAAATCGTCAACAAAAACAAAAAGGGTCACTGGAGTACACTGTCCAGGAAACAAAGAGGCATATGACCCTAAACCCGACATGAGTGAAATACCTGAAGCACTACGATTCAAGCCAGCACCATTTCTATTTGGAGAGCGACTTGAAGAAGTGACATTAATATTTGTTCGAGAAGAAGATGAGGAATGAACCCTAGACATCGGTGGTTGTGTACTTTGAGGCCTCAGTGATGGAGCCAAAGCATGCTTTGCCACTTGTAACATACGGAATCTTTTTAGAATTTGAGTATCAAAACGTGATCCCTCCTGAACCAATACAATTACATGGCAAACCTGCATTACAGATTAAACAGTATCTTAAAGTGCTCCCCATATTTCAAATCCTTGTACCTTCTAGAAAACTTTGAAGCACAGTATCTTCTATTAATGTCAAGAACAAGTCAGTTAGCTCCAAGCATTCAACTAGTGAATGTTGATACAGATGGAAAAATATTTTGTCTAATTATTGAACTGCTGCCATCCTTAGTAGAATCTCTCTGATTGTGCACAGCTCCTGATCTACCAAATGCCCTTATCCTTTTATGCGTAAGAATAATGATACGAAAACCAGAAAAGGAAAGTTAATAAGATGGCTTATTCCACCATCCTCGTGAGTAATAGCCATGGGAATGGACAAATGGTAGCCGTTGGAAGGTTGTTAGAACAAATCTTAGCCATTTAAATTTTCCAAATTTTTTTAATAGTTTGGATGGCTAGGATTTCTCATGGCCAACACCCCATGGATATCAGGGGTGGGAGAAAATTCCTACAAACACAATTATAAAAATTCTATCATATGTGATTTTATTGGCATTATAATGTTAAAAAAAAATTCCTTTCCGTGCTTATTCAGTGACAATTGCCAGCAGATTTTGTTATTTCAATAAATTTTGGAAGATTATAACGCAAGTTTCAAAATAAATCCTGAAAACTAGGGTTCCTATGAACTACTCAAATGATGATCATGGCTAAATCATTCGCATTAAACATTTGCAAGTTCAATTAAATATTCGAGTCCAGTAATCTACTAAAATTACAAAACCCAGTATATTATAAAGCGAGTAAAAGTAAGGGCCTTACGGAAAACATGAAGAGCAGGCCTTGAAGATCCCCAAATTCAAGCTCTTCCACCGTAGAATCAAAATCCTCCGACTTCCCCAAAACAGCTTCATTCGATGGTAACCAAGTAGGTGAGAAAAGCAAGAAGAGAATCCCCTTTTCTTCATCGTGATAATAACTTAACTTCCTCCGCTTAATCCACTCCTTCAACTCGTCGCCGAGTTCAGGAATTTTCGAGGAACTGAACAAGTACTCATCTAAGTTTCCGGAACCGAATACGTTGAAATCGAGAATGCGATTAGCGAGTTGAGAAACGTCATCGTATTGGCGGCCAACGAAGCCGATCACGACGATGCCGTTGGAGGGAGGCGGGAGAGTGGATTGATCTGGGGGAGGGTGAGGGTTTGGGTTAGGGTGAAGAAGGAGAGAGTGAGATTGGGGAAGTGACGGCGGTGGTGCGGAAGAGGAGGGACGAGTGAGGACTCGAAGAGAGGTGGGGATTGTCGTTTTTGACTCCATTGATGTTGGGAGACAAGAGATTTGGAGCCTATTTTATTCAACTACTTCCATATGAGAGCGAGAGAGAGAGAGAGAGAGAGAGAGAGAGAGAGGTGGGCTTTGGAGGTGTCGAGAGTTCAGAGCGGACTTGAGAGGAACGCAAAAAGAGAGGCCGAAGGATTCGCCTGATTTGAGAGAGAGAGAGAGAGAGAGAGAGAGAGAAGTAGCGTAAAATATTGAAATTCTTCATATGGGGGACGGGGCGGGTGCAGTTGGGTTGAGTTGAAACCCATAAAATTTGGGCTGGGCCTAACGGCTACCCTCCGAAGATAGGGCCCCCATTATATATTCCAATTCCAGAAGCGTCCATGGTGGATTTGTCACTACCTGTGAATTACAGAGTTGGTACCGTGTGAAGAAGACCACATACTCTTGTGAGGGGTTATCTCAATCTTCATCTTCTCGCGAACGATCGCGTACGATCGCGAACCAATACCCAACTAGCCATGGCCGCAAGCACCGTTTTTGCCGCTTCTTCTTCTTCTCAAACCCTCGCCTGCTCTTTTTCAAACCGTAACCCTAGCTCACCTTTTCAATCCTCATTCACCGGTGTCACCCTCAAATTTCCTCGACAAGCCCTAAGGCTATCTGTCTCCCCGAAGCCTCTCACCGTTGTCGCTGTCACCAAGAAAGCCGTCGCTGTTCTCACGGGTACTTCCAGTGTCGAAGGCGTTGCCACATTGACCCAAGAAGATGATGGTCTCTCTGTCTCTGTCTCTCTCTCTGTCTCTCTCTCTCTCTCTCACACACACACACACACACACGCACACTTTGTTAATTGAAGTCAAAGTGAGTTTATCTAATATGAATTGATGGTTTATAGGGCCGACAACCGTGAATGTTAAGGTTACTGGACTTACTCCTGGACCTCATGGTTTCCATCTGGTAATTTTGTTCTTCGTTTTTTTTTTAATTAATCTTGGATACATAAGATTGGGATATCTTCTCTTGGATTCATTTTTTGATTGCATTATTCTTTCTTTCTTTTTCAATTTTGGCAGCATGAATATGGTGACACCACAAATGGGTGCATTTCAACAGGTTGGCTTTCAATAATTTCTCGTGCTAATTACGGAAACCTGAATTATATTGAATGCTGGCGTGTTTATGTTCGGTTTTATTGGGAATTATAGGCGCACATTTTAATCCAAACGGAATGACACATGGTGCACCGGAGGATGAAATCCGGCACGCGGGTGACCTGGGAAACATTGTTGCCAATGCTGATGGTAATAATGCCCTCTCTTATGTTTTTCTTAATGTCCGTCTTATGAAGAACATTATATTTGTTTACATTTATTTATTCTTTCTTGTGCAGGCGTTGCAGAAGCAACCATTGTTGACAAACAGGTATGGTTTTTTTTCCCATCATTCGGTTTTGCACTTCACTATGCCCTTGTAGTGGATTCAGTCTTGTCTTCATTTCTGTGGCTTTTAAGGGTTGTTTTTTATTGTTTCCTCCTCTACATTGACCGAGGTGTGCAGATACCCTTGAGTGGACCTAATTCAATCGTTGGAAGGGCCTTTGTGGTTCATGAGCTTAAGGATGACCTTGGAAAGGGTATAACTAAATTACTTTAGTGTTGCTCAAGCTATTTTCTGTATATGGTCTCTGTTTGATATTTGATAAATAACTAGGAGTTGGAATTTCTAATTGCACTTTTAGCACTATATATGGAATCATATCGATGAGATAATGTGCAATTTTACTTGTACAAATGCATGTTTGTTGCTCTGGTCTGTTAGTTTTAGTTCATTACTGGCTTCTTTTATCCTCATTAATATCTATTATTTGTCATGTTTTCTTTTGTATCTCAATAGGTGGGCATGAGCTTAGCCTCACTACAGGCAATGCAGGTGGAAGATTAGCATGTGGTGAGTAATGGATTCTGCCTTTATATTTTCTTTCAGTTCACTCTGGTCTTGCTCCAGAATAGGTGGAATTTGTTTGGGAGTTATCACATAAAAGTATTAACACGGCACTTTCTTTCTTGTTAACATTTACTTTTGAAATAAACAAAAAAGTGGCTTCAAATTTCTTTGGTATTTGTTGTTTGGCTTGTCTAAATAGGTCAGATCATGAAAGCTTAGGGTTCATGTATTGTAGTTTGAGTGTCTTTCATTTCATTGTTCTCATTGTATCTTTACCTTATACTTACCATCATGATCATTCTTTGCTCTTGTTTTTTATATGCTGCATCTTCTGCTCAAAGTTGGCAAAAGAAAATCTCAAATTTTGGTTCATTAAGCATGAAAACTGCCAATCTCATCTATTGTTGATGAATGGCTTGAAATTGTAGGATTGTGCTGTATTATGTTCATTAAATAGAGTCCAAATGAGGCTTGAGATTGAGAGGAAGTTTCATTGCTCCTGTTTGGCTATGAAGAAATGGACAGCATATGGTTTATATTCCTTATTGATATCAGACAAATCTATCTTTTCTTTTCACTTTATTATTATTTACGATTTCATTATTTGTCTCTCATATATGGCTGACCCCAAATTTTTGGGACAGAAGGTCTAGGTTTTTATTGTTATTGTATTGATATCAGTTAATTTGTTGGTTTATGGTGATGAATTCATCACATTATCCATCAAACGGTCCATCTAATTAATAGATCAGCTCGGCTTTTGTTATGAGATGGATTCTTGTCTGGAAGTGGACCTGGCTGAACTTGCTCTAAGTTAGTATTGAAGTATCTTTGGAGAATGAAAACTTCATTTATACTTGCTACAAATCCATTGAGGGTTATGGCCTTGGCAGAAAATTTTTCCTTCTAGACTAAACTTAAGTTGTCCTTACCAGGACATGGGAAATGCTAATTATGGAGCAATAGCTTAAACTTGTTAGCAATTATGGTGATTGCTTTGGCACAGAGGTAGATATGATAAGGAGTACTTGGGTGGCTTTTAGGGCTTGACGTGATTGCTTTTGTCTTTACTTAGCTGGGAATGAAAGAATTAGTGCCAGGAACAACTTTCCTTGGAGATCTTTGTGGAAGTCTAAGTGCTTCCAGAGGTCATTGTTAGAGGCTATGTTCTTGTTACCTAGGTGTTCTTTTTAAGATGTAACGTAGAAATGTCTGATCTTGTGGAATCGTGTTGTTCCCAAACTTTCTATCTTTGATGATACCATTGCCTCTTTGTTCTTCCCTTTCTTTCCTCAGGGTTTGAGTTCCTGCAATTGGTGAGAGAGTTTCCAAATGTCTCCTAAGTTCACTGTCATGGTTAATTGTCTTTAGGGATTTTGATCAGTCTCAGTGTTGCAAATAGAATTCAGTGCTACAGATGAGTTGAAGGGATGTTATTATTTGCTCGCATGGTAGAAGTGTTCCATCTGGTTCTAGTAATTTTTCTTATCTGCAACGTGTGCTATTTAATTCTTTTGCATTTAATGAGGAATTGAATTAATTATTAGGCACTGGTAAATTTTCTGTTTCATATGGTTACAAAAAATTGTTTTCCATCAGACATTGTCTCTGCATTGTGTTCAATTCAAATTTCAAGCCATCCTCATATTATAATTGTGAATGCAGGTGTTGTTGGTTTGACACTTCTGTAATTAGACTTGTCTCTCTGAGATCAAGAGCAGCGTTTGTGGTTCTTTCTTCCTTGTTTTGATAGTTTTTATATAGAGCTCAGTGCTATTATCGAAGCTGAGGGTGTATCATGAAAAGGTGACAACCGGACATGTGATAGCATATTGCTGGTCAACCTTTTTCCTGTTTTTAGGTATTCCCCATCTCGTAGACTTATGGTTTCTGCTGCTGTCTGTATGCTGTAGAATTGGATGTTAGCTTCATTTGGCTCCAGTTGATCTGGTCCTCGGAGTTGTGCAATTTTACTATTGGGTGTTAGGAGTCGTGTACTTATGGGTTATGTGAATGTATTTGGATTATTTGTTCTGGTTGTATCAAAAATGCTAAGAAACAGACTTGCTTGGTACTGGCTCTTAGAATAAGAATCCTCAGGTAATTTCCTGTTATCTTGGGTATATGATTGATGGGTCTCCTCCATTCCACCTTATGTGCACAAATTTTATCATTAGGTTCGACTTCTGTAAGTAGGCCATTCCCAACTTGCTTCTACCTTGCTGGCAACTGAACGAACTCTGATGGTACTTTATGGGACCACTGAACTCCTATGGATTGAACAACCACATATCATAATTGAATGAATGCGGATGCATTGTTGAATCTACGTTTCAATGTGGTACGCTCTTGATGTAACACAGGTAGAGAGTTCAGTTTTCTTCAATTATGATATGTTGGTTTAGGGGAGACAATACCTACCTTTCAGTACCTCAGCTCTCTCTTATTAATTTGATTGCCCCTGGGCATCCAGTGGTGACTGGTAAAGGTGTGGTGGTAGGATATAATGGTTGACTTGATGAATTAGGTTTGTGATGTACCATTAGATGTATTTTGCCCTGCTTAGTTTTACAGAGCAGGGGATGTGAAACCTGTAGATAAATCCAAACATACAAATAGGTCTAGAAATTTGTGCTAGGGCTTTCCCTCTGTTTATGTTTACAAAAAAAAAAAAAAAAAAAAAAAGGAAGCCAATTCAATTTCACAGATGAAGTTTTTAATGTTTAAAAAAAAAAGATCAATATAATGCTAATTTTGTTTATTGTTATGATTTTTGTTTTATATTTGTAAAATTTTATACTTTAAATTTGTTATTTAAATTAAAAGTATTACAGGCTGAATCGAGTCGGGTTCCCCAAATAGCCTTGTTGCAGATATGCAATACAAGCTTCTTAAACAAGCTGCTGAGATATCTGCTTCTCTTACACTTCATACGCTGTTTGACCTAGCAAGCAATAGCAAACCTGCAGTATCAAGGCCACTAACCCAATACTGTAAAATATAAATAATTTTATTTTTTTAATATTACTTTAAAATTAATTTTGTAAAAATACCAAACAGAATGGTCAAATCTTCTTGAATTAAAATGAGTTGAAAGTAGCTATGATATAGCTGGTCAAAGTTCATCGAATATCATCAGGTCACTAGAGATTAATTAAATTTTAAACCTCTAAAACAAATGGTCAATCGTTTAGCTTTTGGCAAATAAGTAGAGGCATTACATTCCACTTGGAAATGAAGGGAAATCATTTATGTGTTGCATTATAGATGTAGTTGTGAGTAGTATCACATGGGAAAAAAAAAATCTTCTCCGTTGTTGACATGCTAGTGCTACCAAGAGTTCCTAGTCTCTAGGCAGTGTGATATGATGGATGGGACCTTACCCTGTTACACCTGCCCAATTTGTTGTCCTACAACAGACTTAACGAATTAGGATGGACTTTTTCGTGCATATATCTTAAGTCTTTTTTTTTGTTGGGCAGTCAAAATATTTGAAATATCAACAATTTGGCTTTAGGATCCTATCCATACATTATTTTCATGAAATATCCTTAAAATTTTAATACGTTGGAGTGGTGCAGGTCATATGACCCATTATTCAGAATTTGATTATTTATGAGCTAACAAACCAAACTTACCTCAACAAGCAACCTTATTAGGTAGACCATCTCTCCCTAAAAGTCCTCAACTAGTCCCAAAGAATCCCCCCCACCCCGCAAAAACTTACCTCAACAAGTCCTTAAATACCCATCATGTCTCTCTTTCTTTTTCAGTCTACTATTCTATACTGACAAGTGTTTAGAATCACTTGATCCATCAATTTCTCAACTAATTTCTTTACAAAGTTACCGTTCAATACTCCCAAGTTGTGTATCTAACTTAGGATTTAATATAGATCAACTGATAATAATGTACATTTGTGATTAATTACCTCAAATCATCACTCCACTGCTAGCCGCAACTTGGAAAGCATGTTCTACGTGGCAGTGTTTTAGTGCGGGTTTGCAAAGCACACGCCAAAGTTGCTTAGATTTGGGAAAATAGGTTTAGGGGGCTTAAGAGGGAGTTTGTTTTGTAGTAAGAGATTGGGCAGAGTCAAAAATTTTCACAAGACAACTGTGAAGTGAGAGAGAGAGAGAGAGATGTAAAAGAGGGGTATAAACCTAACGAATGGATGGAGTGGGCACAAAGTCGTTATCTACGAAGTAATGGTTTGATGGCACCTTTTGTCCTCGCCCTTTTTTGCTTTTTTTGTGTGTGCATTAGTTACAACCTTTCAAGTGGCTCTCCAACACCACTGCTACTTCTACTACTCCCTACTAGTAAAGACATCACTGCTGCCACTAGTGCCTTATAGTCCACCCATAACCCCACTGGAGAGAGAGAGAGAGAGAGAGAGAGGCGGGGGGGGGGGGGAGAGAGAGAGCAGTGACACTCACAAGGAGTCTTTATTTTTTTATTTTTTGTGGCTTGGTTGAGTCTGTCATTTGTTTTCTGCTTGTAGTGTAGTGTAACTATTCTTGAGTCACTCTCATAATAAAAAGGAGATACGTATGGCTTGAATGCATGGCACTTTCACTAGTCACGACGCATTAACTTGTACCGAAGAAAATAAAAAAGAGAAAGAATTGGAACATTTTGATTTTCATGATCTTTTACTCATTTTATTTTTACTGCGGACAATCAAAGTGGGGGAATGCCCCAGAATAACTCATGACACATGATGAGAGTACTAAAATATGGTAAGTTAACCTTGGCTTCAACGCCGCTGTTGTAATTAAAATGCTTCGTTTGTTGGAACATCTATAATGAGAAACGAGGGTTTTGTTGACAATGACATTATAGTGAAAGAGATTGTTGCTTCTCCCTTAGAAAATATTAGGCCTATTACTATGATAATAATTTGCAAAACAAAATTTAGGTCAATTATGATTATAATTCCAAACTTGCACAACAATTCTTTTGGTTCACCCAATTAATGTTATATGTTTTAGAAAATCGTATAGAATTTGCATAACAATATAATCATGTGTCTAATGAGGCCTAAACAATTTGCGGGAAAAATTAGGACAGGTAATCAATAGTTAAGATTTTTTTTTGGGGGGGGGGGGTTGTATTGTTGTTTATAACATGGGATGCTTAACTATCTAGTGGCCTATATTTTTATGTTTATTGACTTTAAAAATGTCATTATTTTATACCTAAAAACATGGCTTTAGAAACATAAAAGGATTTTGGCTTTTTTCAATGGATCACAAGCACAAAGCTTTTTAATACCCATAAGCTAAAATGAAAAAGCAGATTGATTTGTTTAACTAAATTACAAGATGGGTGTGTGTGAGAGAGATCTCTTTCATATCTTGCTTTGTAGTGACTCACCATGATTTGTGACTTAAGAATATATTCCGTGGGATTTTTCTGATCCAAATTGCTCATAAAAAAACCAGTTTTTGTTTATTGGCAACCATGAAAAAGAATCCCCCCCCCAAAAAAAAGAAAAAAGAAAACAGTAATTATTTTTGAGACCATTTGCTTAGTTACAACGAACTTATGTTGCCATCATGAGTGGCTTAGAAACTTCTCTGACTCAATACCGTGACGTCTGAGGTTTGGACCCAGTCTTTAGATGGGGGTGGAGAGAAAGGACCACAACACACACAACCATTTAGATAGTATGCAAAACAAGCTGCAATTATAGGCTACGGCTAAGTTATTCAGTGGCAAATACGTAGAGAACTCGCAAAGAAGGAGCTCTCTCTCTCTCTCACTATGATCTGTTATTCTTAATTAATTTTCTTGCTGGCTCACTCCTCTTGCTGTCCTTAGTTAGCAAATTACGTCTTGTATTAGCTGTCGTAGCACCTCTAAAATCTTCGAATCCTAAGTACTTGGCCACATTACATGTTAAATTTGGTACTCTCTAACTTGGTCCTTGCACTTGCACGTGTAAAAGTGGTCCTATCAAATGCTTGTCCATCAAAGTTAATTAAGATAATCCTCTTTTTCTTACAATTTAATTATGATAGGCAGATAAGGGCATTGGGTAGATTATGGAATTGGGATCAAGTTGTTTGCCTTTCCCCACCACTTCAAATTACAAGTTAATCACTAACTATGGCATTATTTCCTCAAAAATTGAGGAAATAATACACTTTGTGCATAATACACTTCCTGACTTAGTGCGAGATAGGGAAAAGACGGGCGAATACGTGTGCATCCTCTAGTATTTTGCCAATGGAAATGTTAAAAGAATTAATGTGACCAAAATATAAATTATGGTTTCCTTATGATCAATTTCTAGCTAATCCAAACGGGTGAGGGGTGGATTTTAGCTCCCAAAACGATGCAAAGAGGGAAAAAGTGGCATAAAACGGTAGAGGGTGATTTTCCTATGATACTCTCTTTTACTTGCTCGTGAGTGTCGCTGTCAAATAGATGGGTATATTGTGGATGAAATATACTCATTCGAACCCCCACTTGGGTTGGGGCCGGCATATGTGTGTCTCTCTCTAACAAAGAGTGCAGTCCCACGAGTTTTGGATGAGGGAGGGAGGAGAGAGAGAGAGAGAGAGAGAGAGAGTTAATTTCGTGGTTGAAGGCTTGCAATCCAATTTTTTCCCGAGAGAATCGTTAAGAAAAAGTTAAAAGGGAATGGGAGGTTCGCTTGAAAAAGGCATCCATATCCCTTCACTTCCTCACCTCCTCATACTTGCATCTCACTCTCACTAACACTCACTTTCATCTCTTTCTCTAGAAAAATGGTATTTTCTTTTTGATTATACAAATGGAAGGGGGTAAATGAGCGAAGCAAAGCATGCCTAATAACGTGCAATACCCCGCTCCTTTATATTTTACTTTTGTGTGGTTGTTTATCTTCGTGACAGCATTGGCTGGCAAAACTAATGAAAGAAAATAATATTAAGTGTGGGAAACGCACTAAAAACGTCAACACCAAACCTCATGTATGTGTCCCTCTCTCCAACTTCAACTCTATTTTTCGCCCTTCTCTTTCTGCAGTTACCCCTCTCTCTCTCTCTCTCTCTCACCATATTTCAAGGGCTGATTATAACAAGTTTGTTCACCTCAAAACAATAACATCCACAAGAAATTCTTACATCTCACAGTTCACACACTACTCTTATACGATACTAAAATTAAAAACTGTCTCTTAAAAGAGAGAGAGAGAGAGAGAGAGAGAGAGAGAGAGCAAAAGAATTAGCAAAGCCGTTCACGCGCATTAAAAGAGTGTTGTGAAAAGTTGGACTTGTCTTGTTGTTAACAACACTTACAAGGTTGGAAACGCAAAAGCAAGTATTGGTGGCGGATTAATTCAGGGTAAGTGTTTCGCTATGGGCGGCTTTTGACTCCCTAAATATAAACTCAATCTCTCCCCCTCCTATTCCCTTCATTCACTCATTCCTTTCCTCTCCCACTATATATCAAATTCCTCTCTCTCTCTCTCTCTCCCTTCACTTTGCTTCGAGTATTTCTTCTGAGACTTTCGTCTTTAATCCAAACAATTCTTTTCTGCGAGATGTTAGTCATGGATTATACAGAATCCAATGATCTCACTCAAATCGTCAAAGGTAAGCGCACTAAACGTTCAAGGTTGTCCTCCCCGGCCTCCGCTACCATAACGTCCAGCTCATCAAGTGGCGGTGGCGGCAACGGCGATCATGTTTTCTCAATCCAATCATACTGGGAAACATCGGAGAGCACGAATTCCGAGGAAGAGGAAGACATGGCTAATTGTCTAATCATGTTGGCACAAAGCGGGGGTCCGAGGAAACGTATGGAAGAAAACTTAGAAAAATTCCACAGCCGAAAACTGTCTGAAATGTCAACTGTTGCCGAGAACGGTATCTGTGTCTATGAATGCAAGACTTGTAACCGAACTTTCCCATCATTTCAAGCGTTAGGTGGGCATAGAGCAAGCCACAAGAAGCTCAAAACCGCCATGGCGGCAGAAGATTTGAAGAATAAACAACCTCAAACCCCAACAACAATCACGTCCGATGATCATCATCAGTACGAGGAAGATCAGAAAACCAGTGCTAGTAATACTCCTTGTCCAGTTTCTGTTCCTGGTCCTCTGTCTCTACAACTTGCTACCATCAAATCAACTTCTTCATCGGCAAATGCTAGCAACAACAAGTTGCCTAAGATTCACGAGTGTTCGATATGCGGATTGGAATTCACGTCCGGTCAAGCCTTGGGAGGTCACATGAGGCGCCACAGAACCCCATCCGCCACGACAACAACAAGAAGCAATTACGTGGTTGAGGATCAGTCGCATGATAATTCCGAGAATAAGCCAAGGAATGTTCTTTCCTTGGATCTTAATCTTCCGGCGCCCGAAGATGATCGCCAAGAATCCAACTACTTGTTTCCGAATTCCAATCAGAAACCTCTAGTCTTTTCCACTACTGCTTTGGTGGATTGCCATTACTAATCATTGATTAAGAAAAGAGAGAGAGATAGAGATCAATGTGAATTATTATTAATATTATAATTATTATCTTTAGTCGGATTTTGTATGATTTTTTTTTGTGTGTGAATGAGTTAAATATATAATATATTTTTTTTATATTGTTGGCTTTCAATTTGATCATCTACTTGTTGAAGTTGGAATTCTTTGAGTAAGTAAGTGGTTAGCGTTTATAGTTGCCTTTTATTCACGAAAAGTGAGTGATGGGGGCATCTTTTTCTCCCTTTCTTATTTATCTATGAAAAATGTATTTTGTTCTTTCTCAGTGGGAGAGCGATGCATAAACACTTGAAGGGAGAGAGAGAGAGAGCAAAGATGTAGAGTTGGGCAACACCACCACCACCACCAGAAGTCGTGGATTAGGTTCCATTTATTTTTTATTTTTGTGATAAATACCCAAAAAAAAAAAAAACAGAGGGTGTCACTTTTTAGTCTCTACGTTTGTTTGTTTCATTGAATGGCAAAGGAATAAACAGATAGAAGCTCAGTTGGTAACTGCCCACACCCATATGGATCCACCTGTACTTGGGGGGCTCTTCATTTACTCACACAAATAATTATTTTTAATTTATCTTTTTTTTTTTATTTATTAAAATTAATACTTTATAGCAGTTGGGAATTTTATAAATAACATTCAGAGATTAATAACTGTGGTTTTTTTTTTTTCGCCTTTTTAAGTCGGATATAGTAATAAATACACGTTATAATAACTGAAATTCATGTATATGTCCCTTAGTTTGTAAGTCGAATGATCTGGCTGATGGGGTCCAGAGCATGCCCTTCATATGCCCCAGATAGGTACTACTACCCTCATATCTAGGACAGTTGGCTTTATGAAGGTCTAATTTTTGTGACCCACAAAATTTAATTATTTTTTTTCACTTTTTTTTTTAAAAAGGTCCACAAACAACTGAATAGAACTTTTTTGCTTTATTGGCCTCGTATTTTTCTTGTTTGCCCATCAAAAGTTTTCAAACATCTGTCATTGAATTTACTTATATGGGGTTGTAGGCCATGGTCCTAGTTTTCACTTTAGGGGTACTCAAAATCTGATTGGTGGTATGGCCAGTTTTTGACTCGCGATCCTTTCTCTCCCCATTAAAAAGTCAATTATAAATGCAAACTGAAAAATGAATTCTTTTTTTTTTTAATTATTGAAGGAAACATAAATGCATGAGACAGAGAGAGCGAGAGAGAGAGAGAAGAAGTGACTAGGTACACTTAACTCTTACTTAGCTAAAGTGTTTGTTATGTGCACGTTTGGGTGAATATTGAGAAAGCCAAGCATGTGGGCACATTGCGTAAGATGTCTAAATACATGAGAGAGAGAGAGATCATTGACATTTTGCACATGGATAAGGGGAAGTTACCCTGTCAAAATGAAGTTGTCAATATCCCGTTCCACAATATTAAAAATGTTCAAAAGAAGAAATATATAAATATATATAATATATATTACCACATTAAATATTTGAGGAGTTGCTTATTTTACAGAGTTTTCTCTTATTTCTAATCAGCCCCTCAAAAGTAGAAAATTAGAGAACTTCAAAGATGTCAATGAGAAGTATTTCATAGATGCCTTATTCCTTATCTTACTCTGTGCCCACTCAACAGCCTTTCTACAACTTTGGTACTATAATTACTCGAAACAGGGTAACGACCCATCAAATGCCAATAGTAAAGAGACAATAGTTATTACCTTAGAAGGAAAACAAGACAGTCTGCAATACTTGGGGAGATTAAGCAACAAAACCCAGTATATACACAAATTTCAGATAGCAAGGTCCATTAATGTTGCCATGTTTCTTTTTTTGGGGAACGTTATTAGAGAACTTTGTATCTATTATTATTACGTTTTTTGAACCAACTAGTATCCGGATTCATATTCTGACTAATTTAGTCATAGTATTGTTGGACCCAATTTAGGTAGAACTCTCCAACGTAATCTTTTATATTCATAAATATTGAACCCAAGACCTTTATTTACCAGATTAATTGTGTGTCGGTTAACTTTGCACCTCTTATTGAATATTCGGTTTAAACTCTTTAACAAAATTGAACGTTTTTTTTCCGGGGTTTTTTTCTTTAACCGAGTGCAAATAAAATAAAATAAAAAATCTTAAAATTATGAAATATTTAGGGTTTCATGTCAGCAATCGCTTAACCACATTAACTGGTTGATAGTGACAAATGTAGTAAAATAAAATAATCCAATACTTAAGTCTCTAATTTGGCGAAGTAAAATTCAATATTTGCTTCACAGTCCTTGAGTTGCCGGGATTCATTGTTTTCATGATAGAGACAGAAGCTTGAAGGTGTTTGTGTTTGTTTGGAAGCTACATTGTGACTTTGTCCTGTCCATAAACAAAGAAAGACATATGCTGGCTTGTGATCACTGGTTTCTTTGTGCTACACACAGTTGTTTGGCTCACCTAGGATTCCACTAGTTGTGTCCTGAATCAGTCGGCCCAATTAGAAACCAAATTCTGGGTTGACTGACCTCACATCACATGTGCAGTCTTGCTAGGCTTTATCTAATTGACCTAATCAGTTAGGGACCAATATTTTCTTTTGGATATATATATATATATTATACAACTATCTGATATCTAGAATTATTCTTTTATTAATTCATCCTTTTTACTAATTCAATCCAAGTATTATCAAAATCAATTTAAATGAAAACTCTCTCAACGTAATATTTTTTATTCTGAAGTTTCAAATCAAAAACTAAAAACCTAATCCTTTTACCCACTAGATCAACTACCAACTGGTTTTCTTTTCAATTAATGAGATACTTATTTAGAGTATTTAATGTGGTACAGAGATTTCAAACATTAGCTCTGCTCTAAACCATGGGTTTTTCCCTGATAATTAGCACCCCACAAATTCCTAAACCAGAGGCCATCTTTGGGAGATTGAAACTTGGACTTGGAATTGGAAAGGGAGACCTAAATTGGTTGGCCAGGCCTCAAATCCAATTTCGTGAGGAGTCCCAGCCCCCATTTCTTGGTTGCAAGCGATTATGAACTGGTTTTATTAATTAAACTTAACTATATAAAATGCATTTCCAAAAGCAAACAGATATGTCAATGTAGCATACAGGTTTAGAAGGTAAGAAAAAGCCCAATTTAGAACTGAATGAACCTAAGTCTACATTTTCAGGCACCGTCATTCAGTTGCAGATACAAAAGTTGAAGACAGTAATATCACATGGCACGGATTGCCGGTGGTTCAATATATATATATATAGATCAAAATGGTTTTGCCATCCATCAGTCAGAGTTGTGAATTTCCACATTGCACGCTGCACATCTTCCTCTGCTACAACACCAGTGCCTATTGGTCATCCTCCAAACTAATAAGTACAACTAATTGGTCCAACTTATATGTGCAAAATAGAAGGTTATTATGCCAAGAAAATTAGATGATCTCTATTTCAGTACCAATTGCCGTAGGCTTAAGTTGATGACATTGATGCACTCATCAGGAACATGCACATATCTTTTTGTGATTTTAGGGAAATATATCATCGAATGGGATCAGGAAAACAAACAGCTCTACCGATAGAGGGTTATGTACCTTGAACAATTCTAGATGCTGATATGAGAACATTGAGCCAAAGATTTATAGTTCAAAAGGAGCTTCTCCTCAGTTAGCATAAACATTCAACCTTATATGAGCAGTTACTTCTGGGTGGAGCTTCAGCTCTGCCACATACTCTCCTGTTTCCCGAATTTCTGGAAGAGAAACAATTCGCTTGTCCACATCCCTACGAATCAAAAAAGTAGGAACAAAATCTAAAGTTTCAGTAAGGAATCAAAATTGGCAAAGAATCATCAGATTTACCTACAAGATAAGCGCCATGTCTAAGGGTACAAAGACAAGGTTAAAAATATGATATTTTCCTCTCAGATATTTATATATAATTTCTTTATATTATCTCCATTACAATATAATGTTTTTAGAACCCCAGCACCAAGATAAAAGCAACTGTTATTTTTGTTTTGATATCATGTAAGTGTGTGTTATTTCCCCATCATGAACATTTCTAGCTCTTTTCTGCAATTACACGATACTATTACATTTAAAGGGAAAATTCTATAGAGTCGCAGTAAGATTTGTGCTATTGTACAGCACTGAGTGTTGGACCATTAAATAACAACAAGAGTATAAAATGGTTGTAACTGACATGGGTATGCTTAGGTGAATGTGTGACAAAACTAAAAAAAATAAAATAAAAAATGAAGAGATATATAATAAATTGAGAATTAGTTCAATTGAAAATAAAATGCGAGAGTATCATCTGAGATGGTTTGGGCATGTGCAACGAAAATCTAAAGACACTTGCCAGGAGGACCGAGAACTTAAATATATGAGATTTAGTAAAACGTAAAGGTAAACCGTTGTGAACTTGGATTCAAGTTATTCGTAATGACATGATAGTTATGAATTTAGTTGAGAAGATGGTTTCAGATAGGAATAAGTGATGTAAGAGAATTCGCACAAATTAAATGAACACTCTTTTGTGTGTGTGTGTGTGTGTATATACTTTCGATATCTTTTTATATTTGTCTCTCAAAAAGCCGATCCCATTAATTTGGGATTTGAAAGTCTAGGTGGTTATTGCCATTGTTTATGAACATTTCTAGCTCTGCCAACTAAGTTGTACTAAAGCTGTTCCCAAATGATCCTCGATTTTTTATTGTTTTATTTTTAAGATAACAAAACAGGCTGCAAATGTTTAACTAATTTAATGCAGTCAAAATGGAAATATAAATAAGACATCCTATGCATCAGTACCTTTGAAGTTGCGCCTTGATTATGTCAACAAGATCCTGAGATGTCACACTGTTAGGATAAAAAATAAAATAAAATAAAATCAGCCGTATGAAAAAGGAAAGTTATGGGGAAAAAGGCTTGATCTTAAATATTAAGTTGGATCAAGCAAACCTTCCAAAAATCTGCTTCCCTTTTCCACCTTTGCGTTTCACTTTAAAAGCTCCAACAGTTTCAAAAAGCACTGCAAGTTGTTGTGCTTCTTCTTTAACCTGCACAGTACAAGAGATTAGCAAATGTAAATATGACAGACACAATACCCATTACTAAGAAATGAGTGGAAACAAGCGATGGATAGATGATAAATTTGCAATGAAAAAGCATGTCAACGATTAGAAAGAACAACAAAATTTTGAGTTAAAATATGTTTCTTCCCATAGTCCATCCTATACATATGGTGGTCCATATAAATATGTTTGCTTTCACAAGGCACTAGATTTATAGAATGGCCTCAAGTGGTTGGTAGCGTAAGCCTTGAGTGTATTGATCTTGTCTGAAGAACCAAGTAGGTGTATGACTTCTACGAGAATTATTTACAGGCCATGCCATTGCACAAGAATTTACTCTTTGAAATTTCTAAAGACATACATCTTTGGTACAAGAGTCATTATTTATAGGAAGGCTACTATTGTACCAAAATCTTTTGAAATAATGACAAGAAAGGGCATCGTGTTAGTTTGCTTAACACCTTATGGTTACCACTTGGGGGGGAGAGAGAGAGAGAGAGAGAAACAAACGAGAAACATCCACAGAGCGAAAGAGAACAGATTTCACACACACACACACAAAATCCCCTACAGGGGACTACGGAAGAAAACCAAGCTGCCCTGATGTTATAAAGTGGAAGGTACCAAGTTTACATTGCTCAAAATTCTCTCTCAGTCCAGTGCTGAAATACTACAGAAATTTAGCACAAAATTATATTGACATTCACAAAACCAATTGTCTAACAACTTAAGGTAGGGAAAAAGTTTTAACAATTGACCCTCCAAATGATGCACCCAAACCATTTGATGAGACCCGTGGCACAATTTGAAAAACTTCATATTCCAAGCATTCAATTCCGTCTTTTTTACAGACTATAGACATATATAAGTAGCAACTGCTTACCCGTTTCTTCTCAGCTTCAATTCTTTCTTCTTCCATCCGCATTTCCCTAAAAGGGGGAATAAAATAAATGCAATAATCAATTGTGCATCGCTGAGAATTATATGCGGGTTATAAATGATAGTGTAGTAGTGTAAAATTACATTGCCCACAATCTCTTGTTACATATCTGCATATTCTACCAAAAATCTCAAACAGTATACTCCTTGGATGCATAATCAATCCTATCAATATGGTATCTGCCAGGAATCAACACTAAAATATTTCAAAGCATACCAAGAAATTTTGACAATAGAACACTTCATATTTTTACTTGAGCTTTGTACATACTTCTTAATTAAATATCAGTCATCCCTATGTATAATGAATATTCTATCACAAATGTGACGCTAAAACACAAACAGTATATGAATAGGAAAATTAGTTACTCTTCCACCATGTTTGTAATACAATCAATAACATACAAAGAAAGAAGGGTTTTAGACTTTGGCTTCATAGGAAATTGTACTGCCCTTCCGGATAAGCACAGAGAAAGTTGGTCATGCATTGATAGCAGTCTAATGTTACTGAAGGACTAAATGGAAAGCTAAATGCCACACACTTAGCACTTAGCACTCCATGTGTTTGATATAATATCAATTTGATTTGCTCTTTCCTATCTTGGCTTTGTCCACAGGAAAAACATATACTCTATTTAATTTGGTAAAGTCTCCTTAGTTGATTTGCTGGAGCTCAGGGACCTCATGGGTAGCTGAGGGACTGTGCTCCATCTAAGAACACAAAAAAGAAGTCCAATGAATAATGGACTATCTAGGGGGTATAGCTTTCATTTACGGCACCCAAATTAACGCTGCAAGAAATTATATTAAAAACACAGGAGCCAACCCCTAGTTGACCCTGAGAATGGAGCCAATTAAAAGAACCGTCATCAACGACAATATACAAACCAAGAAACCATGACCCCTTGTTGAATGCCCCCAACTTCATCTAAATAAAGATAAAAAATAAAAATAAAATAACTAGCATATAATCAGAACAAACACTGACTAAGAATGACAAGGAAATGGATAAAGATTATCAAGAATAGATTTCATGACTATCAGCAACTGAAGGTTATAGAAAAATAGATACAAGCACATCAGACTCTTGTTCTGAATCTATCTATCTAATAGATAGATGTAACACAATTATTCCATCTCAGACCTCTATATAATACCCACAAGGGCCCCAACTAGGAGACGAGACATTATCGACTGAGACATTACCTTAACAGCTACTCATCCCCAAAATGATTTTAGAAACTAACAACTTAAAAAAAATGAGATGATAAAAATGGGTCTGAATTTCAAAATTCAATGGATTTAAATTAAATAATAATCTTACTTGAGCAAAGTAGGAGTGACAATGGTCGCTTTGCCCATTGGGAGCAAATAATTTCTAAAATAACCAGCTTTCACATCCAATAGCTGCCCCTTCTCTCCCAAATAATCCACATCTTCCTTCAAAATTATCTGCCATAACAGAAGAGAAAAGAAAAAACCAAATAAAATTAGCATCAACCCTAAAAATTAAAAATACCCGCAACCCATTAATTCGTTAGTGACATTTGACATGATAAGACGCATTAAATAGAAAATGGAGAAAACCCCAATCGGATTGATAGAATCGTAAGGGTACCTTTCGAGTTTTTTTGGCTTTCTTTTGAGCCACAATTAACGTCGTTGCCTCTTTGTCCGAGAGCTTAGAAGTTGAAGTTCCTTTTCCATTTGTGTTTACACTGAAATTCTTCAGCCACGACGATGAACTCCATGAGAGTGTCGATGCCATGGTCACGCTCCCCCAAAAAGCTTCTTTTTCTTCTCTCTCTCTCTCTTATCTCATCTGTTGTGCTACGGAGACGAAGTGAAACCAGAATTGTTATTTTGACGTTTTCGCCTCTTGATTAAAGATAATTTCGTTTTGGACACATTTCAATGGCTTATGTTGCATTTTGCACCCATGTCCCTGTGCTGTGCGTTTTCCGCTCTTTTATGATCATTACCGTCCCGTCGTTTCGTAGGCTGATTTGGTACGAAATCCGAATGAGGACGGGTTGACCCGGAAAATCAAAGGAGCTGCGTTCCGTCATTTAAAACTGATGTAATGTTAATAATTGTAATGTATGCCTTTTTTATTACAGAAAATTAAATTTAATTTTAATAATTGTAATATCAAAGTTTTTTTTTTTTTTTTACTTATTTACTGATCTGATACGCATATGAGTTTATTTTAAGTACTCATATTATGTGAATAGTACAAATTTATTGTACCTACTTTTAACCTTCTGAGTTACTCTGAATAAATTGAATGTGCTTGTGCCAAACAAATTTCATAGACCAGTTTGTCATTTTTATAAAGATCTAATTAACTAGTTGAAGTTGCACATTATCTCCTTTTAGTCATGGGTCTTAGAGGAAAAATGTTGCTTTGCACATATGCATTGTTTAGGTGTCCCTGGGAGGTCACAATCTCCTCTCCTAATTTGATGATCCTGAATTCAAATCGTGATATAACAAAAATATATATATATATATATAATATATATATATATATATACACTGTTTAGGTATTTTTTCTGGTATAGGGAGTAATAGTTAATATTTTACATTGTTATAAAAAAATATCAAAGAATATCATACAATCGTGATTAAATATGTCAAACATAAGCAATTAACAATAATAATTCCATCATTAGTATATGAAATTCTTTTTTTTGTACAAAAAGAAAAGAACAAAACAAAGAACATTCGCTAGTGAAAATTGAGTTGTTTGATTCTAAAATCCAAGTTAGAGAAATTCTAACATAAAACTTTGAATAATTAGTATATTTCTTTTATTAATATTTGTCAGGATGTCTTAATATATATATGTTTGTGTGTGTATGTGTATAGCACGAAGAGAATTTTATTTTAGTTTTTTTCTTTTTTCTTTTTTAAAGAGAGATTCTCTTGTTTCAAGTCATTAATTCCAAAACCAAATTCATGGTTCCCTCAATCAAATTCAAGCATAGCCCGTAAACTCCTTAAAACGACGACGTATCCAATCAACCAAAACGACTAAATGACCTGGTCAATTAATTCCAAGAGAGAGTTTGATAGGACCCAGTCCTTTTAGTAGACCGTTCAATAATCGTCCCGCAGCATTTGTGCGGATCAGATTTTTAATACAAAAGTTTTCTTTTGTATTTTTTTTTTATTTTCACCTATTGATATTCAATTTCGCCTTATTAATTCAATATTCTGAGTACTATGAGTTTTATTTTAAAGATTTTTTTTTTGGTTGATAGAGGAGGCAAAAAGCCAAACACAAAACGAAAGACACTAAGACTGACATGTGGCTTTACAAGCGAAGCTCCCTTCCCCTTTCTTCTGATCCAAGAAGCGTCGCTAGCATCTAGGAGCAGTTGCTCCTAAACATCCTCCGGAGGAGACCTAAGCACATGACAACCAACTCCAACCCGTTTCCCAAGCCCCGTCAATTTATCGGTAGTCCTATTCGTTTCTCTAAAGATATGATTAATTTGTGAACTCCCAGCTCTGTCATAAGCTCACCAATCAAATAAGTCCACGGATGGTTGGTCCCAACACCCTCATTGACGGCCTTACCCAGACCCAACGAATCACTTTCAATCTCCAGAGTGCCAAGCTTTCTTCTACAAGCAAACATTAGCCCTTCCTTCAAGCGCCAGAGCTCAGTCATGCTGCCATCCGTGCTGCCTACGTTTATTCAGTAATCAATAATCCACTCCCCCTTACTATTTCTGAAAACATCCCCCACGCTAACCTTCCCATCCTTCAGGTCAACGGCTCCATCAACATTGAGCTTAATAACTCCCACCTCTGGGCACTTCCAACTAACTATGACCTCCTTTAACCAGTTATCCTCGCAGTAGCTCTGATCCACTCCTACCTCGACCATACTTCTCACTCTGCTCGCAATGAGATGAGGAGGGTTAAGTTTCTTGTTGTGGACAAAATTACACCTCGATTTCCAAATGTTCCACAACGTAACCATGAAAGTTAAGTCCTCCTTAGCCACAGCTACTTTCAGATTATTAGACACACCTTCCTTCAACCACAATCCCACATTACCTCTCCAGAAAATAGGATTCTTAGTAATGCCTTGACTCACTTGAGCCCAAATATTTCTCGCATGGACACAGTCTCTTAAGACATGGATAAGGGACTCTTCCTCCTTCTTGCAGAGACTGCAGGTTCCATCTTCCATAATTCCCCTTCTCCTTCAACTCTACATGAGAAAGGACGTTCTCCTTGACCACCAACCACAGGAACATTTTTATCCTTTCAGGGCACTTCAATTTCCATAGCCAAATTAAGTTTTGGCTTCCATTAACCAGCTCCTCAGAACTCTTCTTTTGCAGCCAATACGCAGAAACAACGGCTAAGTCTCCTGAAGGGCTCTCCTTCCAAACTCTGAAGTCCTCTCTATCTCTACCTCTAGGAATGATCGTGGCTCTAATTTTTTCAACAACCCCCTAGGAAGAACTTTGTCCAGCTTCTCTACTTTCCATCTACCCTCCTCATCAAAGAAGTGTTCCACTTTAATACTGGAATCACATAACTCTTGGGGAATAGTAGCTTTGGAAGACAACTCCTCCTCTCCAAGCCACCTATCACTCCAAAACTTAATGAACTTCCCATTCCCAATATTTCACTTAAGACCTTTTCTTAAGCAATCTCTGTTGCTATAAATGTCTCTCCAGACAGTAGAAGAACCCCCTTTCTTCCCATGAGCCAGCAGGTCCTTTCCCTTGAGATATTTGCTTCTCAGAATCTTGCACCAAAGAGCCTCATCATTCTTCAAAATCCTCCACCCGAGCTTGGCCATGAAAGCAACATTGCATTCTCTCATGCTTCTAATCTCAAAACCACCCTCTTCCTTGACAGCACAAACCTCTTTCCACCTCATCAAGTGCATCTTTCTTTTCTCCTCATTGCTATTCCAAAGGAAATTTCTATTAAACTTATCCAACCATTTTAGAGATTGACTCTCTCAAATCATCATTTTTCATTCTCAATACTCCAATTTGAGATCTCTAATTAAGAAAATAAAGTATCCAACCACTCAAATCAAATGAGTTTGACTAATATAAAAGTTTATAATATAATAATATTTTTAAAAACAAAGGTTTTATATTTTTTATTAAATAAACTACTTTTGTAAAAGTTTGTATCTCCTCTCCTTGAAAGTTGGGTGGACAACACTGTCACTCCTGAACTTTCATCGGATTTTTCTCCAATCAAATATTCAAAACTTACTTTTACATTAAAAAAAAAAAAATCTTATATTTAATAAAAATCAAACCTGAAACCAAGCTTTTTAATTTTCGTGGTGGGGCAACCTTCACAAACTGAATTAAGAAGCAAATGTAAACTTGATGCTTGTGTCTTTATGAGGCCCAAGTCTAACCCTAGCTCACTTACATGAGCCAACAATGGTCGATGGCAGATGTACACTCGTATTTTAATTCGAAATTCCCCAGTATGTTTTTATAACCTTTTGTGCATACTTGTAAAAGGATTATTTAAATTTTTTCTTTTTTTAAAAAAAATAGTATTATAATTTATAATTTTGTATACATTAAGATTGTTTATTTATGTGTAGAATGGGTGAAACTCAGTATAAATGGTTCACCAAATAATTTGTTATATGTAACCCCTCACACGTTAAATCGACAATGTAACAGATGCAACGCATGCACCCAAAAAAAAAAAAAAAAAAAAAAAAAAATCGTTTTTGGTACCTTGTATATCCATGTGGTAAAATTTCGGATAAAGAGTTCTTTTTTTTTCTTTTTTTTTTTTAAAAAAAAGTGAGATATTAAGATAATGGTCTAAAAATTTGGAAGAGAATAAGTCAACAGCCCCTGTTTACAATAAAATTATTTGGTTATGTTAGTTAGTCAAATGTTGTTGTTATCAAGAGCCTGTCTCATGCTCCCATCAAATGATCTTTGACATTTTTAATATACTCTATAATTTGGGCATAACATATTTAATTGTGCCTCAAGGTGTGATGGGGTTTTCTCGCAGGGAGTATCTGGCCCGCGTGGCTTGTGGCTGCCACGACCTTTAGGCAATCTGATTTTTTTTTTTTTTTTTCCATCCAAGTTATTTAAAATTATTATTTTGTCATATATTTTATTTTGTTATTTTCTTCTCAAGAGGGGTTTTGACCTGCAGGTCTATAAAATGGTAGAATGATGAGCCAAGGAGCATATTTTGCCTCAGACTGCATGCGATAATTGTCATTTTGATACTATTGCAAATCATGCACAACATAGTAAACGTTATGGGAGATTTTAAACATTTGTTTGAGATTTTCAAATGTTATATTAGTTATTATTCATGACCAATGAAATGACTGTACATTGTAAATGGTAGTGACTCTGAACCCCATGCTCTCTGAGAAAATGAGAGTAAATTTTTTTTTTTTGGGGGGTTAGGTAATGAGGCTGGAATAGAGAAAATACAAGTTAAGTTATAATTTATTGATAAAAAGAGAATACCAATTAACTTATAATTTATCGACAAAAAGAGAGTAATGTTGATATGTAACATGATATATTTTTGTTATTATTATTATTATAAGTTTTTTCTCTATATAACATCACTTCTTACTGTTTTCGTTTTTTGTGCATACTAATTCAGGAAAAAGCAAAATTTAAGAATTATCCAAATGAATGATCAAATAGCACACAGTATTTGAATTAGTATATTTTTATCAATTTTTGATTAAATATTTGTTTAAACCATTCAAAACCTGTTAATAATTTGATTAATAACTAATTAATCTGTATTAATATAGACTGCTATATAAAATTTGTTTTATTTAATATTATTACAAATCTGGATAATTTATTTATTTTTTATTAAAAAAAAAAAAAGAGAAGAAGAAATCATTGAAAGATCTATCTATGTTCGCCGCCCCCACTAGTTCCATGTTTTCGTATGTCATCAAACCTTAACTAGATTTTAATAATTCAATGGCACCCCATTATTATTCGCAATCTCAGTGAGTAGGATTGCCAATATTTTCTAAATTTCCTGCACGGCTTTAAAAATATTGAAGCTGACTATAGCCAATGCGAAATGCCAAAACTATCCTTGTCTTGTGAGGTCGTCCGAGCCTCTCCTCTCACACACACCAAGTCATTTGGAAATATAGAGTCTGGTTTTTATGTCAACTGCGACTATACTTAACACTTGGATCTTATGGAATATTACCCTAAAACATGACATGGGATGGGCAGGAAAACTTTGGTCGTGAGCCCACAAGCTATGGATATTATTATTATTATTATTATTATTATTATTATTATTATTATTATTATTATTATTATTATTATTATTATTATTATTATTATTATTATAGTTTTAAAAAATTATATGATTTGAGTAATAACTATTACCCTTTAAATTATTACCTCTCTGTGTAATCCTATATCGTAAATCTCGTCCATACCAATTAATTATTTTCAGGATAATGCTCCATTAAACTTTTTAAACTTCTTTTTTTTTTTTTATACCTTATCTTGGACACCGCTCGATATCTGAAGTTTTGCTCCAATTCATCTGAACCGACCACTGCAGTGGCTCCTTTCAGAAGGCGGGTGGTGGGTCGTCAAATAACCAAAAATAAAATACATACTTTCACAAAGACGAGTCTAGAGTAAGCAGGGTCGAATCCACAGAGAATGATGGATTTACTTCTTTTAAAAAAATAGAAATAAAAATAAAAATATGAAGGTTTAAAAAATTAACTAAACTAATTAAAATAAAAATAAAAATAAAGAACTAGAAAAATAAAAATAAAAATAAACTAATGGAAAAAAAATTCTACTCAAAGGAATTATTTCCACCTTGATTTCATGTGATTGATCATCGACCTTTCTAAAGATTTTAACACACATAAATAAATTGGTTATAGCCGTTAAATATCATGAAGAAACCAATCTCTCCTTACTTTTTCGGTAATCAAGGTACCACCATTAATTACTTTCAGAATTGAAAGACAACCTAAGAAACCCTCATTGGATTTAGTGTTTCGACAGCTTTTAGATTTAGAGAGATTTAATTCCAATCAGAAAATTGCAATCTGAATTTATTTAAATTAGATTATTCAATTCCATGACATGAATGTCATTTACCCCGTTATTAAAAACAAACAAATCTTGTCATTTTTAATTGGTTGTAAATTATTTTAAATCTATTAAATATTGGTCATCTATTTAATAATCCTAAAAAAATCATGATCCATGAAACACAGAAATTAAATAAATATCTATGACATGTTGAATTAATATGCCCAATAAAATCTCATAATCATAAAAAATCAAGATTTCAATACCCTTTAATTAGAAAAAAATAAAAATAAAATGAAAGGATAAAAAGAAAAACAAACTCACAAAAAGAAATAACATTGTTGCCGTCAATGTATGTGCTGGGAGAAAATTACATGACTCATGAATGTTGCTCCTCAACAAAATATGTAGCCGCCAACAGGAAAAGAATGTAAACTAAAAAAAAAAATACAAAACCTAAAGAAAAATGGTATGTTGCTGCCAGAAGGAAAGAAAGCTTGAAAATAACTAAGAAAAGAAACCTAAATTGGGTTTATTAAATGTTGCTGGACGTGGGGGTGCCCCCCTTGGGCGGCCCTCTCTCCCATTTTCGCTTTAAATTGTACAATGTAACCCTCTATATATAAGAATGAGTTAACATAATTTCTAAAGAGAAAACTCTCTTAAATTTTAGGTAACTACTAAATAACAAATTATAAGGGTTCGAAATTTTCAAAATTCTTATTCCCAAATATTTAAAAATATCTAAATATTTACAAATTTTCTATACTTCCAAATTTATTCTCATTTTTCCTTCCTTTTTCTTCATGTCTCCTCCATCATTTCTATTATATAAATTACCATAAAACACAATAATTAATGTAATATTTATTCAAAAATAAAACAAAATCAATTGTAAATATTACACCAATTTATGCCCTATCAGCGGGTCTTCCAACGGAAAACTCTCCATATACATAAGAGTCCGATGTTCCCAGCGGGAGTCGAATTTTGGTCATCTTTAAGGGTACTCAACCCCGCACCCAGTTGATCCAACCCACGTGGGTTTTTAAATTTCTTATTTATAAAGTATGTGTGAAGTTTTCCAAGGAAAAAAACAAAAAGTGTGGGTAAAAATCCATAAGGTAAAATATCCTGACGAAAGAGTGCACATCCTAAGTTGGTGTAAACCCCGGCTCAGTCATTCCCTCCACCAATTCACAGAAAAGCCTTTGTTAGATAGACAAAAATATACTTAGAATTGAAAGAGCCAAATGAGTTGACACAATTCAAATTTCATCAAAGAATGGGAAGGGAATGCTTTCATTGATGAGCTGCATAATGAGCTAAGTTTCTAAATGGATAATCTAATGATCACAATCTCTTTCTTCTAATCTAATAATCTCGAGTTCAAATCTCAATATAACGAAAAAAATATAATCAGCCAAGTCAAATCCATTGAACCAAATTGTTTCTTTCAAAATTGACTATTTTAGTAAATCAGCCTATCAGAAGTTTGACTTCATTTCTAAACAACTCCAATATATTTTCTTCCAACTCCATTTAGGGCGTCTCCTTTTTGCAGGATTCTGTGAAAAATTTTCAAAAATTTCAAAATCTCTTGATTATTGTTAATTATTTTGTAAAAATCAATGTCAATATATTAACAATTTAAATTCAAAATCCCACACATGAAAGAATAAAAATTCTTGAAATTATGGAATGTAAAATCATAAAACTTAATTTTATATTTTGAGAAGTCTTCTTTACTTGTCAAAGTCTTCATTTTCTTTAGCAAACACAAGTATTTCCCGAAGAGCTCAATTTATTTGCATCCTTGTTTCCCGACGCATATCCATTAATTCGATTTTTAGCGTGCTTATAAAAAAATAAAATATATACATATATATATATATATATATATATATATATAATAGTAAACTAAATTATCTTTTTCCATAATAGACCAAATTATCTTTTGCATTGGTAACGTCTAAAGGTAAACTAAATAACAGTAATATTCGGTGATTACAATGTCTCTTTTAATCCCCAAATAATCAAAGAAGTGCAATTTGTATGTTGGGCCCTACAAATAATCTAGCATAAGAGCCAAACGGCGGCTTGGAACGCGAGTGAGGAGGCCTCGTTGGGATTTCGGAAATTGTGCTCCGCGAAAACTAAGGAATTCTTAAATCGGTTTAGTACTTGGAAGAAGAAGAAGGGAAGAAATAGGGTTTAGCTACTAACCCATATTTAATTTTAACATGGAAAGGATTGTCATTATCTTAAACAAAAGCTGACCCTCATTTTGAAATCTTCGTACTTAGCACCAAACAACTCATGCGTGAGGATTGACGCCAAAAAGAAAGAAAAAAGGGTTAACCCCATTTTTCTAAATTGCAATAAGAGAGAGAAAAGGATTTAAATACGTCAATGATGTCTTTTAGGGCGTCAATGATGTCTTGTCCAACATGCAATTGGAAAATAATTACTATAATAAAGAATGCCCCATTTTTAATAACAATTGGAAAACTTAATCCATCTCTCAACTTCTCCCCTCCCTCAAAGCTCTTTCTTCTTTGATATAGAATCGTCCTGTTATGAGTCCGGTTGCACCGAAGGGAGGTCTCTTTTGGGGATGAACTTTTGGAGAAACTCATAGTTGACTTCTCTCTCTCTCTCTCTCTCTCTCTCTCTCTCTCAACACACAAAACGCTAACAATATGTTTCTCTTTGAAACAGACAAGATTTCTTATGCTCTCCCCCTATAAAATCACCGGTCCAATCTTTTCCAACAGAGATCTCAATCCAACACGAGGGAGAGAAGGGTCGAAAAAAGATGATTTCAGGCCCTCCTTCTTGCTTCCCAAATGGATCCCAAGGGCTGCAGCAGATTTACAACGTACCGGAAGACGTGGCGTCTTCAACGCTCGAACCGAATTCAACCTCGGAATCTCAATCCAATTCACTTCTCTATAGCTTGTCCCTTCTCAAAGAAAAAGTTCATCAAGTTCAATCAATGGTCAGCGTCTTCATCTCCCCAAATCAAGCCCAGTCAGAATCCGCAGCCATCGTGATCGCTAGCATGGGAACCTTAATCCAAGAAATCATCGTAACTGCCTCGTCTATGATGTTCACTTGTCAACAGATGTCCCTCGGCTCAACCTCCGTTCCCAGCAACACCCCCCAAGAATTACAAAATCACCATCATCATCATAACCAGCGAAGACTACCAAACAAGGTTGTTCCAACTCTAGATACGTCGTTGTCCCAGCCATCGGGCGTCAATGAAGTTGTTCATATTTCGGAAGATCAAAGAGGGCAACATCAACCTTTTTACTCTAGCGAAGCCCTTGATTGGTTCAGCGAAAACAACTACAGTAACAATAATTCTAGTGCTAACAATGAAAGCAATCATCAGACATCGCATGTTGGAATCAAGTCTAGTACTACTAATGATCAAGTGGGAGATCACAACGACTATGACATCATAGAGCTTGATGCAGCTGATCTTTTAGCCAAGTACACGCATTATTGTCAAGTTTGCGGTAAAGGGTTCAAGCGAGATGCGAATTTGAGGATGCACATGAGAGCCCACGGTGACGAATATAAGTCGAATGCCGCTTTGAGCAATCCAATGAAGAACAACGTTAGTGGAAATGGTGAAGGCAAGGATTGCTTGATGAAGTTGCCTAGGAAATATTCTTGTCCGCATGAAGGGTGTCGATGGAATAGGAAACATGCCAAGTTTCAACCATTGAAGTCGATGATATGCGTGAAAAATCATTACAAGAGGAGTCATTGTCCGAAGATGTATGTGTGTAAGAGGTGTAATAGGAAACAGTTTTCAGTGCTTTCGGATCTGAGGACACATGAGAAGCATTGTGGTGATCTCAAATGGCAGTGCTCTTGTGGGACAACCTTTTCTAGGAAAGATAAGCTTATGGGTCATGTTGCTTTGTTTGTTGGGCATGTTCCCGCTATTAATTGTTCTACTACTACCACTACTACTGGGAAGAAAGGGAAGCTGCAGCAACACCACAATCTCACCACGCAATTGCAGTAAGCATTTGCTTATATTTTGTATGAGTTTAAATAAAAAAAGGCGATGTCTTTCTTTTAGTTATAACATTAACATGAATAACGTGGTGATCTCTAATGTACATTATGAGAAATGCATGTAGAAATAGTAAAAAGCTGATATTTATTTTTCATAGAAAGATGATTTGTTTCGTGCACTTGATATATATGGAGCTTGAACTAGGATTTTAAATTATCAAAAAACACATATGCATCGACCCCTAATTAAGCCTAAATAACTTGTATAGTGAGCTTATTTTCCGGCATGCAGTTCTTGATGGTTTAGAATTATGCCTGCCATGTGTCTGTTTCGAATAACACACTGTAGAGAATTTTACTTTCAAAAAAATTTCAGGAAACTTTGGGGATATCTAACAGATATGCATGCTTGATCCAAACTCATGCTCAACTTGTCGCATATTCAAAATATCCCTTTCTTCAATTAAAGTCTCATTTAGATTTTTTGAGTTACTTGTAAGCAACGAGCCAAGTATGCATCAATCAGATTGACGGCATCCTCCTGTATCCGGTCTTTGAATTTTTGTTTTCTCGGTCTACTTCGTTTTTATGAGCTAGAGTTTCTTTTTCAAAATTCATTTATGGTGGTATGGGATGGGAATTTGAATTTGCATGAAAAGATGTTAATCAAACTGTTTATCATCTCATGTTAAGCCCCCCATTTACTTATTCGTATGATTGCCAATTACATCCCAGTTCCAAGCTAAGTCTTAACTTAATCATCTCTGCGGTGTGCCCGAATCTGTCTTCAGTGTCCACGATCATTTCACCCAAAGCAAGATAGCCATAGAATATGATGATCGAGACAGTTTGAAAACTTGGGTTGAGAGAGAGTGACTGAGAGAGTGGAGGGGATAACTTGGGTTGAAAGGAAGTGGTGGTGGTAACATGCAGGCAGGCTTTAACTTTTCTCGTAAACCCTACCAAATAAAATTTTTTCTCCTTTAAAATAGTTTTTTTAATGAAAAAAAAAAATAAAAAAAAAATAGCTTTGGAGGAGAAGCACATGAGAAGAGAATTTTCTTCTCCTTTTTAATGCCCCCAACATTTTCGAGATTATACTTTTTTTTATTCAATTTATATCCTCACTTAAATAATGTGAAATTTCAAATATATATATAATATAAATGTGTTTATAAATACTATGATTCGGATAGATTTAGATATTTTTTGTAAATTCTAAATATATTCATAAATTGGTTATATATTCATAAATATTTTTTATTTCATTTATATGATTTGTGTTCATAAATATATGATTTGAAAAAGTTTAAATATCTTTTTTTATAAATTTCATTTATGTTCATAAATTTCAAATATATTCATAAATATTTTTTTATTTCATTTATATGACTTAGATGTTTATAAATATATGACTTGATTGAATTTAAATATTTTTTTATAACTATCAAATAGATACATAAATTTCAAATATATTCATAAATATTAATTATTCCATTTGTTTGATTTAGGTGTTCATAAATATATGAAATATATTATTTTTTAAAATTTTTAGTTCTTTATATTATATAAAAATGATTTTATATTTATAAATTTTGATTTTAATAGTTTAGAAAAATAATAAATTTATTTTTATTTTAATTATTAGTATTTATATCTTTTATTTTTAAAATATAGATATATAAATTTTAATCAATTAATGGTAAGAAAAAAATTATAATTTATGTATATACTTTTATGATAATTTCATTAAAAATAAAGTTTATAAAAAATAATTTATCAAACAATTTATTTATAAAAAAGACTATAGAAATGGTTTTAAAAATAAAAATATTAAATAACTTTTAATTTTTTTAAAAGTAATTAATTTTTGCTTCTGGAACAAGAAGAAGGAGAGATAAGAAGGAAAAAAAAATGTGCCAAACGTCTCTTTGTCTTTAATCAATTCAGGTTCAACCTCGAACCCGGTTCTAAACCAAATGTTTTGGTCATACTCCAAGCCTCCAAGTTATTGACTTTGACCCAATCAAAATTGCTGTTGTCACTTTTTGTCCTTATTTTCTCTGTAAATTAGGTGATGGGCTGACCATAATAGTTGCACTCAAATAAACACAAATAAATAATATTTTATATGTAAAATTATAAATTATATTACTCTTAAAAATTATACCACACCTTTCCATCATTCAAAAGTTGCCCCGGTGTTTTGCGAATTTGATAACTTCCCCCACTGTTCATTGGCATTACCAAAATAAAAAAGGAAATAAATAAATCAAGTATCTTTTTCGAACTCACTCACTCCTTTCTTGACTTTTTCATACAGATAGCGAAGCAATAAAAACAAAGGGCCAAATCCCAAATATAATCGTATTTTACAAAAGTCAAAAAATTTATGCTGGATAATTTAATAATTATAATCTTTTTTTTAATTTAAAAATTTTAAATTTAAAAAAGAAAAAGCTAGAAAACTTGGGATCTATTAATCTCCACAAATAGCTAGATTTTACGCGAGACATCAGATTACTCAAAATAACCATATACAATCAGCAGGAATGTTGAGAAAAGCCATAAAAGATGAAAACCTCAAAAAGTCAGAGTTGCTGATATATGACCCCGCAGTCTGCACAAGTCTTTTTTTATTATTATTATTTTTTAAACCACTTCTACAAACATACCCATCTCCCAAAATTCAAAAACTCAATCAGCAGCATCCGAATTTGAAATTAAAAAAAAAAAAAAAAAAAAAAAAAAAAAAAAACAATGAAGTAAGTTAACAAAACAATCAAAATTAAAGTTACCCAGATGTTGATCTATAATAATAATAAAAAAAATGTTAAATAAAAACCAACAAGTTAAGTTGCAAAAAGATTAAGAAAATAATTAAAGAAGTAATCTGGGATTATTAATGGGGGAGTGAATGTGAGTGGCGGTTATAAAGAAGAGGAATTGAGGGAAGCTGATAATGCTCTTAGTTAATTTGTTTGTGAGTTATTACTTAGTTAGATTATTGATAGTTAGTTCCATCTATTTTATTCTTTTTTTCAATTGTTGGCTCATATATATGAGCACTAAACTCTTTTATGTAATATAGTTTTTTTTTCCTCTTCAATAATAATAAGTTCAGTCTTTTTCTTTTTACATTTCTCTCTAGAATTTGCTTCAAATTGTAACATGGTATCAGAGCACTCATTTGCTGTTTGATCTTGTTGTCTTCATCTTCTATTCAAGTGTTCTTCATTCTTCCTTCAATTAGAAGATAACCTCTGCTTGATCTACCATAACAACTCCTGAATTTGGTGACTCTTTCAATTTCAGTGGTAAATCAACCATTGATGACCCTCTAAGCCCATACTTTCTTCATCATTCGAACAGTCCTGGTCTCACATTGGTTTCATAGCAACTAACAGGAGACAATTACGGTTCATGGAGTCGAGCTATGTTAATCGTCTCGTCAGTAAAGAATAAGGTTGGTTTTATTAACGGCTCAATATAGAAACCTGAAGGTAAAGATCCTAACCTTCCCAACTCTTGGATCAGAAACAACAATATAGTTATATCTTGGATTCTGAATTTCGTTTCCAAAGAAATTTCTGCTAGTATAATATTTTTTAAATCTGCATATGAAATATGGTTAGATCTTAAGGATTGTTTTCAACAAAATAATAGCCCTAGAATTTTTCAATTACGTCGAGAGTTGATGGATCTTAATCAAGAGCAGGATCCTGTTAGTTTGTATTTCACAAAGCTGAAAACTACTTGGGAAGAACTAAGCAACTTTAGACCAGTTTGTAGTTGTGGAAAATGCACTTGTGGAGAAGTAAAGGAATTGAATATGTTTTATCAGATAGAATACATAATGACGTTTCTTATAGACTTAAATGAGTCATTTGCTCATGTTCGAGGACAAACATTACTGACAGATTCATTACCACCCATTAATAGAGTATTTTCACTAATTTCGCAAGATGAACAACAAAGGAAAATTGATGTTTCAGTAAGTTCTAATTCCAACAACATGGCTTTTGCTATAAGACCTAATGGCACAAAGAAATCTGGAAATAACACAGACATGCAAGGATCCAATAACAACAGAAATCAAAGGAAAGAGCGACCATTCTGTACACACTGCAATTTTCATAGTCATACAATTGATAGGTGCTACAAGCTGTATGGATATCCTCCGGGATACAAGCAAAGATAGAGAAATCCTCAACATCAGAATGCTAGCTATAATGCTTTGCCCAATCAAGTTGCAAATCAATCTAGTTTTAAGAATAATGACAATAATACAAGTTTCTTCCAAAATCTTTGTAAAAGTCAGTGTCACTAGTTAATCAACTTGCCCTCTAATCACATGTCTACATTTGCTATTAAGGATCAACAAGATGTTTCAAATGCTTCTCATACAGCATGTATATGTCTATCAGTGTTAATCAATGCTGATAACTCTATCAAAAATTTATGCGTAATTGATTCAAGTGCTTCTACCCACATGTGTTCAAACATTAGTCCCTTCATGGACATAGAGCCTATTAAAAATGCTACTGTTAGTTTCCCAAATAATATAGTCATTCAAGTATATTTTTGTGGAAATATTATATTAAGTCCAAAATTGACCCTCAAGAATGTATTGTTTCTCCCTCAATTCAAGTTCAACTTGTTGTCTGTAAAAGCTCTTACCACTGATTCTAATCTTATGGTGGTTTTCATTCATGATTGTTTCACAATTCAGAATCTCATGTCTATGAAGATGATTGGCAAGGGTGACAATAAGGATGATTTGTACATTTTGGACACCAGAATTTGGAATCAAGATTCAAAGGTCTATGTAAATGCTATTACAGCTCGCATTTGGCACAATAGGCTTAGACACCCTTCATCAATGCGACTCCTTGTTTTGAAGGATTTGACCCTCAAGAATGTATTGTTTCTCCCTCAATTCAAGTTCAACTTGTTGTCTGTAAAAGCTCTTACCACTGATTCTAATCTTATGGTGGTTTTCATTCATGATTGTTTCACAATTCAGGATCCCATGTCTATGAAGATGATTGGCAAGGGTGACAATAAGGATGATTTGTATATTTTGGACACCAGAATTTGGAATCAAGGTTCAAAGGTCTATGTGAATGCTATTACAACTCGCATTTGGCACAATAGGCTTAGACACCCTTCATCAATGCGACTCCTTGTTTTGAAGGATTTGCTAAAAATCATTGAATCAGGTTTTGATCATTCCAACCCTTGTTATATTTGTCCTTTGGCAAAACAAAAACGTTTACCATTTGTTTCTTATAACCATCTAGCTGAATCTCCTTTTGACTTGATACATTGTGATATATGGGGACCATATCATGAAGCTTCTTACAATGGTTACAATTTTTTTCTCACCATGGTAGATGATTGCACTCGATTTACATGGGTGTACATGCTTAGACACAAATATGATGTTGCAGCCATTATTCCCATATTTTTTAGCATGGTTTCTACCCAATTTAATGCCAGAATCAAGAAGTTCAGATCTGATAATGCTAAAGAACTGAGATTCACTAAATTTTTTGATAATCTTGAAGTTTTACATCAATACTCTTGTGTAGATACTCCTGAGCAAAATTCCATAGTAGAAAAGAAACATCAACACTTACTGAATATTGATCATGTCTTATATTTTCAATCCAGAGTTCTCATTGCTTACTGGTCTGAGTGCATCCTTACAGCTACCTTCTTGGTTAATCGAATTCCGTCCCCTCTGCTACAACACAAAACACCTTTTGAGGTCCTTCACAAAACTACGATCAACTACTTTGCTTTTGGAGTCTTTGGTTGCTTGGCATTTGCCTCTACCCTTGTTGCATATCAAACAAAGTTTTAGCCTCAAACTCGAGCTTGTGTCTTTCTCGGATATCCTCCGGGGCATCAAGGGTTACAAATTACTTGACATTCAATCAAAGCAAATTTTTATATCTCGGGATGTGATATTTCATGAAGAAGTCTTTCTATTTCATTATATCACAAGGGGTGATTCATTGCAAGATCTTTTTCCCAACCTTGTGCTACCCTTACTATCAACTGAGATGTCCATTCAATTATCTCCAACAGAATCAAGTCAACCCTACCAAGTAGAGCTCAATGAGTTATCACAAGATTTAACTACTGAATCATCCCAACCCTACCAAACTAAAACTTCACAACCACAACACAACTCACTCAGACGTTCCTCTCGACCCACCAAACCCCTATCTTACTTAGCCAAATATCATTGTAATTTACTACTCCCTTCCACCACAAATAAAACCAAAATCTCTAATAATCTATATCCTCTAGCCAACCATATTTCATATGATTTCCTTTCTCCTGCTTACAAACACTTTGTCTTAACCCTACTATCCTATTATGAACCTCAGTTTTATCATCAAGCAGTCAAGTTTCCTTATTGGCGAGAGGCGATGCGTGCAGAATTGGATGCCTTAGAACTTAATAACACTTGGTATGTTGTACTGTTACTTGCTGGAAAACACACCATAGGTTGTAAATGGATTTATAAGATCAAGCACAAAGCTTATGGATCAATTGAATACTATAAAACTCGTTTAATAGCTAAAAGTTACACACAACAAGAAGGAGTTGATTTTGTTGAGACTTTTTCCCCTATGGCTAGGTTAGTCACGGTCAAGGTCTTATTGGCACTTGCTGCAATTTAAGGTTGGCATCTAACTCAATTAGATATCAATAATGCATTTTTAAATGGAGACCTATTCGAAGAAATCTACATGGATCTTCCTCTAGGCTATATTAAATAGGGGGAGACTACAAACACTACAGGGAAGCTTATTTGTAGACTACGTAAGTCTATTTATGGTCTCAAACAAGCTTCGAAACAATGGAGCTCAAAGATTACTCAATCCCTATTGCAGTTTGGTTTCACACAATCAAAATCAGATTATTCATTATTCACGAAAGTTTCTGGTTCTTCCTTTAACACATTATTGGTGTATGTTAATGACATTATAACCACGGGTCCTTCACTTGAGGTCATCGACTCATTCAAGAAGTTTTTTAGCACACATTTTAAGCTTAAAGACCTTGGGAAGCTCAAATATTTTTTAGGTCTTGAGATTTCTCATTCAGTCAAGGGAATTGTGTTTTGCCAATGACAATATACGTTACAGCTCCTTGAGGATGTAGGTTGTCTAGCTCTCAAATCAACTCCAGTTCCTATGGATCCACATGTCAAGCTAGATACATCTATTGGTGAACCACTTCAAGACATTTCTCAATATAGGCGCCTCATTGGCCGCCTATTATATGTCATGTTATCTCGACCAGACATTACCTTTGTTGTTCATAAGCTAAGCCAATTTGGCTCTCAACCATGCCTTTCTTATTTACAAGCAGTCCATCATCTCCTTCATTATACCAAATCTTATTTAGGACAAGGCTTGTTTTTCTCTGCTTCTTCGACTTTACAACTCACTGCCTTTTCAGATGCTGACTGGGGCTCTTGTCTTCATTCAAGGAAATCTACAATGGGATTTTGTGCCTTATTAGGAGGCTCATTGGTTTCTTGGAAGGCTAAAAAACAAAATACTGTCTCTCGTTTATCCATTGAGGCTGAGTATAGAGCCTTAGCAGCCACCACTGGTAAGTTGGTTTGGTTGAAATAACTACTACAAGACTTTCAAATAGACACATCAAAATCGGCTCTACTTTTTTGTGACAATCAAGCAGCCATCCATATCGCTACAAATCCGATTTTTTATGAACGAACCAAACACATTAAAATTGATTGTCACTTTGTATGTGAAAAAGTTACTAATGGTTACATCAAGCTCATGCCTATTAGGTCTCAACATCAAATAGCAAACGTCTTTACCAAGCCACTTCCTGCTTCTTCCTTGCTACATTTATTATCCAAGATGGCTATTAAAGACATTTACAGTCCATCTTGAGGGGGAGTTTTAGAATTAGTTAATTTGTTTGTGAGTTGTTACTGGTTAGTTAAATTGTTGATTGTTAGTTGCATCTACTGAACTATATTTTATTCCTTTCTTCAATCATTGGCTCACATACATGAGCACTAAACTCTTTTATGTAATATAGTTTTTTTCCCTCTTCAATAATAATAAGTTTAGTCTTTTTCTTTTCACATTTCTCTCTAGAATTTTCTTCAAATTGTAATAGCGGATGACAAAGAAGAAGAAGAATGTGGGGTTCAAAATTGGAAAGGTATGTTTTTGGCGTCATTTGATGTTGGGAGGGAAGATGGATTGAATTTTGATTCGGGGATTGTTGGTGGGGTTTAGTTAGGGAGTGAGAGTATGGAAGAGGAGAGCATTGTTTTTGCTATTTTGGGGTTTTAGTAGTTGGGAACAAATTTGTGGAAGTTGAGGTCTAAATATGGAACAAAAATTGCAACTATCAAACATTTGGTTGTTTATTCAACATGAAGGCGTTCAAAGCATTGTAGTTTTAGTCTCCGGATTCTACGTTACACAAAACTATGCATCTTGCATAATAATTAATAAGACAACCCATTTTTCAAACATAGATCATTTTGCTAAAGTTGGAAAAGGAGCAACCAGTGCCTTCCACGTTACGTCTCATAGACGCTGCGTTGACACCAACCCGCCATATCCAGAACGAATCTCATCTGTCCACTATCAAATTTAATCCAATAGTCAACAACAACGATCCATGCCTCAGTAAACTAACCAATAGCATCGCATCTATCATCACCTATATATTTTTGTTCACTCTGCTCCCCCTTGAATCACAGTCATATCCCGCTCCCTGTCTCATACAAACACAAACTGATGTGAACCCAATGAGTATAGAAATCCTAGAACCCACAAACAAGTTAATATAGTTCAAAAATTGTCTCATCGAATGAATTTGAAACAGTAAAAATAAATATCTCAATCCGTTGCCCTGAAGGGGGAAGAATCTAAGATATAAGATTTTAAATCCGTTTCTCACTAAAACAAGAATTTTGGTATAATAATGGAATGAATGACGCCATAATTTAGGTAGTTTAAATCCTAAATTGATAATTCAAGAACTAAACAAGACATCAATTTTGAATAAATTTAAAAGTTCTCAAAAGAATAAGATTTGTGTGAAGAATTCTCACAAATAATATTTATTTCTCTCAAAAGTTATGTTTCATATAATGTGTAATGGTCTATTTATAGCCTTAAGATAAAGACTAAAATAGTAACTAGAAATTTAATAACTTCTTAAACAATCGAAATTAGGAAATTAAAATGTAAACTACTACAAAAAAAGAAACTAAATAAAATAAACTAAACTATTTTGATTAAGTTTTTGTTGTTATTTTTCTTTATTTTTGTCCTCTCTTAGATTTGGATAATTTTAGACTTTTTTTTCTTCCAATTGGGATTGTATGAGCATAATTAAGGTCTCCTTTAGTTCTTCATTTACTTGGACTCCAATTTCTTATAGTAAAACTCTTCAAATTAAGTTATTTAACTCTTTTTTGAATCTTTTAACTCGAGCCTTCATCACTGAACTAGCTGGAATTGGAATTAGATTATGCAAATTCCTTACAATCTTGATATTCGCATCATTCCCCCCTTCTTAACAACGATTTGTCCCCAAATTGTCACATGTGTGAAAGTGCATCCGTAACCGCATTTTATTTGAAAAAAGTCTCAATGAATTCAATCCATCAAACAAGTCTCTTACTATCTTACTAAACTAACAACTCTTTGAAATTAACTCAAAAATAATTATCTTGTAAAATTCAAAAAAAGAATAACAAGGGAACAGAGAAGGAAAATAATAAGAAAAATAAATAAGAAATAAGGGAAGTCGCAAATTTGAAAAAATTTCAAATTAACAAAGAAATAAATAAAGAACGGATAAATAAGAAAGGTGAATAAATAAAGAAAGAAAATAAGGAATGTGAACAAATAAGGAAAGAGAAGAAATAAAGAAGGAATAACAAAAGAAAAGAAAAAAAAATGGAAGTTGCATTTTTTTAATCATTTTTTACGGCCTTTTTTTTTAACTATGGCAGCACGAAAAAAAAATCAAGAATGAAAGATATCAAAAAAATAAATTAAACCCACGAACGAAGATGAAAAATACAAATAAAAATAAAAAAAATGAAAAATTATAAACAAATATGAATAATTATAGACAAATATGAACAATTCGAAGGGTAATCCGAAATTGTTCTAATAACAACTGATGTAAATTTGATGGGCATAGAAACTTTAGAACCCATGAGCAACTTAATATAGGTCAAGAATCGTCTAAACGAATGAATTTGAATCGGTGAAAATAAAAATCTCAATCCGTTGCCCTAAATGAGGAAAAACTTAAAGTATATGATTTTAGATCAGTTTCTTATTAGAACAAAAATCTTTGTATAATGATAGAATGAATGATGCTACAATCTAGGTGATTCAAAATCTAGATTGATAAGTCAAAAACTAAACAAGACACTTATTTTGAATAAATTCAAAAGTTCTCAAAAGAATAAAAATTGTGTGAAAAATTCTTACAAATAATATTTATTTCTCTCAAAAGTTATGTTTTACATAACGTGTAATATCTTATTTATAGATTTAAGGTAAATACTAAAATATTAACTAGAAATTTAGTAATTTTCTAAACAATCAAAATTAAAAACTAAAATGTAAACTATTACTAAAAAAAAAAATGAAACTAAATAAAATAAACTAAACTATTTTGACCAAGTCTTTACTGCTATTTTTTTTTATTTTTGTCCTCCCTTAGATTTGGATAATTTTAGACCCTCTATTCTTCCAATTAGGATTGTATAAACATAATTAAGATCCCCTTTGTTTTTTAATTCATTTGAATTCCAATTTCTTGTTGTAAAACTCTTCAAATTAAGTTATTCAACTCCTTTTTGAATCTTTTAACTCGAGCTTTCGTCACTGAATCAAATAGAATTTGAATTGGATTATACAAATTTCTTGCAGTCTTCATGTCCGCATCATAGACTCTCTCTGAAAGATGACTCCAAAGGCAGAGAAGAAACCGGCGAAGAAAAGGCCCGCCGATGAGAAGGCCGAGAAGTCGAAGGCGGAGAAAAAGCTTCCCACTAAGGGCGCATCTTCAGCAGACAAGAAGAAGAAAAAGGCAAAGAAGAGCGTGGAGACTTACAAGATGTACATATTCAAAGTTCTAAAGCAAGTTCATCCTGACATTGGGATCTCCGGAAAGGCAATGGGGATCATGAACAGCTTCATCAACGACATTTTCGAGAAATTAGCTCAGGAGTCTTCGAGGCTCGCCAGGTACAACAAGAAGCCCACGATTACTTCCAGAGAGATTCAGACAGCGGTGAGATTGGTGTTACCTGGTGAGCTCGCGAAGCATGCCGTCTCCGAAGGGACTAAAGCCGTTACCAAATTCACTAGTTCTTAGCTTCTCTGGGTTTTGTTGTTGATTGAAATTGCAAACCTATTTTGGTTGGTTTTGTGAATTTTGACGAATTCGGAAGTATAATGTTGTCTATTGGAATTGTTAACCGTTTGAGCATTTAATGAATTCACAGGTCTTGCAATGTAACCAAAATCAGTTGGTACTTGTTCCGATTTGGTTTTATACTGATGAGATGGCACAAAAGAATAAATGGGTACAATAATTTTTACATCGCTTTCTCTCTTTCCCTCTTTTTTACCACTAAAAAAAAACCCTAACATGAAGTTCTATGAGTCTCTCTCCCTCCCTCTCCCTCTCCCTCTCGCATTTCCATCTTTATGAAGGAAGGCTTCGATTGGGGTGACATGAGTTTGAGTTCAACCCATAGATTTTTATATTCATTGTTGTTCGAAATTTTTATGTAGACTTGACTCAAATCATTTCTTGCTAAAATTTAGGACATCCGAGAATGATTGGGTTACATAATGAGGATGAAGATCAATCCTTCTCTATTGAAATTATGAAATAAATTAAATCAATTAGTAAGACTCGATTCCCCCGTCGAAAAAGGGTAGTATGAAGTAAATCAATTAGATCTAATTCAGACCTTTGATTCCATTGAATTTGGATTACCAATCATCAGCCAAGCCAAGAGGAGAAGTTGAAAATTTATTGATCATTTTTTGTTTTGTGCTGGATTTATTAAAAAATTCAATTCTGAAAATTTTTTAATTTTAATTTTTAAACATAAAATTTAATTTAAAATTTTAAGGTCACGTCCTACAGATATAGTCCCAACAACTACAAGACAACCATGTCAATATTTCTTTATAATTTTACCTGGCAGAGAAACGGATCGTATCCAACATTTCCTATTTTGAGCGATTAAGATACAGAGGAGAAATCCAAAATTTCCCACTTTTATTTTAACCCATCCCCCAGGCCAAACATTTCAAATCTCCAAATTATTCAATACCTTAAAACAAATCGCAGCCGTTGACTCTCACTAACCTCCTAATCAACGATTGGCACCCACGATCCGCGTCAAACCAAATCGACCAATCACATCTCATTCTTTCCCCTATATATAGCCCTAACCATTCCACTCCCCATCAGACTTCACACCGTCACCTCTCCCTCTCTCTCACACACACTCGGGAATGGCACCAAAAGCGGAGAAGAAGCCCGCAGAGAAAGCTCCAGCAGAGAAGAAGCCAAAGGCGGAGAAAATGCTTCCCAAGGACGCGTCTTCAGCGGACAAGAAGAAGAAGAAGATGAAGAAGAGCGTGGAGACATACAAGATCTACATCTTCAAGGTTCTGAAGCAAGTTCATCCCGACATCGGCATCTCCAGCAAGGCAATGGGGATCATGAACAGCTTCATCAACGACATCTTCGAGAAGTTGGCTCAGGAGGCTTCGAAGCTCGCTAGGTACAACAAGAAGCCCACGATTACTTCCAGGGAGATTCAGACTGCGGTGAGATTGGTCTTGCCTGGGGAACTCGCTAAACATGCCGTTTCTGAAGGCACCAAGGCTGTGACTAAGTTCACGAGTTCTTAGGGTTTCTGTTTTTGCTGGGATTTTTCTTTTTGGGCCGGGGAGGGATGGGGGTTCTGGGGTTTCGATGAGTTGTTCTTTGATGAGAAAAACATGATGTATAGACTTATGGTCTCTATTTAAATTAGGGCTCTTTGAATCTGAAAATTGGATGCCAATGAAATCTTAATTCTCTCCATCCTTGGGTGTCTCTCTCTCTTTGTCGTCATCTTCATTCAATTCTAAGCGACGTTTCAAAATAATTCTCTAACCAAATAATAAACCGACAATGTTTTGTCTTTGATGCATTTCTGCGACAAGTTAAACTATAGACTACAATATGTAAAATGGTACGAGGATTTGGGACCTTGAATAAATGATTTAAAGAAATATATATATGCACTTTTATTTATATATATAATTTTACAAGTAGAACCTTGAACGTCCTTCCAAATCCTATTAATCATTAAAGAGTTGTATGTACGTTTCTTGTATATTACGTGTAAAATCTTCCCCCCCCCCCCCACCCGGGGGGGGCCCAAAAAAAATAAAGGCGCTCAGACAAGTAATTTTGATGAATGCCGTGCACAACTCTCTCTCTCTCTCTCTCTCTAATCTATTTCCGCATGTACATAATCAACAAACACGAAATTCTTTTGAAACTCATGCAAGGCGTAAGCTAGCGCAGCACTCGCAAGTGCAAGAGCAGCTAAAATAATGCGCACCTGCATGTCCGAAGGAATGCCAGTAATTACGCAGAATACTACAGTGGCGCCAATTAGGATCTTCTGCCACGTCTGAAATGCAGTATAAGCTCTTTTGCAGGAAGAACACTTGAGAGTGTGCTGCTCAAACCTATCCAACATCTGCAATTAAGAATATACATAAACTACAGTAACAACCTGAGCCAATTATTTATGCAAACAAGATTTTCAAGCTAGCATCAGTATGATAACTAGTTTCAGCACCTGACGTTTGGATAAGACGGTTGATGGCAAAGGTTGTGAGCTGCGGCTTCGGAACCAATCGGGCTGGCCGTTACCATGTCGCCTGAGCCAATTTCGAAATGCCAAGACAAGCCTATCTGCTTGTGTTGGTGTAAATGTTAATTTCGTGTACTCATTAACATCGGCATTGCCCTCTTTTGACTTTTCGAGGAAGATCTTTTCTTGTCCCTGAAGAACAATCATATCACCATCGTATACTTTGTTGGAGGTCCAGTGTTCATGCCATCTGGGGACCACCTGTCCAGCATGGATGAATAATAAGGGGACAACCGCAAACAAAAATAGTTTAGCGGATGAAGATTTCTCGGTAAAGAAATGCAAATGGCCAGAGCAGATATTCTTCTATCAAATCAATCAAACTGACATGGAATCCCACTCCTTTTGCAGTCCCAGCAATCAGGATATATGGTCAAAGCATTGAACTGAACATGAATTGGAACTAAAACCAGCTATTCTTTTGGCAGAGATAGAAACATATATGATATGCAAGTCCTGTTCCTTTCTTTGTCATTTGGGGATAGAAACATTTACTGTTACTATCTAATTAAAATATTGGTATACAGCAGAATGTTTGGATGATTATTGTTGACCCAGGTTCATAAATGTTTACATCATCAAATCGTAAAGATTTAGGCAATTGCACAGTTAAGCAAGCAATAGATCATAGCTAAGTGATTGAATTTTACTCTGCACTTAAAAAATTTTTGAAAGAGTCGCAGTTGTTTCTGAAATGCAGGTTGGGAGTAAGTAATTACCTGCCACCATGTTGGCCCCGGCATCGTGAACTGGAAAAAGTTTCTAGCACTACAAACAATTGAACGTGTTTTCCCAGCTGCCATTGGTACATTGAAAGAACATATCCATATAACCCATTTCTGATCACCAAATATTGGAAGCTTTGTGTCTATCTCAATTCTGCGAAACACAACCAAAAAAAAGGTTCCTTAACCACATCAACCCTGTTCAGCTTCTCATAGTTTTCTTATCATAATAAATTCAATCGGGGTGTCGGAGCACAAGGAAGGATTTCATATGAAAATCTACAAATTGATGATTGGATCTTTATATGAGTATTTTCAAGTTAGTTCTCAAAGCAGTAACATTAAGGTTCAGACAAGCTTTCAGGAGTCCAAATTCCAAAACCTCCTGCATGCCTTATTCAGAGTCCAAGCCTCCAAGATACAGTTTGGGGCCTGTTTTTAGGTCCCACTGTAACTCTAAGTCTTGAAATTGATAATAAACATTTCAAGAAAATTTTTATCCAGACAATCAATTAGATTGTTTAAGTGTGTTGTCCATAATAGAAATTGAATGGAGTGAAATGCATCCTGATTCTACACTTCGTATCTGTATTAGAAACTCACTTGTTGATATAGTAGCAAGGCGCAACAAATTTAGCACTGATTCGTGGGTTTCCATCATTTGCTCCAGCAAAGCCCCAAGGCCCACTGTTCTCCACTTTAAATGGCAAAGGTTTTGCCCTGTCCCTCCTACCTGTAACCTGAAAGAAAATCAGAACAGTACATGTTGATCAACATTAGGAGAAAGCATAAGTGTAAAATCAAGTGTGATAAGCTGCACGTGTGGTAACGTTTTACACCATAACAAAGAATAAAGCATGCATAATTTTTCAAAAATATGAAAGGATCAGTAGCATGAGGGGGGGAAAACCAAAAAAAAAAAAAAAAAAAAAAAAAAAAGAGAGGCCAACAATAAGGAAAGAAATGTTATCAACATGAGAATATGAGACAAGGCCTTATGAATGTTTGTCCGGATCATCAGCACAAAAACGTGAATTTTATAGCAGTATTATGATATTAACAGTAATACCCAGGATGCATGTCCAGTGCCATATCTATTGTCCATGTTATATAAAAGCAACCTTGCCTATAATCAAGAATATGATTGGTCCCAGTAGTATGAACTTTGTGGCCATCTTCATCTTATACAAGATCTAGCAGAAAAAGGTATTATAACAAAAAATCGAACTTACAAAACAACTTCTCTTCACATGAAAGTATCTGCCACACAACATTTGCCAATGCATGCAATGCATGATATAATCCTGATTAAGAAACATGAAAACAATGCAGCTCTACCCTATCTAACAAGTAGGATTTTTCTATGATCCCTGTGGGTACAACCACGGATTGAGTCGTTCGATAAGCCATCATCAAATGCTCTAATGAGGCATTATCAAATGCTCACCATCCAAATTTTTTCCAAAAACTTTGAAATTTGGAAGGCCAGAATTTAATGCTGGCTCATCCAACTACCATCAAACCTATGCTTATCAATACCCACGGGATGGGAAAATGTCCTCTAATAACATTTCCAAAAATTGCATAATACTTATCTATAGAGGTTCCCAAGATGAGTATAATCCAATTTAGACGCAACTAAGAGAAGTTGCATATATACAATACGACAGTCCCCACAGCCAGATCAAATTACATACCTTATGATGGGCAAAATCAATGTGGGAAGGGTCTGATACATTCTCCATGAGAGTATCATAGCCATAGAACAGATCCCTCTGAATCGTCACAGTCGAAAACTCAGGCTTATCAAAGTCATCGGGCAGCCTAATAAATTATCCAAATGAAGGAACCTTATATTATAATCATTAATCATTATAAAATAACAGTCGTGTCAACATTAGTTAACACTAGGAAAGTATAATTTAATTCCCCACTCTCTATAACAATTAAAGAATATAACATAAACAAACAAGAGGAACGGAGAGATTTTCATTACATTGGGGGCATAGTTTTCTGACCACGTTCCCAACCATTCTCATCAGGCCAAACAAAAAGCAGACCCTGAGACACCATTGTCGGAAACGTTGTAGCACAAGCTCTCAAAGACTTCACGGCTCGAGCCTCCGGTCCCTCCAATGCAGCCTGAGGGATTCTAGTGCAAGACCCACATCGGTCAAATGACCAGCCATGATAGGAGCACTGCAAATTACCCTCCTCGTCAATTCGTCCTTCCTGTAAAACATCAAAAATTTCATCATAAGCCCTAATTTCTCAAATCCAATTAAATTAGAAGCTGAAGAGAAGGGGAAATTGGGGAATACAGAGAGAGGAGCAAGACGGTGAGGGCATTTATCGTCGAAGGCAACCCAATCGCCGGAATTAGGGTCTTTCCAGAGAACGAGGTCTAGGCCGAGGAGTTGAAAGGGCGTAGGAAGACGAGGATCGAGATCTTCGATGAGAGAGACTGGGTACCAATGATCTCTCCATGAGAATTTGGTGGATTCGTCGGTGTTTTCCACTTGGAAATCTATGTCAGAGGACTGTTGCTCTTGCGGTGGTGGGGGTGTTGGAGGTGCAGAGACTTGACGAGGAGAGACAGTTTTCAGGGTTTTTCTACTTCCTGACGAGGGTTTGAATAGGGTTTTGGAGGGAAAAGTAGAGAGTTTAAGAGGCGAGTAGTTGTAGTTTGCTGTGAAGGGGAGTGGGGTGGCTGGAGTCGAGAATAGTGACGCCATTGTAGTTGAAATGGTAAAGCTGTGATGCAGTGTGGCCCTTCTTTTCTTCGTTGATTATATTGGTGAGAGAGAGAGAAGTTTGCGTGCAAGATTCGGCAAGGGGTCAAAAAGAAAAGATCTGGGCCGGGTCGACGGCCAGAAAGGAAGCCGTTGTGGAAGAGACATCCTGCAACTGGTCGTTTTAGCCACTCATATGTAGCCACCTGTATTCAAACTGTACTAGCCGATCTTCTTGCCAAAATCGTACCTGAGAACATTTTTAGAGTTCTAAAATATTCTAAGGTACGGAAGTGATGTTGAAATAATTAATGTGGTACGGTACATAAATACCATTTACATTATCAATTGAATTCCCTTAAAAAAAAAAATTTAAAACTTTACAAACAATTATTCTAAATTGGTTAAAATTCAACGTCGTAAATTAAATTAACACCATTCGAATTAACTCGTGGTGAAGATACAAGGCAAGCCATTCTCTTCATCCAGAAGCTAATAAAAAGTCTGAAATGAATGAATATGCTTGCCGTATGGAACCTCCCTCCCCAAATGAAAAAAAAGAGCAGATGGGTAGGCTTTCTGTCGGCTGTAATTGCAAATCGTGAACTAAAGCATGCAAGCTTTCTAACAAAGGATGCAAAATGTTGATCACCCGTCATGCTGTAAGTCCGAAAAACTCTGTATTCCCTCTACCCCTAGTTTTAATAGGCATCGTATCAATCAACTTATAAAACAAAAAGGAAAAAAAAAATGAAAAAGAAAGAAGCAAATGTGGCATGAATGTTCGTTACTTGGTGGTATCGCAAAACTTTATTAGTAGCTGCAAAACAAACTGCACTGAAAAGGTTGTATTGTACAAAATTATCATTCACCATCTTCATTTGTCAAACTTGAGAGCCGGGAATCAATCTGGGGCAAATACCAATAATCCAATTTCGGGCTTTTGTTTGAGCTGATTCAAGTTTGACAAAACGATCCCAATTTTTTTTTTTTAATCTTACACCAGACAACTCATGAAATGCACTTTCTGAAAATCATTTCTGAGTAAGTTTGATGATTAGGTCCAATGTCACAGGAACCAGTATTGATGTAAGGTCCCCTGAATGTAGCCTGTGGTGTAGTGGCTTTGTCGGGTCAATAACAGGCTTTTTCGACGATCTGCCATTACGAAAATCATGATATTAAAATCAATGGAAATTAGATGATGCTGCTCTTTCATGGAAGACTTAGAATACATGGACACAGAAAATTTTACTCACGCCATGTAAAAGAAAAATGAAAGGCCCGCACCAGCAAAAGCCAGTATGCCTGAGGCAGGAACAATGTTGAGCATTCGAGACATTAGGATAGATCAAAAAGAATTAAGGCCTTCTCTTCTGAAAACATAGAGCACAACAAAATCAAAGCTTAATTCATTTACGATCCAGAAACTATACACAGAATGCAAGCTAGTTGTGCACATCAATGGAAAGATGCATCACTATCCTAAACATGACAGAAACAGATAATTCCCAACAGACAAGAAATATTAAGAGGAAAGAAACCAAAATTGAATAAGGTAGAGCTTAAAAGAGAAATATAGTCGGCATTCCTCAACAAGACAAACCCTGGAAAAAAGCTTTGTTTACCTTTGGATTTCATGTCCTCATGAGAAATCTTTGTTCAAAATCTTCACGGATTTTATCAGGGTAGTTCCAATCCTGAAACTTTCTTCAACCTCCAAAGGTAAACAAACACTCTTTATGGTTCTTTAAAGACCTTCAGAGTTATTCAACTTGAGTACTTAAGCAATGTTCTTTGCAGTTAAATTTCTGGAAATCCATTCCTACATCCTTGTTAAACCCATGCATAACCTCAGGTCCATGTCTCCTACACGATAATTCAGAAAACGTGGCCAACATAAACTAAAAGCATGACCAGTGTAAGCATTTTGTCCCTCATGGGTGCTATTATAACATTGGCCATATTAGTGCAAGAACAAACATTAGATAATAAACTTACAAAATGAAGGGAACTATCACATGAATTCAAAGTTCAAATATCTCACACCAGAAATTGAAATTTAGGTCTCTATTTTTTTTTAATAACCCAAAGTTCAAGTATTCATAGCCCATGTTAGCCAAATATTTAAACCCTTAAACAAGGAGGTTGTCATCCACCCAACTAAATAAACCCCAGGCCAGTCCTTATGATTGGGCTCTGGAATCAAATCAAAAAATTCATCCATTCAATGCAACACCTTTTCTCCTTTGATATTTTCAATCATTAAGTTCTCCACCTTATTTTTTGTACAACAACTACCCAACAAGGCCATTAAACTTCCGAGTTACCTTCATGATAAACTCTTCTCTCCTGCTTCTTTTATATGTTTTCTGTCAAATATCCTTCATCTTCTGATCCACCAATTTCATACGGCAAACCATTAAACTTCCAGATTACCTCCATGAAGAACATTCAAGAATCCCTTCAGTTTTCATATGTCTCCGCAACTCCTCAGAACAAGTTATCCTGGCCTTTTTTTTTTTTAATACTGAAGCATCTCAGATAATATTGAATAAGTGTCACCTACACGGACTTTGTGAATCAAAGATTACATGTACTTCTCTCAAACATGGCATATCATTGATCATTGAGTTTGGGAAAATCCAGGTTTTACCACATGGGGTTCATGAATAAACTGGGTTGTAAAAGTCAAACCAATATAGCAAAATATGCACATGATCATTTGGCAACAATTTCTGGCCTGAGCAATCCGAATCCACAACACAAACCCTTGAAAACTCGCCACAATTTCAAACTGTGGTCAAAATATATAATCTACTTTAGTGTGCTTGAATGCACAACCTGTGAAAATCATGTCATATTAGCACATCTGTGGAAATAATTCTTTCAAGGCAGTGCACCAAAATGCTCGAGCTCCTTTAAGCTATAGCATCGAATTCTTATTCACCACAGGCACGAGATGGTAAAAAAGTTCGTTGATAGGATCTCCTAGGGTTTCTATGGCACGAAAGTTAATTGAGGGGAAATGAAAGTGAAATTGGAATCAGAAAATGAGCATACCAGGAACCGATGATAAGTGAAGATCTGCTTCTGTGCAACACCGTCGTGGTCTTCAAATGACTCGCCGAGTGCAAAAGGAAGGCGTAGAACGAGAGAGAGAGAGAGGCATTTGGGTTTCGTCTTCGCACTGCGGATTATGGACGGAGTCTTCTTGAAGATGGCTTTTGGGCCATTTATATAATTTTATCAGGCCAAGCAGTCCAAGCCCATTGAAAATCCATGCGAGGGTAACCGCCAAGTGGGCTGGCAATTGCCCTTTTTTTTTTTAATGTGTCTACGGAGCTCGAACGTGAATCTATTACGAGCGAAGGGAGGAGGTGCCGGAAATTCATCATCGGTAGCAATTATCTTTTTATTTTTATTTTTTTTTGTTCTTACTAACTGATATTCTGATTTCGTTCAATTAATCTGATCCGAATACTATGAAACTCATTAAGGGATTAGGTTTCTCAAATCTTTTTTCTCAATTCTCAAGATTCGAACTCGAAACGTCTAATTAAGAGGATAGAGTATCCAACCATTTAATCCAAAAGAGTTTGATACTTTCTTAATTTTTATTATTACTTAAAACATTTATATCCAAAAACTTGATAATACAATTCTAAGAATTGTAAATTCAATTAAAGAGTTAACTCTCTCAGTACCTATTTTTCATTTCTAAGATTCAAATTTGAGATATTGGTTAAAAGGTTTTAATATCCTATCACTAGACCCACAAATTATTGGTGTCATTTCCTTTTTATTGACAATACAATTCTAAGAATTGTAAATTCAATTAAAGAGTTAACTCTCTCGATACCTATTTTTTATTTCTAATATTCAAATTTGAGATATTGGTTAAGAGATTTTAATATCCTATCACTAGACGCACAAATTATTGGTGCCATTTCCTTTTTATTTGTTTGACTCAAATGAGAAGGGGGGATTTTTTTTTTTGGGGGGTGGGAGGTTTCAATTCAAATTACACTCCATAATCACTCGAGTATAGGTTTAATACTTATTAGAGAAAACTTTATGAAAAATATATATGGGCTCATTGACATCTTGTTAAGACTCTAGCATGCGCGAGGTAGTTATCCAAATGGACAAGAAACCAACTCTATATTTACAAGATCATGAGTTCAATCCATGATTATAGGAAACATTATGCATGGTACACATTGATACATGAGTTTGTAGCAGTGGGCTCGCTTAAAAAGCAATAGTTACGACTCAGAGTAAACACAACACATAAAAAAAAAAAAACAAAAAAAAACAAAAAAACAAAAAAAAAAAAAAAAAGGAGAGAGAGACTCTTGTGATCACGTGAAAGGTAACCATATTGATTGCACTGCCTCCCCTTTACAAAGCAATATCATATGAATTTAAGAATTACAATAATGGATGATATGATACCTTAATGTGAGACTTGAATTTAATAATAAAAATCACAATTCTTATTTTCAATCTTAATTCAATAACTGAGCAAAATTTTTTTCTTTATCTCAATTAATAATAAATATTAAAAATTCAGTATTCCTTTTCAATGTCATTTCACTGGGGGGCTACAAAGCTTTAAGCATAGATTTTTTAAGAAACTCGAAAATCATTTCTTCATTAAAATGGTTAACGAAAAAAATCTCAAGGAAATGCTTCATGGAGCCTTTGGGAGAAGTGTCAATGGACCAAGTATAATCAAAGATCGCGGGTAGAGGGTCATAACTAGCACAGAAAAACCCCCAGTGCCAAGTGAAGAAAAGATTAATAAAAGCTAGTGCACTCGGCACCCGTGGCTCTTTCAACAAGCAGCCACACAGAATACGAGTAAAACAGATGATCCCAATTTCATTACAACATTAATCAAAGCAAATCTCAAATCCTACCACACTTCTAAACTGAATCCTGTCATCCTAGACATCAAAAGATGAATCACATATTATCATAACAAAGTGGGAAACAACAATACAAAACAGTCAAATTTGAATATCTAGAATGCAGCATGTATCTAAACAATCCCAACCATGTACACCATGCCCCCCCCCCCCAAAAAAAACCCTCAAAAACAGCCTTAAAGAGCAACTTATACGTGGCACAGCTTTATTTTCCAGCCACAGATCACAGCAGAACAACAGTAATCAACTGGTTTCACAAAGTAGTGGCCACATTACATGTGAACAAGCAGTGCAAGGCCATGTGATGATCATAATCACAAGGTTCACCAATCTATTTTAAAACAATGGTCAGCAACAGCATGACTCAAGATTCCAGCCCATCCTAAAAATTTACAAGGTGAGTTGCACAAGCATGAAGGGCGGACTTAGTGCAATGGTGGAATCTTGCCATTGTGTCCTGGAGGTCCAGGATACGAATCAGCCTCCTAAAAAAAAAAAAAAGGTAAGACCGGCCAGATATTCCATTCCCCAGACCCCACAAAGTGAGAGATTCGGCACTGCGAATGCCCTTTGAGTTGCACAAGCATCTACATCCACCACAATATGTCGTCATACTAATCTTCAAAGCCAAGCAAATGTTGCCCACAAAACAAATAAGACAACAAACAATTGGAACTCAAAACGGATAAGAGTGAGATACGCATGACTCAACCATACAGACAAACACATATGGCCACACAAAATTCTCAGAATTATATCTGGGAATTAAGGAAATTATGGATACAAGAATAGTCATAAAAAGGCATCTTAAGACCAAAGAAAGATGTAAGAATACAACCATAACTTGGTTTGCCACAACCCAAGGACATAATAGTCACGAAGAAGCATCAATAAACACCACATAATAACTATCATAATTCAATGATCTTAAATCAACTGCATCCATATTCCATCACCACAGAATAAACAAACAAACAAACAAGAAAGCAGAAGAAACAAAAGCATAGCAATCAAGCCCAAAATTCTCAACCCAGGGCAAAAAACCAAGTTGCAAAAAACAATCTGAACATTTAATATATGCCAAAACCAAGTAGACAATCCAAGTCAACATCACACAAATTCTCAAGTACAAAAACACAGATAACATGAGATTCTCCAGAGCGAAGAATCAGAGTACAATTCCAATAATTCTTCTAAAACTTTGTAGAGAATATATATAGTTTTCAGTATATTACATATAGCATATGATTAATATCCAAAGGGATTTCACTTAGCAAGAATGTTCTGTTGAACAGCCTGATTCTCCTGCTGCTGCTGATAGTTGAGAGGCCTCCTGAACAGCATGATGTGAGGCTCTGGACGATGAATCGCATAGTGAACCCATCCACGACTCTGTTGCACACCAATTGCACGCCATTCATTCTATAAACACAAGAACCGTTTCAGTTATCAAATCCAAATTCGAAACCCTAAAAGATTAAAAATGAACCTTCATCATATCCAAATTCGACAGATAAAATTGCGGGGGGGGGGGGGAATGAGGAAACAGAACCCTAACAGGATTCCACTTCAGAATTTGATTGACCATTTGAAGTCCCAATGTATCAAAACTTTAAAATTCTTAAAAAAAAAAAAAAAAAAAAAAAAAAAAAAAAGACTTGGAAACCCTAAAAGACTGAAATGAGAAACTAAAAATCAAGATAATTAGCGAAATATATAGTCCGCGTTCACCAATTTGCACGAAAATTGAAAGTACGAAACCCTAATTTAGATAAGAATAAGCTTACTTCGGATAAGAGACGATTCTTGGGGAGAAGTTTCGCGACTTCGGGTGGAAGAACCACATGCCTGTCATTACCAGCAATCAGAAGTTCGAGTGATCAAAAGTGAAGAATCAATATGAGAGAGAAAGAGAGAGAAGTACCTGTACTCGTAGGTGTCATCGAAGTACTTCTCCGAGTACTGGATCTGAACCATTTCGTCCTGTATCAGTACCGGTTGGCGAGTTCTGGTTTGGTTTCACTGTAGATTAACGACGGGTATGAGAAAATGGAGAGAGAGAGAGAGAGAGAGAGAGAGAGAGAGAGAGAGCCAAAAAAAAAAAGGAGAGAGAGATCTTACAGAGAAAAACCTAAAAGAGACTTAAATCAAGTGTGCAGCGGGAGAGAGACCACCCGAGGAGAGAGGGTCAGAGGGGTTTTAATCGGGTGCGTTGAGAGGGGGTGGGTTCGGAAGGGCAACACGGGAAACAAACATTCGGGAGATCTGATTTTTTTTTTTTTTTAATGTGGCGAAGTTTAAAAATTAAAAACAAAAAAAGAAAATGAAAATCATGTAACCGTTTTTTTTTGAATTTTGAATTTCGAATTTTTCCCGCTCAAAGTGGGGTATAAACCTGTTTAACCAATCAGGTTATTCGCTTAAATTGGGACGTTATGTTGGAACCCGACTGCGAACTTACCACAGAAATTGCTACCCCTTTAAACTCTTTATTTATTTATTATTTTTTTTTATTTATTCATTTTCCTGGTAGTTCCTTTTTCTTTTTCCCCTTTTTTCCCTTGTTATTCAAAGTTGTTGGGAGGTCATGGTTGACGTCATTCATCTATCAAAAATAATTCCTAACCAAAAAAAAATCTATCAAAAATAATTGTCCTAGAGATATTATGTTAATTTGTAAGAGAATATGAATACTTATTAATATAAAATATAAAAAATAATATAAAATAATATGAATATGAAGATAAATAAATATGTCTGTGATATCATATTAGAAACTGAGAATAATATAATAATATAAAAGCTAATATTTAATTGACTCAATAAATTGTTATAATAACTTGAGTTTGCGTTATTACAAATATAAAAAAAGTTGTTATAAATATATAAATATAAAAAAATTAAAAATTAAATATGCAACAAAATCAAATCTAGTATATAATATTTTTTAAATATCTCCTCAAAATCAACGTGATATAATAAAAATCACTTGAATTTAAAATAGAATCTCAATATAAGACCTAAAATCCTAGGAGGTACTTTTGCAACCTTTGAGCAGACTCCGAGCTCTGGCTGACCTAGTTTTAGCACTGTTTCTGATTGTTGAGATGTGTGGATAACCTTTTTTCCGAATAAAACTCTAATACAATATTAGAAAATATAAAAATAATATGAATAATAGAGATGGATGAATATAGTATGTTAGAGATAAAGAGCAATATAATAATATGAAACTTAATATTTAATTGACTCAATAATTTGTTTTAACATTGTCATAAATATAAAAGCAATTGTTATAAATATAGAGATATAAAAATATAAAAAATCAAATATTTAGCAAAATCAAATTAATAATTGATTTGATTTTTCTATACACTATATTTTATAATACACGGTACCACAGTCATATTCATTTATCGTTATTATTCATATTATTTTTTATATTTTCTAATACTTAAGATATTCGGAATTAATATTGAAAAAAAGTTTGATATTAAGATAATTTTTTTTTGTTTTTTTTTTTATTATATAAAAAAAAACTTCTTTTTTTTTTTTCTCCCCCTTTTAAAAAAAATTATTTTTTTTTTTTTTTTTTTTAATTTTATTAAAAACAAAAACAAAAAAAAATTAAATTTTATAAAAAAAAAAAAAAAATTATTTTTTTTTAAAAAAAAAATTTTTTTTTTTTTTTTGTGTTTTTATTTTTTAAAAAAAAAAATATTTTGATGTTTTATTTTCAGTCTAATATTGAAAAAAATTTGAATACAAAAGAGAACAAATATTAATTTTCTCATTAAAATAAAAATTAGGGTTTAAATTTTTAAGGAAGTAAATTATCATTTTACTTTTTGGTTAAAATTATAATTTTATTTTAAACAAGCCAAAGGTATTTGAAATATTTCAACCTTAATTATCATAATGGGCCAAGATGCTAAATAAAAGTTATTTCATTTGGAATCTTTTTTGTAAATGAAACGAGACACTTCGCATGGCATCGCAAGTGAAAAGTTTTAGAAATATTTCAACCTTGATTACTATAATGGGCCAAGATGCTAAATAAAATATTTTGATATTTTATTTTGAGTATTATATAAATAATATTTATTTAGTTTTAAATATTAATTTAATAAGTATAAATTTAATTCAATTCTAAAAAAAATTAATAAATATAAATATTTGTAAATGGTAAAAAATCAAGAGAATTTAAATTTATTTTACATTGACAAAATATCAAAATATTGAAAAAATTTTAATACAAAAGAGTATAAATATTAATTTTCTCTTTAAAATAAAAATAGATTTAAATTTTTAGGGAAGTAAATTATCATTTTACTTTTTTGTTAAAATTATAATTTTATTTTAAACAAGCCAAAGATATTTGAAATATTTCAACCTTAATTTGTTTCATTTGCAATCTTTTTTCCAAATGAAACCAGACATTTCGCATGGTTTCTGAAATATTTAGACTTTAATTACCATAATGGACCAAGATACTAAATAAAATTTGTTCCATTTGAAGTCTTTTTCTAAATGAAACGAAGTGAAATGTATATGAAATATTTATACCTTAATTACTATAGTGGCCAAGGTGCTAAATAAAATTTATTTCATTTGAAATTTTTTTTCTAAATAAAACAAGACACTTCACATTACAAGTAAAGGATATATAAAATATTTCGACCTTTAATTACCATAATAGACCAAGATGCTAAATAAAATTTGTTCCATTTGAAGTCTTTTTCTAAATGAAACGAAGTGAAAGGTATACGAAATATTTCGACCTTAATTACTATAATGAACAAGGTGCTAAATAAAATTTATTTCGTTTGAAAATTTTTCCAAGTGAAACGAGACACTTAGCATTGCAAGCGAAATATATGAAAGATTTCGTTTGAAATCTTTTTCTAGTTGAAATGAAGTGAAAGATATATGAAATATTTCGATCTTAATTACTATAATGGTCAATGTGCTAAGTAAAATTTGTTTCATTTGAAACTTAAAACAAGACGCTTCGCATTGTAAGTGAAAGGTATATGAAATATCTCTACCTTTAATTACCATAATGAGCCAAGATGCTAAATAAAATTTATTCCATTTGAAATCTTTTTCTAAATGAAATGAAATGAAAGGTATACGAAATATTTCAAACTTAATTACTATAATAGTCAAGTTGCTAAATAAAATTTATTTCATTTGAAGTCTTTTTCTAAGTAAAACGAAAGCCTTCCCATTACAAGTGAAAGGTATATGAAATATTTCAACCTTTAATTACCATAATGGACCAAGATACTAAATAAAATTTGTTCCATTGAAGTCTTTTTTTTTTTTTTTAAATGAAACGAAGTAAAAGGTATTCGAAATGTTTCGACCTTAATTACTATAATAGTCAATGTGCTAATAAAATTTGTTTCATTTGAAGTCTTTTTTTAAGTAAAACGAGACATTTTGCATTGCAAGTGAAAAATATATGAAATATTTCGACCTTTTATTATCATGATGGATCAATATGCTATATAAAATTTGTTCTATTTTAAGTATTTTTCTAAATGAAAAAAAGTGAAAGGTATGAGAAGTATTTCGACCTTAATTACTATAATAATCAAGGTGCTAAATAAAATTTGTATCATTTGAAATCTTTTTCCTAAATAAAACAAGACACTTCACGTTGCATGTGAAAGACATACGAAATTGTTGCATTTAGAATCTTATTCTAAACAAAACAAGGCACTTCGCATGGCATCGCAGTGTAAAAGGAAAAATAGCAAACGGAAAAAGAAGTCCAAACCGCATCGCAGTCAGAAAAGAAAAACTTTTTCCTATCCCCAACAGAATTTAATTTTTGCTTGGCATCTGTTAACGAAATTTTGACACAAGTAAAACATCGGACGGTCAAGGAGGTCCCATCACATAATATCTCCAAGAGATCAGAAACTTTGCTGGGGTTCAAGCTTTTAGTGACCAATTGATATAACAAAACAACACAATAGCAAGTATCCAGGCAGTGATTTCCAAACATTACTTGAGAAATTTCAATTGCAAATATAATAAAATTTTCATCAAGATTTGTAACAACTTTAAATGTAAAGGGGAAACAAATAACTACATAATCTCAAAATCTCCCCCCAATTTTTCTACTAACTAGTTTAAGCTATCAAAAATTACTGAGGCACCCCCTCCAAATTCCTGTAGTTTGTATATTTCAGCTTCTAGCCACGAAAACAACACCCCCCCCCTACCGAGCTATCTTTCACTGTACAGAAAACAAAGTTCCTATACATCTAAAATGGAAAGATACCTAATAGTTGTGAAGACGGGCAACCAGTGATGGAGGACAAAATCCCTGCAGCCCGTGATGACATCTGAGGATCTGTCAGGAACTAAACCTGCCGAACCTCCTATGGAGCATGGAGGTGCCCTGGAAGGACAGCAGCTGGTAGTCCCTTCTCCAGTTATCTTCCTGCATTACAAAGAACAATGCACACATTAAGAAAACCACGTGCAGTAAAATGTGGGGAGAAAAGGGCAAAGAGAAGATTCAAAATACACGTGCCTCTTCCTTTGTCATTCTGCAGAACCCGAAGCTCCTTGTCCATATTGATTCTGCTTCCTCGGCAGCTGGAAGTACAAGATTCCTCACTTCCAGATTTCCAAGGAATCTCTCTATGCAACCAAATAGGGTCTTGAAGTAACCCTGCGAAGAAATTAAAGCAAAAGAGATCCAACAGTCAAATGGTTGTTGATTATAATAGGAAATAGAGATTAAATTGCAAGCAAATGTTAACTACTCAGGCTCACCTTCCCTTGATAATCCATACTTGTTGCAACTAAAGGAACCTCTGCAATTTCCTGCCCAAAAATCCGGACTACTCCCGCCGAGACAACAGTTGAACTGCATGTACAGACAGATGATTTAGTAAAAAAAAGCAAATTATTGACTCGGACAATCATTGAAAAGTCTCTAGAAATGACTTACTTCACAGTTAATACGGCACAATACAGCCCAGCAAGTTCTTGGTCCATCACGCTCCTTCTGTCAGAAGATTGAATGGAAAAAAAGAATGCATTTAGATATATTCCTACTTGAAAACATAAAACACAATGAAGCTACAAGAAGCTGCAGGACATGGTACAGATTATCATACTCACCCAAAAACCATAGAGGGGATAAGATCACGGCCTGTCGTACAATCTACAATTGGATCAAACCGATCCTGCAGTACAAACAAGAAAAAGAGAACAAATTAGAAGTCTTAACACGCTTTAAACATTAAGCATATCCAATAGCTAAACAAAGGATTCATGATGACAACTGCAGACAAAAAGTGTTCAGAATAACAGAACTTTGTTAACATGAATATGATAAAGTATTGGTTTGGGATTGTGCAGTTTAGCCCGGCATCCAAATAGAGTCGCCTGCTATGTGCAAGCAAATCTAAGTAACAGTTCAGCCATGTACAAATAGAAAGCACAGAAGATATTTAATAAAGAAACCAAACCGAATCTGTAAGAAAATACAACAAAATTATGTACTCACATGGAAAATCGCAACAGCCCTTGAAAGCACCACTTTTGTTTCAGTAGAAGCTGTTTTCCCTCTAAGAAGCCTCCATGCTATGTCAAGCTTGGGACTACCGTCTAGACCTTCTTTGCAACTATTATCTGCACCTTCTTTAGGACTATTGTGCGGACCATGTGCCCCAAGCTTCACATCCAGGCATTTCAGAATCTCATTTGTCAGCTTCTCTTCACCACAAATGACCTTTTCTTGCAAGGCAGAATGTATATTATTGCAGACTCTGCAGCAGAACCAGTCACCAACAGGAAGTTCCTGTTGCATAAGAGATGAATTAATCAAACCAAACTAACATGAGCACTGGCTACCAGGGTGACCAGGGAGAAAAGAAAAGGATGTCTGCAGAGGAAGTCCTTGAACAGTTAACTGTAGAGTATCTTCACTACCTTGAGATCATCCATACCATGTTCCTTTAAACAGCCAACATGGTACTCTCTCTCGCACTGAAAATGGTGATCACATGAAACAAGGTTAATAAAAGTAAAATAAATCTGAAAAGCACCTTAGTTAAAAGAGCATCGACTTGGAAGTGCTACCTGGTCACAAAGAATAACTGTCTTCGGACCAAAGCCAGATTTTGTAAATGCTTGATCTCTACATACATTGAGAAGTGTGAAGTATAGTCACAACTAAATAGGAAAAGAGATCTGACTTCTGTACTCAAGTAACCAGCATCATACTCAAAAGAACTAACTGATATCCAACTCAGAAAATAAGGCACATCATGCAAACACAAGTGAAGAAGATTAATAAAACAAAATGGTCCCCCTCTCAAATAGAATGGCAAAACGGATGTGCAGTAACTGTACAAACCCTTCACGAGACACGAAGAACCAAGAAAAATTCAACAAGATTAATAACTAACAGTTACAGCAAAGGACAAACTACATACAACATCGGTTTAATAAGACTCCCGTCCAATCAACTACTTTTTAACACGGAACAAGAACAACTGCTCAATTCATATAAAGGAGCAACAAGTAAAATCAATGGTGTGATTCCAGACAAAATCCTTATGCCAATTAAAGGACGATATCTGACTAAGTAAACAACAATTCAAACTGTGCATGACATAAATAAGACTCCATTGCCAAAATTCCATTAACTCTTTGCTACCCTAGCAATGTAATGTCCAGTATGCCCATATCTATCTGACAGCAAACCATAAATGCCATAAAGTGGATTTCCACAGTAGTTTCAATTGGTAATGTTTGTGTAGAAATCTCCAGTAGTCCAAGAAAAGTTACAAATGTATGTAAAAAGAGAGTTGAAAACTAGATCAGGGTGTGTCCAAGATAGAAATGACCAGCTTAATTATGCAGCCCAAATGCAACACCAGTAGTTTAATGAAACAGACGTACAGAAACATTTGTTTGAAAAAAAAAAAATCATTTTGGCCATAAATTATATGAAGCCAAACAAAAGACTTATGTTGTTTAAATATTAAATTCCAACAGGGAACAGTAGCCACTACCTGCACAGCACACATCCACCGATTTCAGCCTCTGATGATTTGACAACACGAGTACACCTCTGAGTTATCTGTTCCATGGGATCCACTCCAAGAACTCTACCAGCACCAATGACATTTGCATTGTGCTTACCAAACCTCTCTTTCTGAAACATATGATGGCAATATCTGCAATACCAAGTACCAGTGGGAAGCTCTGGAAGAGAAAGACAGTCTGCAAATACAAGAGTAAAACTATATTAAAGATACAGATTGGGTAATACAAAAAGCTAGATAAAGAAAAGCACAATCAGAGCGCATTAACAAGTGATGTAGCAAGGGTTATAACACACATACCCCCATTTCTCTGAAAACTGTATAACATTGTTTTGCAAGGTTATTCTGCCATCCTATTGGTATTAATAACCATGGGATTGGTGGCTGTTATATAGATCCGGATCAAATTCTGACCGTTTAAAATTTCTTTTCAATTAGTGGCCATTGGATAGGTTATGACCAAACCCTAGTTATCTAAACAAAGTCTCTCCGCCCACCCTCCCCCCACCAAACCCTAGTTATCTAAAATTTTTAATTTGGAAACTCATTTGGATGGTCATAATTTGATCTAAATCTATATGATAGCTACTAATCCTGTGGGTTTTAGATGACTCGGAGCTGGATAGGTCATGACCAAACCCTAGTTACCTAAAATTTTTAATTTGGAAACTTGTTTGGATGGTCATAATTTGATCTAAATCTATATGACAGCTACCAATCCTGTGGGTTTAGATGACTCAGAGCTGACTCAGATCTTATCTGGATCGAAATGGGACCCACCATACCCACGGGTTTTAGATGATTCTAATCTTATCCAAATCATGATTGTCACCAATCCTGTGGGTTTTTGATGATTTGGATCTTATCCAAAACCATATGACAGCCACCAACACCATGAGTTTTAGATGACTTACCAATAGGATGGTAAAATAACTGCAAAACAATAACCATAGGAGGGTAGAATCCACCAAACCCATGGGTTTTTAGATGACTCAGATTTGACCCACAGGGATGGTAGAAAACTCCCAACTTTGCTCTTAACATGTAGCTTCAATTCAATAAAAAGCAAGACATTTCATAATGATGCCATATATCTAAAACACTGGAAAGGAGCCATTTAAAAGCAATTTATATCCAAAAGCTCCTCAATTCAAGGAAACCAAGACAGAAAAAACAAAAAAGGGCAAAAAAGACAAGTGTATGAGACATAAACATACAGAGCCACAAAAGCATTATAAGAACCTTCCCAAAACCACTACGCTCTCCCTCCTTCTCACCCCCCCCCCAGAAAATAATGCTGGCCTATCCTGTAAAATTTCAGTGAATGCCTGCATATTCCCGAACACTTCTGAATGTTCATTAAGGGACCTCTGTTATCCCTTCTACCTGGCAACCATGGCACTATCCAGATATTGCTTTGAAAATGCTCAAAAAAATTTCCAGCCTACACTCACTCATAATTTATGCAGCAGCCTTTATTTTCAAAATACTTAGTTGCCTGTTTCCTTGTATACCCTACTATGATAACTACATGCATTGAGAGTCAACCAACAACAAAAAATTGAATCCCCGAAAAAAGGAAAAGGAAACAAATAAGACAATAAAAATAGTTATCACGCAATATTTGCGAATAATACTTACCCACATGAAAAGCCCTTGGGCACCCGTCACAACACACTAGATCACCTCCATCAGCACAGATGCTGCACAAGTCATCATTGTCCATTGTTGAAAATTTGCGGCCTTTGGATAGAGATATGGACAACTCATGAAGTGAGACCCCATCAGAGGTGTAAATGTGCAAGTAACTGCCATAACAACAAGCAAGTTCAATTAAGAAAAGGAAGGAACACAGACGAGAACAAGAAGATAATTATTTAATGGAAACATTAAAAACACAGCCATTGGATTATTTAAAGTCAAAAATTCAAACAGAAATTACAACCTGTCAAAGTGCATAATATTCAATTTTTAACACAGCCATTGGATTATTAAGAAAAGGTAGCATATTATTTAATTTTCCTGGTTTTCTGTTTCAATTATTTAAAGTCTTGCCGGGCAAACAAACAAGAAAAGCATCCGTAAAGGGGAAAAATCAAAAGAATCAAAATGTGGATAAAGCCAAAGCCAAATGGTAATTCCTTGGCAATGTCATTGGACTTCTGCAACTCAAATCTTACCACATTAAAGAAATATACAAACTCCAAGATTTGATTGACAAAGCAATATGTAAACTGCAGCAGTACTACATGTTCGACCAAATAATACAGATGTCAACAATAAAACTCACGGTTTGCGTCGTGTGGCCCAACCAGCATGAGCCTCAAACTGTGAAGCACTAATCTGTTTAGCAGATGTTAAGAAAGTCATTATCAAATACACAGAACCCAGCAAAGCTAAAAGATAAACAGAAGAAGAAGTACCACTTTGTTGCAGCATTTACATAGAATTCCACAACCTTGTTTAATTCCAGAAAGCAATCTCTGCCGCCAAAATATAACTTATCAGATAAGAAATTGAAACAGAAAAACCAAAACAAAAAGGTTAGCAAAAGGCAAAAATCACAACCTGTCCACGTGCATAATATGCTACTTCTGTACCATCGGGCAGTACACCCTCCTCAAAGACCTGCTTATGCAATCGTAGATCTCTTAAAAATTGAAAAAAAAAATCAAAACACAGCCATTTTAGTTTGAAAAACTGGAAATGTAATCCTTCAGATTCAGAGAAAATGCAAAGTGTAACATGGCATCTAAATTACTACTAACTTTCTGGTTAATTTCCCCTGAACCTTGGGCTTTGACAGAACAGACTTCATTGCACTGTTAGAAGACTTTGGATTTGAAGAAGGCTCTGTAGACCTGAATTATACAGGTAAGACGAATATCAAACATTGGCTTAAAGAAGAAGCATCTATCAGAAATATGACATATTTCCAGACACTGCAGAATTAAGACAAGAACAATGCAGCCAGGGAACCCGCAAAAATGAACAAGGGAAAAAAAAATTAATGAATTTAATCAATGAGTAAAATTTCAACATGGAAAAAGCCATGGAGAAAGAAGCTACTTCAAACCCAAACATCGTCAAGTCAGCTGCCAGTACATAAAACACTACTATATTATCAAAGCAACAATAATATAGAACCCAGTTAGTGACAGCCAGGAAACGAGGAACTGTTAAAGAAAGTCAAGGATATAAGCAGCCTTTTTGATGGTGCAATGCATGTAATATAACAGAAATGGAAGGAAGTTTTATAGAAAGTTGAGGATATTAGCAGCTTCTCATGCGGTGCACTGTAATAACAGGGAAACAAAGTAAATAAAAACAACTGACGCACAACAACCGAACCTGGCTTGAGTTCCAGTTGACAGAGCAGGGGTAACTTGAGAGCTCCTGGCCTCCATGCATGGAGGGCAAAGTTGCAGTGTCCTCCCTGGGCCAGTTTCAGAAAGAGGTCCTGCATGCAAACCAAATGTCTCAGCATTACCATGCTTGAAACGCTAGGGACCAAGACAGAGTACAGAACACACCTTTGCAATTGCGACAGTTGGCAGCTTCTTTTAGGGGTGTAGATGAAACAGGGGCAATTGCATTGAGTATGGCTTCTTCCACCATGTCTAAAGGACTTTCCTTGCAGGCATTGAGCACGTCCCTTATGGTTTTCCCATTTTCAATATATATGTATTCCGGCGGCCTTTTGTTTGAACTCCCTGCATGGAGTTCGAACTGCATGGGCGGAATAACCTGCACTTATACAGGCAAGTGTCAACTAAAACCTCCAAAAGAAAATCACTAAAAACAACAACAGGGTAAAGTAAAGGCGACTCTTACTCGAGCGCCACTGCAACTATCACACAAGCACAATATACCATTATCTTTGATAATCCCTTTAAGTCCGGCCCCTGAAAAATTTCTCGACTGCAATAAACTCACAACCATATACATAGTCATAAGAAAAAAATATATATATATATTCACATATATCAAAATTTAAGTCAAAATTAAGATAAGCAAAACCATACCCTAGCACCGCGAATATAAGAAACCGGTAAACCTTCGAGCAAGCCTGTTTCTAGAAGCTCCTTCATTTTGCTCGGAACTTTGCTAACTCCAACGGTCTTGGACATCTCGATTTCCATCTTCTTTGGTGACACCAATGGACCATCCACATCCATATCCTTAGTTCCGGATTTATCAGCGGGGTCTTCAGATTCATTCTTGGTGTTTCCATTGCAGTTTTCCTCTTGGGGTTTCACTTTCTGCTTCCAAGTCAACCTAGAGTACTGCTTCAATGGCTTCTGAACAGTTTCATTCTGCTCCGCAATAGAGCCCTTTCTTTCTTCATCGCTCAAATCGATCAAATCACTCTTGGACTCCTCTTCGCTATCTGACACCATTCGGTCCCCATTATCTTGATTCACATCATTAGCATTAAAGGCTTCATCTTTCTCTTTCACGATTGAATCCTCCTTAGATTCATCCTTCAATAATTGATTTGCGCCCATATTCAATTTCTCCGGAACCGATTCGTCTAAAGACCCTCTCAATCTATTGCCTTCTGGATTCTCCAACGCACCATTGGAGACCGAATCATTCTGCTGCTGTTGCCTCCTGGCACGAGTCCGACCAAGAGACCCGGCAATCTCATTCTGAGATTTCAACGCAAAAGCAAATTCGCGTTTCAAACCCGAACGAACCGCAGACAACAGTACGTAGTTTTCTGAATCTGTTCCTTTTGCCATCTGAATCTGCTACCAAATGCAAAATCAACAGATCTAATAGATAAAAAACCTGTAGCGCTACAAATCTAACAATATTGAAATCGACAAAACCCTAAAATTTCGATCAACAGTATTGAAATTTCAGATTTAATTCAAAATTTTCAGTAATCGAATTGAAAATCGATAATTTTCTCACAAACCCCAAACCCTGAGGGAGAGAGAGGCAGTGACAGAAAGATTAGGGTTTCTGAGTCCTTTTTGTATCGAAGGAAGCCTAAAGGGCACACGATTTTCTTGAAGAAGGCGAACCAACAATTGATTGATTGGGGGGGGGGGGGAAGAGAGAGAAGTAGAGATGAGGAGAAGAAAAAACTTATTAAACCCCCTTTATTTCTCGATGTTCCGAAACTACCCCTAAGGAAACCCATAAAAACCTTTACGCTTGGCAAATTTTAAGGATAGTCTCGACCGGTAAAGATATTTAGAAGGCTGCCTTATCAACGACATTTTTTTTTTGCAAATTTCCAATTTTTGTCCATAAATGTTTGAAACCCGCGAATGTTCGTCACCCACTGCGTCGACCAATTAAAACTAACAGCCAATAAGAATCTGCCAAGTAATTCAGCGTTCTTTGAAATTCCGCTGACCCACACGCAAATCGGGGGCGTGAGCGCAAATTAGGCGCGTGAAATTCACGGTTCGTTGCACAAAAGAGCTCCAAGTCTGAGTTGCGTTACAGTGTGGTTGGAGGCAGAATTTTTCGATTGGCTAATTCTTGCACTTCGAATTAGCGGGAATCATTTTTGCTAGCCGTTACATATAAAATTAAAACCTGAAATTCGATTACGCAGTTCCTGTTATATCCAGAAAATATTTTTTTATTGCACATATTTGTTGGAAAAGAAATATTTAACTGGATATTAGTCTTTGTTGTTGAAAGACTAGGTTTAATATGAAAAATATGACCACATTTTTATAATTATGATCCTAGCGTTTTATATTTTAACGCATCACGCACTAATTTAATTAATTGTCTGTAACGAATATAATTTTGATTAAGAATTCGAAAGAATGATACATATTATTTAAATTTGGAAGGCAGTTAAATGCCGAAAAAGGTTCAGTAAATTACATCTCACTTTATAGCTATCGATAGAAATTTTGATCATTTTTTATTAAATATATCGTAATTCACGCATTTGTTTATAAGTGACACGAATAAAATAAGTATATACTTAATAGAGAGTCTTTTAAAATATCATAATAAACATTATTTGAACTCAAAAGGTGAATAGAATAATGAAAGTTCAACGGACTTCTTTTTCATTGAATAATGATTAGTGAATTGTTTATCTTCAACTCTTACACACCGACCAAGTATAAATTCAATTGACAAAATAAATAGTATTTTTAAAAGTAATTTACTAGTAAATTAGTATGAATTGTTCAAACTTTTACTTAATTTTAACTCTTAATAAAAAGCTAATTTAATTAAATATCTCATGTCAAATACAATTTTGAAATTTGATCAAATTTTCAAACACACGATAAACATCATTTAAATTGGGGAAGACCAATAAATGTCAATGCTTTTCGCTTTACAACTGTAGAGAGAAATCTCGATCACTGCTCATTGAACATATCGAAATTCACGTGTTTGTTTACAAATCACACGAATACATATGTTCGATTGAGAATCTTCCAAAATGGCATAGTAAATATCATTTAAACTTGAAAGATGGAAAAGATAATGAAAATTCAATAGATTTTTTTTTTTTGTTAATAATGTTCAGTGAAAAGTTTATTCTCACACGTAAAAATGTACAACTCGCGCATATCAAACAAAGATATATTCAATTGACAAAATAAATAGAAATTCTTAAATAATTTATTAGTAAATTTGCAAGAATTACTCAAAGTTTTTCCTAATTTTAACCCTTAACAAAAACCTAATTTGATTAACTATCTCAAATCAATAAATAACTTTTTTCACTTTACCGTGATCCTTTTCATTGATCATGTCGTAATTCACGTGTCTACTTATATAGGTCACGCGCACAAAACAAGCACGTTGTCAATAGAGAATCTTCCAAAACGGCATAATAAATATTATTTGAACTTGAAATATGAATAAAATAACAAAAATTCAGAGGAATTCTTTTTTTATTTTAATAGTGCTTGGTGACAGATTTATTTTAATAAAAAAACACAATTCACACGCATCAATTAAACATATATTCAATGGTCAAAAATAAATAGTAATTTAAGATAATTTATTAGTAAAATTCGCATGAATTGCTAAAGGTTTTACTTAATTTTAACTCTGTAACAAAAGGCTAATTTGATTTCGGGTGTATGATATACATCATTCAAATAGGGGAAGGTCAATAAATGCCAAATAGAGTTCAATAAATAACTTTTTTATTTTACAACTATTAATAGAAATCTCGATCACTCCTCATTGAACGTATCGTAATTATATGTCTATTTACACATCACACGTATAAAATAAGTATATACTCAATAGAGAATCTTCCAAAATGATACACTAAATATCATTTGAATTTGAAAGACAATAGAGCGGCGAAAATTCCACTGACTTCTTTTTTATTAATTATGGTTGGTGAAATGTTTATTTTCACATATAAAAAATTAAAACTCATACGAATCAACACAAACATATATTCAATGAACAAAATAAATACTAATTCCTAAATAATTTACTAGTAAATTAGTATGAATTGCTCAAGATTTTACTTAATTTTAACTCTTAACAAAAGGCTAACATGATTAGTATCTTATGTCAACTATAATTTTGATCAAGTCTTCAGAATACATTATTTAAATGGGAAGGTCAATAAATGCCAAACAAAATTCAATAAATAATTTTTTGCTTTACACTTTGTTGAGAAAAATCTCAATCATTTTTTATCGAATATGTCGTAATTCATACGTTTGTTTACAAGTCATGTGCATAAAACAAGTATATTCTTAATACAGAATTTTTCAAAATAACTGAGTAAATATCATCTAAATTCGGAAAATAAACAAAATAGTAATTCAATAGACTTCTTTTTTATAAATAGAGGTCAATAAAAGGCTTATTCTCACGTATGAAATGTACCAACTCTCATGTATCAAACCAACATATATTCAATGGACAAAATGAATAGTAATTCTTATATAATTTACTTGTAAATTAGCATGAATTACTCAAGATTTTACTTAACTTTAACGAAGTTAATTTTATTAGCTATCTGATGTCAAATACAATTTTGCTCAAGTCTTCAAACACATGATATAGATTATTTAAATAGGGGAAGGTTGATAAACGTCAAATAGGGTTCGACAGATAACTTTTTGTTTTACTACTCATACCCGTTAAACAAATATATATTCAATTAACAAAATAAATAGTAATTGTTAAATAATTTACTAGTAAATTAGCATGAATTTTTTAAGATTTTACTTAATTTTAATTCTTCATGATAAGTTATTTGGATTAACTATCTCAAGTCAAATATAATTTTGATCAAGTTTGATTCAAATCGATAAATGCCGAATAGGGTTCAATAAATAACTTTTCACCTTACAACTGTTGTTCATGCAATGAATATGGTTTAAATTTAAAAGATAAACAATAATGGTGAAAATGAATGATTTTTATTATTTGTCACACAATGGGTCGGTGCAACTTTGATCAATTATTCATTGGCATGATCGCATACATCATTTAAATTTAAAAAGTAGATCAATGCCAAGCAAAGTTTAACAAAAAATTTATCTCCAACGCCCCATTGGAGATGGAGACTCAATCATTCTGCAGCATCCAATACCAATACCAATACCATTCATTTTTCTTGGGAAGTCTTAAATTCAAGTCTTTCTCAAAAAAAAAAAAAAAAAAAATTCATGTCTCGAATATTTTATTTTGATCAAGAAATTTAAAACAGAATCATATGAATTTAGAGCATCGACAATGAGGTTCAATGAACTTGTTTTCATCCATGGTGGAACCTTTAACCCCGTCTGTTATCTGTTGCATTTTGGTTGATAGAATTTTGTTCACATAATAAATTTCATTTACATATATTTGAAACTTTTTTTCCCCAATTTTGGTTAATACAACATTATTAATAGCTGCTTGTAAATCTAAAATAATATAATATTTATGGATTTATCCACGTGTATCATTTGCAACCTCTTACAAGCATAATTTTAGCCCTTTGAGAATTTTTTTATGTTTTTAGTGAAAAAAAAAATGAAGAAAACATAGAGAAAGGAAAAATAGCTTTTTTTTTTTTTTTTGGTACGAGGAGGTAATCAAGTGGGATCGAACTAGTAAAAGGAAAATGAAAGTGGGAAGATTTTATCACTTTAGCTGTCCCTGAAATACTAATAAACAATTCCCCAAAATTGAATTACCCAGCAAAATAAAATTCATTTGAGACGCTATACACTATTAAATTATTTAATTACCTGATAACATTCAAATAAAGGATATAACAAAATATGTATTCATGCACAAGGTCTGCATCTAATTCTCATATTCCAAATAAGTTTGTAAGGGTGTACGTTCAAATTTTATATAAATCTAGTTTATTTAATGGTTGCATAAATAAACTTATTTTTTTATTTTATGGCATTGAAAGAAAAAAGAAAATTTTACGTTTATAAACTGTCTCTTTTACTTATTTATTTTAAACCTGAGGTTCACTTCTTAAGTACGTTTTTCAACACTATGTATGGGAAACAAAATCACTTAATCTTTTTGAGAAAATAAAAATTAATTAAAGAAAGAGGCTTCTCAAAGATACTAGCTGGTGTTCTTCATTAAAATGCCACCCCCCCCGCCCCAAAAGAAAAACTTTGGGGGTCCAAACATAGGCCCAAATACAGTTCGCAGATCCAAAATGTGATTAAGGCTTCAATTTCATCCAGACATGATAAGTTAAATGGGCTAAATTTTGTACCCAGTGTGTGTATTTTTTTTTTTATTACTTGATATTTAAAAATTCGATTAATCTAATTAAAATAATTATGAGGATTAATTTAGAAGTTGATTCTCTCAGAGTCTATTTTTCTATTCTTAGAAGTCAAATTTGAAATTTTGCTTAAAAAGTTTTATATTTTCAAACCCATGGTTTCATGATTGGTAAATTTTGTTTTTTCTAATCATTTTCTTTTTTTAATAAGTTTGGACCAGATCCAAATTTGAGGGGATGAGATGATACATTCAAGACAAGAGATTTTGATTTGTATATTATTTTATTTAATTAAGAGACAGATAATCATGAAGATGGTGTGTCGGGGATGGTGTTAAGATTTTTAATTCAAAATTTATCGGGACAGAACCCATCGATTATGACAATAATATTTTAGACAGTCATAATTTATTTTAACCGTCAATCAATAATCATAATCATTATATTTTGAGTATGTCATAATTCATCTATATATTTATAAATTATGGACGTAAAAATAATTAATAATTTTAATGAAAATCTTCTAAAATAATATAATAAATATCATTTGAATTTAAAAAATGAATAAAAATAACGAGAATTCAGTAAACTTCTTTTTTTTTTGTGAACAGTAATCAGAGAAAAACTTATCCCCACTTATCACATATAAAAAATCATAACCAACATAAACATATAATCAATTAACAAAAAATACAGTAATTCTTAAATAGTTTACTCATTAAATTATGATGAAGCTCAAGATTGCACTTGAGTTAAATCGCTTTGGACATCATACCTCAAATAATTTTATTGACAATCTTAAAATTATCAAATAACACATTGGGTCGCCATAAATAACATATCTTGAATAATTTATAGCTTAATTTACAAAATATCATTTGAATTTAGAAGATAAACAATTGGCGTGAAGGTTTAATGATTTCTTTTTTTTTTAAAAATATTGGTAGTTGGTGTAGGACGTTTAACTATATTTATTATGTGAAATAAGTTACAAATTACACACATCATCAAATTGCTTATAAATAATAATTTGAGATTTTGAAGATTCTCACACATGTACCTATTTATAAAACCAATTATTGTCTTATGAAAATAAAATAAAAAATAATATTAAAGAAACAGGCTTCCCAAAGATACCGGATGGCATTTCATTTTTCGAAAAATGTCCCCAAGAAATGCTCAAGTCTAACCGAAGAGGAAAAGAAAAGAAATGCCCCAGCAATTTAATTCTAGGCAACCTAGTAAAATTTTTAATTCAAATTTTATATATGATAAAAATAGATATGAAAAGAAATTTAACTTTTAACTATTCATCTCGATTCAAATTAAATTTAATCGATTTAATTATCAGATATCAATAATTCGATCCAACCATGTTCCCATTTGAGGGTCCACAAATAGGCCCTTTTCCGTAATTTTATTTATTTTTTTGTTATATAAAAGTTTGAATCGGGGAGAGGGGAATTGTAATTATTAGGTTTTTCGCTTGGGATCATATCTGCAATTTTGCTGGGGCTACAATTTCATCCAGACGTGACATGTGAATGGGCTAAATTTTTTCTTTTTAATCTATGGTAAATTTTCGGCCCATTTGGACTCGGTCCAAATTCAAGGGTATAAGATAATACATTCATTCAGGTCAGGAGATTTTGATTTTATTTATATTATTTTAACTAATTAAGAGACGAATATGCGAGGGGGTAATATAACAGTCATTAGAACTGGTCAAAATAAATTCTAATCATTTAAAATTTTTAAAAAATTTTAAAAACTAAGATTTAAAATTTAACTGCTAACTCCCATTGATGTACGAAACTCTCAAACCAGTTATGAATTATGATCATTGGTATAAGATACACACACACACGCATATTTACTCTGCAAGGAGAAGATACAAAATATTTGAATTCAAAATTTTAGTATATAGCAGTTAAGTATCTTCTTGCTTACTATAATTTTGGCTTAGGGTTCTACCATATATCACACCAACAATTATAAACATAAATATAAATGGACAAGGTATATGATAATGCAGGTTCTGATTTTCAATACCATTTGAAATTCAACCTTTTTCTCTTTGGGGTCAGGACCCTGGTGAGAGGAATGAAGAAAATGAAAAATGAAAAAAAAAAAAAAATGAGACCTAAAGGACTGACGTACAGAAACTTTACCAAAAGGTAAACACAGCCGAACATAACGAAAATATGGATATGCATTCAAAATGAAAAACAGATTTGAAGTGTAATTATTTCTGAAGGATACAGAAAACGTTAAATTGCACTCATCAAGGTCTCTTCAATAAGCATCATTGGACTTGTACACAGGGCCAATAATAGGCTCAAGGGCTTACCTTAAACAACATTAGACCTTAAAACATTGGACTAAATTACCATAAGAGAGAGATAATCAAGCAGAGACTAGAGAATAACAAAGGAAATATAGTAGAAACCATATATCGTTACCATGTTGATACATTCCAAACTTGATAAACGAGGACAGAAGAAAATGCCAAAGGATTGGAATTGCCCTGAGGAAGAAATTGACACGCTGTTGCAGATGTCTTCAAACCATATCCAATCTCCTCCCCAAAATCAAAATATAGAACCCTTGATCGCAAAAAATAAGTACCCACCACCCCCACCCAGTGTTAGCGGCGGCAGCGATTGTGGCACTTGACATGGCTGGTGGGGGTGGCTGTTGATACTAAGAGGGATGGGCTTGTAACACCGGAGGAGTTTATATAAGGTTGCTAACATGTGATGTCATGAGAGAAAGAGATAGAAAGAGGGAAAGAAATTGATGAGAGAGAAAGAGAGGATGACTGTTGAGAATGCGAGTGATTCTGCTTTTTGAATATAAGGGGCAATGTTTTTCCATTGGGTCGCATCTTCCAAGGTATATGCGGCAACCACCTCCACTGCCTCACATTTGCTCACCATTTCACCACAGACGCCCACACTATTCCGTAGTACATTCCCTTTCTCATTTTCCTTTTCTCCTTCCCCTTTTCCAGTGTAATGCCTCGCAAACTTAGAATATAATATTAGATTTTTGAATTCAAAATAGAGAATAATTTGAATTTAATGCCAAAATTTATAAGAAAATTCAATTAAATGGAAAAAACAGAGAGTAAATATGGTTCAAAATAGAAATTCTTTTGAATTGAGAATACATGTGGCCGGAATTTGGTGGCACATGCAAACCTTAACTACATTTCCATATTTTTTATTCTTCCCTAATGTGTCTAACATTAATCTCCGATGATAATTAAATGATTTAAATGCTATATAATGATCCGCAATTATAAAAACCCTTTCTAGAGCAGAAATCCAATATTCATGATTTTATATTATCTATTGAGTAAATTTGAGAGTTTAAAAAAGTTTTTGCATATCCAAGAATTATTTTGACGTTTTTATAGTTATCGGAGATAAAGAAAAGAAACATGGTCGGAAGTAACCCTAAACTCTAATTTCACTTTCACATTTAATTTGGTTCGATTTTATGTTAGATGCTTGCATTAAGATCGCAGAGACAAATATATTTGATACATAATTAATACATAACTAAGGCTTACATTTTTAACGTGTACAATTTAGAGTAACAGTGACAATCTATATCAATATTATTTTGACAAATTTTTAATTAAATTATTAAAATATTTTTATTATTTCAAACAGATTTTTAAATAAAAATCAATCAAAACATATTAATATAGTCCGAATCAAAATATATTGAAATTTAATTTACTTAGTTCACAACTCATTTGCTCTACATAATATTATCCTCCTATAATTTATATTAAATTAATTTATTATTTTACAAATTTATGTTTTTAAATATTTTATTTTTCTTCCTTTTTTTTTTGGTATTAATGTTTCACATAGGAAGAGCCCAACGAGGTTTCTGCACACGTGTCCTAAAGATGAAAACCATAGCGATCGTGAGTGGTTGGCTCATTGTTTTTTAAAGGTTGGGCATTAGATTCTTTTGAACTAATTGGTTTCCTCTTTGTAACCTTTTCTTTTGCTTAAAGCATTGAATTTAATAATGGAAAAAAGCATTATAGTAGAAGTTTCGTTCCACTAAGGAGTGAGTGATGGCGCAATGGTGTATTTCTAAAAAGAGATTTTTGAATTGACTAAGTAATGTCAAGGCCACTATTCTTGGAATTTTATGATTTCATGTACTTTTTTTTTTTTGATATAATGAAATACAATCAAACAAATCGAATTGAAAAAACGATGATCAAAGTGAAAAGATTTTATCATTTAAGTTGTCACTAAATGACGCATATACCATATGCTCCATCACTTGATTTTTAACAAATACTCAAAAATTCTATATGGTTTACATTTATGCAAATATCATATGAAAATATATGAAAATACAATGAAAAAAAATGGAGTTACAATCCAAGTAAACGGTAGTATAGAAATTGTAATTTAAAGAAATTAGGTGATATGTCTCAAACCTATGATATTTGTTGAAATGTTATCAAAATATATTTGTTAATTTTATTTTTTTTTTAAATTTCGTTTTGATCAGGTTTAAAGATATATATGAAAAATTTATACAGTGTGTTACTTGTATTTAAAGATTTAAATTTAGTGTGGATATGGATTTTACTCTATCTCTATTATTAAATGTTTAATATTTAAATTTTTATAATTTTGAAAATCTCAAAAAAAAATGTGAATTTAATTGGTAAAAAAATATCGAGTGCAAATTTGTAGAAAGGGTGCGCGCAAATCACATGTATAAAGGATTATAATAGGACATAATGGTGGATTGTATGGACTCCAAATCCAGGTAAAGCAAAAGGTATCTGGGTGCGGAGCCAGTTGGTTCAGAGTATATTCGAATGTCCCATCATAATATCCTTCTCATTGTACTCGAAAAAAGTTTATTCTGGAAACCATATACAGAAAGGGGGGGAGAGAGAGAGAGGGCAGGTCATGCTCTGGAATAACTTGGATGCCAGGAAAGGATCAAAATCAAGAGAACCCTAGCAATGGAGTACACCTGCCCTGCCAAGAAAGTCTAATACAAAGGCAACCTAACTAGCGTACTTTATGTCTGAAATATGTCAGTTCACTAATTATTGTCTAATTTATATAGGATTCAATGTATAAAATATTTTTCAATTTAAGAATAAAGAAAGGATAAATATATATATATATATATATATATAATATTTATTTTTATATTTTATAAAGGAATTTTTTTTATATCATCAAAATTATCAAAAAAAAGATAATAATAATTCAATGTCAAAATTTGTTAATAGATTTTTGTACTCTAAAAGTACACGACATGGAGCCTATTATAAGTCTTATCAAACATCTTCAATGGGTAATCGCCATATTAACCTATAATCATGCTCATTGACGGCATGACGAAAAGAGTAAAAGTTTAAAGATCTTTTAATATTGTTTTAATAAATATCCGTCAAATATTTTAAAAATATTACTAAAAGTTTTAAAAATATTATTCGTCTTCTTAAAATTATAATCTCTGTTTTCTTTTAATATTAACTATATATATATATATATATGTCTAAATTATTTTTTTAATTAAAATTTTAGACTTTGCCGTATTTTTAGGGTATTAAAAAATTTTGAATATTAGTTCTAATAAAAGATAAATAAAAAAAAAGACAGTTAAATTGAAGTAAACCTAGCTTCCTGACTTGACAATCAGATATTTTGAGCTCTAATCCGTGCACTTTTCTCATGCCCCTCTTGGCCGCTTTATCAGACCATTCTTTCAGAAACCAGAAGTTCCTAAACTCTTTGACAACCAAATATTTGAGCTCTAATGAATAACCCCCATTGGTTTTACCTCTAAATGTCTAGACTTATGCAGACACGATAAGGTGGGAGGCAAGATTTTTTTTTTGGTACGATTTTGTGTGCTGTAATGGCCATTTTCTGATGTTATAGTTTGTGCCTATAGTTGGCCAGACACATGGCTGTCCTGCAGATTATCATTTGATTTAATAACTTTCCTTCGTTGCTTGTTTTGTTCTCTCCCCCATGATATTTGGACGCTAAAAGCAGCCAAACATCTTCCAAACACCATGAGCCGTGACCCAGCATAATGGATAATGCCATAGAGCTCAACACTCCGCTTCGGCATATATAAATAACATAGAAGCACCCTTTCTTTTCGTTTCTTTTCCTCTCCTTTTTCTTCTTACTAAAATTCTCTAGATTTCTTGAGTTTCATGCAAGAAAATGAAAAGCAAAAAGCATATTCTAGTGACTAGAACAAGTAAGGAACAAAGAAATGGAACCAAGTCCTTTTCCCATTTTAATTCCCTAAGCACTAGAAGGTGATAAGGCCTGAACTTTTACATTATATAAGCTCCACAGAGTAGCTTCACAAACCAAACATTCTCGACCTTTCACGTATATAAAACGACACTCAAATTGCTTCACTCCCAATTCACCAAAGCTCACATCTCAAATCAACACAGGCCATTGTTTGTTACAATGGCTAATCCACCCCTACAACGAGCCAAGCCTCGCCCTAGGCTATTGAGATGGATCGCAGTAGCCATCCTTGCCTTGATTGTGATCGTGGGTCTAGCCGTGCTCATAATTTGGCTAGCCATCAAGCCAAAACGGCTAGTCTACACTGTCGAAGAAGGCTTCATTCAAAACTTCAACCTAACCAACAATCACCTAAATGCCACATTTGACATTGTCATGAGAGCTTATAATCCTAATACTAAGGTCTCTATTTATTACGACTCAGTTGAGGTCAGTGTCACGTATGATGACCAAACCGTGGCATTTACAGGGGTTGAGCCATTTTTCCAACCACATCTAAATGTGACTCGATTGGAGGTCAAGCCTGTGGCTCAGTACTTGCCACTAAAAGGTTCCATGGCTAAGGACCTAGGGCTCGAGAAATCAAGCGGAGAGGTGGAGCTCGCGGTTTATTTGAAGGCTAGGATTAGGTTCAAGGTTGGTGACTGGAAGTCTAAGGATCGGACTTTAAGGGTTGCTTGTGACCCAGTGTTGGCACATTTTTCTTCGTCTAAGAAGTTTGAGAGGACATTTTGTGATGTTGATCTTTAGCGGGTGCATGGATTTTTTTTATTTTTATTTTTATTTTTTTTTGGGCTTGACATATACATTTTGGTTTTATATTGTATTGAGAATTTGGGACTAGAAGGGACTTGATTTTCCCTTGCTTGTCCAATTATTTATGCTGGTTCTTTCTCATTGTTGTAATTTCTGAGATTTCTTCCTCTTTATTTTTATTTTTGTAAAATTGGCTTTCGTTGCTTCGCAAGTTTTATTCCGAAGATTGAATTTGTAATCGAAACAACAATTGAAGGTCTTAAATAATGATAACCCAATGGGTTTGTAAGCAATTGAGAGAGAGACAGGGAGAGAGAGAGATGGGTGCCGGGACCATATTAACGAACAGTCCTTTTGTTGTTTGGGCCTCCAGAAGGCCCTGAGTGGAATGAGGCCCACAAGATCAATGAATACGGCAGGGCTGAAGATGAAACTCACCAAGGCCCACTAGGAACAGAAGAGTCCCCAAATAAGCAAGCGAAGACTGGGCTTGGCGTGGTGCACAAGTTTGGAAGCAACCTTAATCGCCTTTTTCTTTTTAAATTTACTTACTGCTCAATGCATCAAATTACAAATTCATCTAGTTGATTAAAAATTAAAGTGGTCAAATGTAGACTTAATTCAAATCACTTAATAAATTCCAACCTAGAGTTTCAAATCTAATAATAAAAGTAATTTTACCATCATTAATATTGTTTGATACCGACAAATTATGACGACAATTACATGTTAGATTAGAATTTTACGCGAGAAGTAAAATTTTATCCATGAATTTGGATGTTTGTGTGCATTATGACGTTATCCTTTAAATGACTATTGACTAGCAGTGGGCTATAGTAGGCAAAAGGTTGTTCAATTCTTGTGTACGAATCCATGTGCATTCTTTAATTTGTGGAAAGAAAAAAAATAATGGGAACCCCTTGACATAACGGTGACTGACACTCAATGGGCCTCCTCCAATTGATTACTAGACTAGACTAGAAAATAATATTGCTGGTTCAATTGGTTGTTCTATTGTTTCACTCCTTTGGCATGGAGAGTGGCTGACTGCAAGTCAGCTGCCCATTTTATGTTTTGCAGTATTGTGTCGTTGTTTTGAATTAGCAGTTGAACCATCAATTTGAGAGAGAGAGAAAGAGAGAGAGAGAGAGAGAAATGCTTAATTGACAAATTTAATTTGCTTCTAAGGGAGAGGAAGGTGCTTCACAAATAACCACACAAAATGGAAGTGATGTTTGGTGTGTCCCAATTGGAAAGATGTGAAGTTTTTTCAGGAAAGGGATGAGGTGTCTTCCCTTTTGCAATCCATGGCAGAGGATTTCCCGGAGTTGCACATTTTGCTAAGATAATATGGACAAAGGCAAAAGGACATTGCCTGTCAATGACCCCTGAAAACTAGAGTCACTTCACTTCACTTCACTTCAGTTGATTTGGGGCATTTCGTGGGTATTGTCCTATCCAAAGAAAATAAGGGTCAATGTTTATTCTTTTTCTAACAAAAAGGGTTCATCTTTGATGTAAATGTCTATTTGAATATGGATAGAATTCCCACGTTCAGGCATTAAGTTGATGTGAATAGCTAAATCAGGATTCATATAATTGAATCTGATTTAGACCCTATTTTGGGAAAACTACGAACCTATTTTTCTTATTTTAAATTCTTTATTTTGTGATATATTGTTTATAACATATTTTTGAATCATAACCAAAAAAAAAAAGAAGTGTTTCAATACTCATATACTTTTTCTTGAAATAGTTACAGAGTTAATATTATCTGCATGAAGATTTATCAAAACAATAAATTGAAATTATATACATGTCTGCCATTAAATAGATCTAAATAGGTAAAAACTGAAATAATTTAATAATTGTGTATCTAATATTTTAGTAGATAAAGTATGTGTCAATCTTAATAATTATGATTTATTTAGTGATTACGTTGAGAAAATTACTCTCGTATCCCAATTTTCTAATAAAACAAAAACAAAGGAATCTGAATGTAAAAGGTGAGTTCATATAATCCCCCGGGACTACTTTTGGAACACAATACTTTGGCTAGATTGATACCATTTCCTTTCTTGGATTGAGAAAGGAGAATAACATGGGGCATACAAGGCGAGACATATATGTAACAATATTCATTTGAACTATACTATATTCTATTTTGTAGACATTGTGAAAAATGTATTTGGATATGATTGATTATATTACACTAGATAATTATATACCCAAAAGTCTAAAATCACTGCCTCAAAATCATGACATAAGCAAAACTTATTATAAAAACCATGGACTTCCTCGAGTTCTAACAGGCCGACACGTGTGATAAACTAAGAAGTAGCCCTGGATGATCAGGGCTGATGCCCGACAAAAAGACTTTGATTTCCAGAGAAATAATTCCTTAATAATTTGAAAAGGGTCCAAAAGTCACATGAAATTTTAAACTAAGAATATCATTTAAGGACCAAACTGTGATTAGTAATGATTTGGGGTTATCTGAATGTCTTCTTTTTCGTGTAAAGATTGTTAGTCTCAGCTTTGGACTTCAAAAGTAGTGTTAAATTTTGCAAAAGAGTTCGGGCCTCATCATGCTCTCTTTCATACAAGCCACCTTGCGCAGATGCTTCTTTGCACGTAAGGGGTTTATCTGATTGTTAGTCTTTGCTGTGCATAATTTAATTTTTTGACGAAAAAAATTTATTTTTATTTGTAATTTGTAATTTTTTATTTTAATTGAATCTTATTATAAATAGAATAGAATAAAATAAGGATAAATTGAGCTTTTTTTTTCCTAAGTAGGATCTAGACGAGATTAAGAAGAACAGAAGGGAAATCGAGACCTCGATAAAGAAAGGAACAGTGACAGTTAGTTATAGCTCATTGGCGAACAAAAGAATTTTACCTCAAACCATTGTGAACAATTAATGCTGCAACCCCCATTAATTTGGTGCATTGATTCCTCTTTCTTTTCTGCTATTTCTTTCAAACCATGTACGGACAAAATTTAAGAAAAATTAAAGGGACTAAAATTCTTGATAATTCAATATATCAATGTAATTTTTACCAGTATCCTTTATTTTTATTTTTGATTTTCACCGATTAATATTTAAATTTTATCTGATTAATTCAATTCGATCACTGTAAGACCCATTAAGCGATTGGCTCTATCAAATTTTTTTTCTTCATTCTCAGAATTCAAAGTTAAAATTTCTGAATAAAAAAATAGAATGAATGATCATTCAATTCAAAAGAGTTTGACTTCACGTATCCTTTGTATTGCAAGGAAGATCATCTCACATGGTACAATAGATAAATAAAATTTATTGTTATCCAAGTCTAGTTCAATTTTTTATAATTTACCACCACTGAAAAATTTTTATTATTTAGACTAATTGGTAAATGTGTTATTTATTTATTAAAAAATAACTTAAAAAGGTAAACCAAATTATATATGATTTGAATGATTGAGATAAATGTTTTTCTTATTAAGAAAAAGGAAAACAAGTCAAATGGTGACCTGATTCTATCCTTAGAAAAAATCTTTCCCAGGGCATAATAAATTATGCTGTCTAAATATCTAGAAGGCCCTTCTTTTGACAATTTCTAATCTGATAGACCTGCATGCAGTTCAATTTCTAATTTGAATTGACCCGGCCTACCAATTTAGAATCCTCAAAATCTTGACTCTCTCTTGAAATGTCTATACACTTTAGGTCAAGAGGAATTGAATTGGCAATTCCAGACCAATTCAAGTTCAAACATATCTCATTTTGGTTTCGATGATTTCGGATTGTACCCTTTTGTATATTCACGTATCTGCATTACTAGTAATTGATGGTTAGTTTTAAAGGGATTTTTGCTATTTTGCTTGAAACTAGCTTTTGTTTTTTTTGTTTTTTTTTTTTTTTTTTTGAATTTCTAAAAGTTGAAATTTTGAAGGAAGTGGTGGTTCTGGCTCATTAATAGTTTCCTCTTTTTCTAGCAAACTCCCATGGGTGTTTGAAGGTAGAATATTATAATCTCTTAATTATGGATTTTGAGTTTGAATTGTGGGAACGAAGAAATGTGATTTAAGAGAACTAACCCATTAATGGATCTCACAGTATTCGTACCGAATTAGTCACGTCAGTGAAAACTAAAAAAAAATAATTCCCTTTTTCTGATTAAATTAGTCATAGAGGATTATGATTATGATATATTTTGTTTATTCGAGGTTTTGTTAGTGGTTTCAAAGTGGGTCCGGTCTATTAAGCATGAGCCAAGGAGGTTCAGGATCGCTCGGGATTGAACGGACCTAGTAGTTAGGTGTATACCTTGATGCCAAAAAGCAAGCTAGGAACATAAATGGCACTTTAAGCTTTACATGGAGGGGCCTTCAAGTTGGTAATGCCAGAGGATGAGGAACCTAAGGAGGGGACAATGTCACCTCCATGAAGAACAACGTGCACTTTCACATGCTTGGCCCCCCCAATCTATATGAACGTGCAAATTTAAGAGACAATAAACCCTATGAAGATAAGCCAAATGCCTAACTAATGTCTACAGTAATCCCCATATAAAATAATATGTATAATGTCGTCAGGGATAGTTCAATCAATAGAATTTTTTTACTTTCATCCTTTTTTTTTTCAATTCAATTCTATTTAATTACATCATTTTATAAAAAATATATATATATTTATAATTAGTCATGCCACGCCTTTATGTCTCTTCCCTAATTATTAATTGATAGTCCGAATCAGTATGTCTCTCTCCCTCTTCCTCGGCCATTTCTCTTTTAATTTTCTTTGTTTAGGTCCATTTGCATCTTTAATGATTCCTAATTCAGTCATGGGCTGCATGACCACCCATCTCTCTCTCTCTCGATTTAAGATTTTTGATAATGAACTTAAAACTGTGCCCAGTATGATCACCTATTGAAGGTTGACCCAAAATGTCATGCTCTTAACCACCCAAATCGTGAGTTGAGCTTAAGTCAAAACAAGCGAGGAACAGCTTCCCTCTATTCCACCATTGGATATGCTTTTTTAATGTGATTCATACAATTCAAATACACACAAATTTAAATGATCATTATTCCACCATTTGTAAGTTTAATTTTCTTTTTATTCACCCTCCATTTACAATATGATTTCATCATATATATATATACACGATCACTTGTAATTTATCGAGTAGAAATCAATTTGCTTCATCAGTATCTAAATAAAATATTTTACACTATTTTTATTTTGTAATATTTATGATATTTTTACTAAAAGAATAAGGAAGAAGAGGGAAAGAAAAACATCTTTTATTACTTTTATTTAAACTTTTCATACAAAATAAATTAAAATTTAACCTTTTTTATTCTTTCCTATACCACTTTTTATTTTTGTTGTGAATCTATACAGGCCAAAAGTATAGAAATACTTGAAAGCCTTCTTCTCGGGAAGATGAGGACGAGACAGGAAAGGATAAATGATGTCCCAAGTCCAACCTCAGCATTTTGTGGTTGGAATTTATCTTTTTCCTAAAAATTTCAAGCTCGATTTATTTCACGTTTTATATCGATTTTCAGGTTAACATCAATATATGCTGAAATTTTGTGGTGGGGTGTGAGAAAAAATCTATTTGGTATGATAGCTGTAGGTTGGCAGAGTATTTTTCTCCTCCACATGACATAATTTTGAAAAATAGCGAAACATGACAAACCCAAAAACATCATTAAAAAATAGAAAGAGGAAATTTCTCAAGTTGCCTTCTCGACAGTTGGATCCAACACGAATGATAAGAACCCTGTTTTTCTTGGGGAAGTAACCACAAAAAAATAGGAGTTATAAATGGTGTGGGGAAGGAAAAAAAAAAAAACTAGTGAACTATAATAATAATTTTACAATTTTGTAGAGTTATAAAAATAAATTATAATTATTTAATATTTTAATAGATGGTAAAGTTTATTGTAAATACTGTCAAGTTGAAATTGAAATCTAACATTAATATTAAGATTATGGTTTTAGAGTGAGGTTAGGATGGACCCAAAAACTTGAAAAGATCCAAAGTTTTTATTTTTATTTTTAATTAATATTTTGGTCATAATTATATATGCGCAAGTTTTATTTGATGATTATATCATTAATTTTTAGTATAATAACAATACTTAATTTCTTTGCAACATTATAATGTAATCTTTTGAATGATAGTTGATTTTTATGTGTTTTATGTTATTTTCAATTTTTTTTATAATTTATGCATGTAAAGTTGACCAAATAAATATTTTTTAATGTAAAAATTGCTCTACTTTATGAAAATATTCAAAATTAACAAAAAATATTGACTACATTATATTTGAATTTAAATAAATTAAGTGTTGTATCCAGTAAATTATATTATATTTAAGATAAGTATTATTTTTGATATTATATACTAGTGATAATAGATAGGATATCTAACAAAACTACATGATAAAATTAATAAATTAAGTAACTAAAATACTCTTGATATAGTTAATTATTTAAATTAAGATTCCATATATATTTTTTGAATTCGAGCGAACCCACCGGGCCCAATGTGGGCCGATTGCCGCCTCTAGTGATGATGTTGAATGGTAACGTTTTTTGTGGGGGGAATTAATAAAAACGCTGTCGTTTGAACTTGGGAGATTGAGGCGTAAATCCGCCGAAGGAAGAGCAACTGCCACGCGTCGTTTAGTCATTGCCGGAGATGGAGCTATTCCGTTCCGAGTTGCGGCAGATGTAGTGGGGAAGACTTACACCATGACGTGTCCTCATTTAATTTTTCAATACCGCCTCCCTCTCTCTCTCTCTCACGCACACACACACACACATTTTCTGCAAGAGAGAAACACCACAAAAAATCCCTCTCTCTCTCTCTCTCTCTCTATTCAACTGTCTGCATCGGCACACACCTCAGATCACCTACCCTTGCTTTTCTCTCAAATCTCTTTTTGTTCTATCTCTATTTCTCTTTCCTCCTCTCTCTCTATATCTCTGCCTCGTTAGGGTTTTCGCACTTGTCTTCTCCGAACATATTAGGACTTGAAAGGTAAGTTTCCTTACCCTCTTTCTCTCTCTTATTGAACTGTAAGCGAAACCACATTTTCTCTTATTTTCTACTCGGTTTCGTGTTTGTTTTTACGTGTTGGTTTAGTTTCTTCGGTTTCTTAGTGGATTATTTGAACTAATTTGTTTGTTTCTCTCTATTTTCGATGCGCTTTAACGCTCGAGTATTTATTGCTCTGTTTCTTTTTCTAGATTCAGTGATTTGGAAGATTCTGGAATTTGAATTCTTGGATTTGAGATTTTCATAGATGTTTCGGGATTCGTTTGACTCGATAGATTTAAGACTAGAATTGGTCTAATGTGGCAATATTTTGATGGTTCATGCCTCAATGAGATTGAGGAGGATCTTGGAGGAGGTTGATTATCTTTTTTTCCCCAATATATTGGACGGTTTGAATTTTGATTATTATCGGGTAGAGTTATCGTTAGGTTAAATCCAATGGCTCTTGCCGGTTTGCAAGCGGTGTCAATGCTTGATTCTTCTTTCATGAGAGATTCATCACAATCCACCATGCCAAGGAGGCATGGAGATCAGGAAAGACCTAATGGTCATGCGTCATCTCTCCTCCAAATGTGGAGGGAATTGGAGGATGAACACTTGATGGGTCGCGGCCAAGAGAACCCTAGGGATAGGTTGCGGAACCAAAGGAGTATTGGGTCGGATGCCTATATGTTGAGCCCCAGTATGTCCCCAAGACCAGGTGGTGAACATAGGGGTGGTTTTGATGATGTGGGTGGAAGTGAAAATGAGTTTGGAATATGGTCCCAAGATTCGAGTCGTGAGCAGTCTCCTGATATTGGTGGGGAAGGTGAAAGGGAGAGGGTGCGGCAGATTGCTCGGGGATGGGTGGATGTTGGCACAAGGGGAGGCACTCATGGTAGTTCCTCGACCGGCAATAGCTTGGAAGGTGAATGGCTTGGTCAGACTGAACTTGAGAGGGTGAGGATCGTGAGAGAGTGGGTGCAAATGACCAGTCAGCAAAGCGGTGCTCATGGCAACACGGGGGAAGAACAGGTTGGAGAACTGGGTGCTCTAATTGAACGTGTCCGTGATGGTTTGATTGTCAATAATAACAGAGGTCAACCTGAGAATGTTAGGAGGAGAATCCGGAGGGTTTGTGGTAGACAGGCTTTACTTGATCTCTTGAAGAGGAATGAACTGGAAAGGCAAAGGGAACTTCAGGGCTTGTCAGAGCATCGAGTTGTTTCAAATTTTGCTCACCGCAACCGTATTCAGGTTAGCTGCTACAACTCGTGCCGCTATCTGTTGTGCTCCCATGCAACTTAATGATGCTTATGACCAATTGCCCATATTGCTAACTATTCTTGAACTGGAATTACCACCATATGTAAACAATCTTTCTTCTTAGTAACAATGAAAAATTGCTGGTTCGATTGAATCCATTGGTTGTCCAGAAACTGTGTTGGTGAGGGATTTGTATTAGTGGATAATGCCGATATGCTTAATCTTTGTATTTCCCCTAAATTTATATCTGTTCTTCCTCGTAATTTGCATTTCTGCTGTCCTTTTTCCTTTTCTGTTCTCATTTCATCTTAGCTGCTGTACGGATGATGCATGAGATCAAAAAAGTTCCTCTTTTGAGTTATTTCTGATGCATGAGATTTATTAACTTGACTGTCAAGACACATTTCTCTATATTTGTAGCATCTAATTTTTTGGAAACATTCTCAAAGTGCCTCATAATCTGGAATATTAAATTATTGTTCATTCTCAAGTTGTTTCTCATTGAGGACTGTTTAACTAGACTAAAATAAATCGCTAGATTATATAGCTAAAATTCTCATTTTCTGAGTTGAATAAAAGCATCTGTTGTGGGGGTTTGGATTTGTAGCCTGTTCTGGGTTTGAGTAGTCCCTACAGCTTCCGGTAAGTACACAGCAGGACAGTTCTGGCCTTGATGAAAACCGTTGTATACATGATATCTATTCTAAAAAGGAAAGCAGGTTGCATTCCTGCAAGTCTTGCTTGGAATCAACTTTCTTGACTATGTATGTGATATGTGATATTTCTGTGGTTTTGAATGTTCGTATCTTGATGATAGATTTTTTATGAGAGATGAAATACTTTCCTGTTTTAGGATTCTACTGACCACATAATCCTAACAATTCTGTTCTCTTCTCTCTTTTTGTAGTCTTTGCTCAGAGGTAGATTCTTGCGAAATGTAAGGATGACAGAAACTGAGAAGAGACCGACTTCAGCGGCAGCAAGTGAATTGGGATTGTTAAGGCAACGGCATACTGTTTCAGGTTTAAGGTACTTGATGCTATTTCCACAAGATTGGCGAATTTATGTGCTCCCCTTTTGCAGCCTAAACCATGCCTTATGTTCTTACTCAGTGAACTAGAAATGTCTGGTCAAATTCACTTGAGTATTGTGGCGGGTGCAGGCTTAGTTTCTGTGCCTACAGTAATCTAAAGTTGTATGCCAAATTGTTTTGTTTTAACTGGTCGTTGCTGCAGTTATGTTAGATGCCCATGGTTTATATCATCCATGGTTTATATCATTGATTTTTGCATGGAAAATGTTTTCTGATTTTAACATGGAATCCATATTAAAAGTTTCAAGAGATGAAGATTTTGGAATTTAAAAAATAAACACATCAGGAAGAGAAAGGAAACGATAAAAAGATTAAACTCTTCCTTGTGGCCTCCATGGCATGATAGAATTGTGGATTATGCTCAAGAATAGAAGCAACCAGTGAATTTGGTTTGAGACAGAAGTGGAATGTTTTTCAGTGTTCAACTACGATATGGTTACTATTATATATTTTAGAATTTCTTGCAATTTTTTAATCTTTATTCTTTAATTAATTCCTAGTCTGCTTTTATATTATGATTTTGCAATTTTTTATTTGATCCTTTTTTGTAACTAACTTATTGCATCCAAGTGTGCAGTTCATACCTACTTGCTTATTGAGTGTTGCTTAAATTTTGATAGTGCTTGTGATATTTTGATTGCACTAGAGAATGCTGCCATACCTTAATCTTTCATTTAGTTTTGGGTAAATCTTGTTGCTGAGATTATTTGAATAACATAGTTGCAACCATATTTTTAAAGCAGAGAAGGATTTTTATCTCGGGCAGTTCATGGTCAAATGAGCAGCAATCATTCTGATAGCTCATACCAAAATGGCTATGAAAGTTATAGAGATGAAGAAACTCAAACAAACATATCACAGGAAATTAATGATGAATTCCACCAGGAAACTGTGACTTGCAATGAGGGAAGTGACATGCATCAATTGTCAGGTCCTGTGGATGTTCCAGAAAGTAGCACGATCATGAGCTGGCAAGAACCTACTTCTCAAGAAGAGGGGAGGCATGAAGCATGTGCAGAAGATGAGGAAAGGAACTTGCAGAATCCCACATTTGGTCAACTAAATCAACAGAATGAGGATGCCGAAGTTGACATGAGTAGAGACGGGGAAGAACCTGTTTCTCATGAACAGTCCCATGAAACTTTCGAAAGTGCAAGTGTAGAACAGGGTCCTTTGTTGGAAAGCCCGGAAGTGCATCAAGAACAATTTCTGGCTGGTGCTGGAGACAGCCATGACCATCAATTTAGAGATCCTGCTACTGACTTGGAAGCCCAGGCGGCTGAAATTACGTCTTTGCAAGAAGCTACAGCTCAAGGTGAAGAGCAACAGGAAGAACTCCCTGATGAAAGAAGCTGGCAACAGTCACTTCAAGGTGATCAAGCCGAAATCGATGCGGACTTTCCTGAAAATACTGCTACCCCATTGGCCCAAGAATCTTTTGATATTGGAGGTGGAGAACAAGGTCAAGAGCAGGAATCTCATGAGGAGTGGCGTGACAGTCATTCTGAGGATGGCATGGGAAACTGGTTAGCAGGGACTTCTATTTTGCCGAGTTCCCTAGAAGCTGTTCCCATTGGAAGGGCAGAAGGATTCTACCTGCCTGATGATGATAATGTGTATAGCATGGAACTTAGAGAACTCTTAAGGAGGTAGAGATCTGCAGTCGATGCCTTTTGTAATTGTCATTTATGATAATTCATATAGTTTTATAGTAACTTTATTGGCATTGCAGGAGAAGTGTTTCTAATCTTCTTCGCAGTAGCTTCCGTGACAGTCTTGACCAATTAATACAATCTTATGTCGAAAGACAAGGCCATGATACTGTTCAGTGGGAGTTAAATGGGGGCTCAGCTGTTCCTTCTCTGGAGCAAGATCAGGAGCAGCAAAGTGGTGGCCAGAATGAGGGTGATATGGATGCTGTTGAGGAGCCTCTTGTGCTTCCTTCTATGTCAGAGTCTCCACACTGGGAGCAGGAGTTACCCCATGCAAATTGGCCCCGACACGTGCATCAACGTTTGGAAATTGTATGCCCTACACTTTTTTCTTTCATTCTCTTTATGCAATATGTTTAACTTGAGCCTTCACAATAGATTTTCTCAATTTCTTTTTTTTTTTTTTTTTTTTTTTTTTTTTTTTTTTTCTCTTTAGAAATAAAATGCTTTTGCATTTCTATTCTCATTCAACACCCAATAGATTTTGTACAATTGTCAACACTTAGTAACCTGTTGTCTGCAGGATTCATCCTCTATCATATACAAATAGGCAAGCCACCATTTTTTTTTTTTTTTGGGTACATAGGGAGGTGCAAGCCACCAATTTGATACATTGCAATCATGGCAAAGGGGGCAGAATAGAAATATAGAGCTAAATGATGGGGCTACTGGAACTATTTTGCTTCCTTTTATGGATAATCAGATGATGTTACTTGTGCTGCCAACCCCCCCCCCCCCCACGTGGGCGGTGTGAGTGTGGTTTGGAACCATTTCAAGTGCATTCTTGGAGATGTATTGTCATCTGCAGTTTAAAGTTTAACCATCCAACTTATTCACTTGGGCAGGAGTGGGAAATCATTAATGATTTGAAGATTGATATGGCAAGGCTTCAGCAGAGGATGAATAACATGCAGAGAATGCTAGAGGCCTGCATGGAAATGCAACTTGAGCTCCAGCGTTCAGTCAGACAAGAAGTCTCTGCAGCCTTAAACCGCACCACTGGACCATTAGGTGCATGCTTAACTTATAGCTACATAATTTGTTTGCATATTCTCTTTATTTGTGAATTTTCTTTCTTGCTTGATTTACAAAACAAATGAAGGTAGATGTTGTATTAGAGAGAGTCACTTTCATACTAATTTAAAGTAGTTTTGCAGAGCCTATGAAGGTAGATGTCATACTCGTTTTTGTTGACTTATTGCTTTGTTGGTTTATGTTGGGTTTCCATGGTGCTTCCTTTGGTTTCATTATGAAGACTAACTAGAGAATCACATTTGATTTTTTTAGCGTCCCATCAAGATGACTTATCAAAAGATGGATCTAAATGGGATCATGTGAGGAGAGGAATTTGCTGTAATTGTTGTGACAACAGCATCGATTCTTTATTATATAGGTGAAGACAAATGGCCCACCTAGTTTTTAATAAGCAGCTCATATCTACTTCCTGTATGGAGATAATAGCAGGTTCCTTTATATGTTCTACTTCTGACCCTGTAGTCCGATCTCCTTTTTAATGTTTGTTGCAGATGTGGGCACATGTGTACATGCTCAAAATGTGCGAATGAGTTGGTCCAAAACAGAGGAAAGTGTCCAATGTGCCAAGCACCCGTAGTTGAGGTGATCCGTGCTTATTTCATTGAATAAGTGAAAGAAATAAGAGAAGGAAAAGTAGGCTTGAATGTGTAAATGCATATCTTCATTCTCAAACTAGCCAGGTAATAATATGCCCCTTGTATGGCTCATAAGTTTCATTCATACATAACCTAACTTGGGCCCTCAATTGAACTCTTGTTTTCTCTATGTCAGATGGTATTTATCATCTCCTTAGTCATTGCAGACCTCGCCTGACAGCACGTCATGGAGTTCTCTACCACATTTATTCTGAGAGTGTTTGGGAATTCAGTTTGTCGAGTAGCTCAGTTTTGTTCACTGGTTGAAATGTCATCGTAGCTTTTGAAGAAGCTTGAAAATGACTGGTGTGGGTATTGCAGATTGGCTGAAGGCCCTGTGCTCCTGTTGCATTCGTTAACTTTGCCAATGGAGGTAAAACTCTGCTAATTTATTGGAAAATTTAGAACAATGATTACACACTGAAGTAAATTCTTGAAAAGCAACTTCATTGTGCCACACAAAACAGACACAAGCGGTCTTCCATATAGATCATCTGTTTGTTTTTATTTTTTATTTTCTTCCAACTCTGTACGTTGTGATTTGTGAGACTAGCCTGCCAATTTGGATTTTTTTAATATGTTGGTTGAGCTAAATTAAAGCAATTATATATATAAATATATATATATATATATATATATATATATATATATAAATAAAATCCAAAACAAGGAAGGGTAAATCACGACTATATACCATATAGAACCATGGAACGAGATTCTCTTATAATATAAACAAAATATTATTTAATATTATTATACAAAAATTGTCTAATACATCTCATTTTAAGTGATGAAATGACTTAAATATATATGTTCAAAATCCTATCAACTGTTTTGGTTTTATTTATTTATTTATTTATTTATTTTACTAAAATATCTATTAATCAAGTGTTTCAATTTACAGTTTAAGAATATATTAATAAAATATTATTTCTTATTTACTTAAATAAAAGATATTGGGTCCATATGGCATCTTGGCATGTGAGTTACATGCCCAACAAAGCCCAGACGTGAGTCTGTCCTTGGGTAGACCCAAGGGTCGGCTTCACATGCTCCCTCTTATTTAGGTCTGATTTTGCTAACGTGGCAATATTAGAGTATAGTGAACTTATTTTTATACATAAATAGATATATATTTTTATTTATACGATGAGAAATTTACTAGGCGTTCAAGAGTACTCTCCATTGGATGAACTATTACCATTTATTTCCGGTTCGTGCCTGTCCGGGTGAGGGGCCCAAACCTAACCCACTGTTTATAACTTTAAAAATTATTGCTAATAGTTTGCCCTATTAAAAATTGTTATCACATTGCCTAAAATTATATTCTTAAATCCCATCTTCCTTGACTAGAGCGAAGAAAGAAAAAGAAAAGTTTCTTAAAATTTATGAAATAATACCTAGTTGTGTGGTTGGCACCATGAAATATTTTAAAAGGAAACTTGGAAGGAAACAAAAAGAGGAAAATAATGTCAATATATGGCAAAAGAGACTTGTAGCTATCAAGGGGCCCCAGATTTAAATAGGGCTTTCAAAATCATTTAGGTGGCTGTTGGCCCTTGCACAAGCTGCTTGTTCAATTGGTAAATCATGGTCATGCTTGTATTATTAACAGCAACTAGATTAAACTAATTTTAATAAAATGGATAAAAATTATCTACAAGAAATCCTAAATAATATATATTACATATATTGTGTACACATTCGAACGTGCCAACTCGCACGTGTATAACAAATACAAGTCTCAGAAGCTGGAACTTCTCTGCAAGGAAAGATGCTCTCCAAAGCTGGGACTACTGCTCGACCGTCTCATTCCTTCTCGCTCAACACTAAAACTCGTGTCTTCAATCTCCACCGTTGATGTTGATGTTGATCTTCCCTGATCATTAGTATTTGTGTTCGGGCGCACCGCACTCGGTTCTTTGAACTCTACCCTGAACAGCTGAGTAGAACGACAGAGCGGACAAGACACGTGTGACGATAGCCACGTGTCAATGCAGCACGGATGGAACACGTGACGGCAACACGGAATCACCTTAACCGTTTCCCCATCTTCGAATTCCGTTAGGCAGACGGCACAATCAATCGGGTGCTTCGCGTCCGCGTCGTAAGAAAACATTGGCAGAGATCGGACGGCTGCCGGGTCGAGTCCTTGGCGGGTACAGAGCATCCCCGTTTGCTGAGCGGCGGACGACTGAGCGGTTGAGTGGTGGCCGTTGCGGCGGCGACGGGAGAGGTCGACAGAGTTTTCGTCGGCGAAACGGCGTATGTAGACGGAGAAGAAGCCCATAAAGAATAGAGCGGTTAAGAGAACCAGAATTGTTAAGGCCATAGAGGAATCGAAAGAGGAATTGGGTTTTAAGGGTTTTCGAATTGGTAACGATGAGGACGAAGAGTTGGAGTTGTGTAGCTCGAGTGGAGAAACGGGCGAGAATGATTCAAGGAAAGCCTGTGTTAGTGGTGTGGCGCGAGTGTCATTTTCGCTTAGCAACTTCCGGTTTCGTGGATTCATTTTTACACAGAGAGAGAGAGGGTGGGGAGTTCTAAGTTTAAAGAGTCGGGGAAACAGTGAGTGCCGTAGTGGGAGTCAGGGACAGGAGTCGCGGGATAAGGTGAGGGGTGGTGGGTTCCACTTCCAGAGTGTAAGAGAAAGAGAAAGAGAAAGAGAAAGAGAGAGAGATGAGCTTGCTAGATGCTCACCGAAATGCGTCTTTTGTTATATGGGTAATAGTATTAATCGTCACATCATTCTTGGACAAAAACAATCAAACTGCCTCCGGTTTTGCTTCTCTCCCCTGCCTTTCTCTACTAGGAAAGGTTAGAGAAAAGATAACCATCAACCTTCATAAACTTCTTATCATTATTATTATTATTTTTTTCCTATCATTGGATGAGAGGCGTATGAGTTCGGAACACCCCCCCCCCTACATTCCTAGTACCACTTGGTCAAATAGTTGATAACTTTTGAAGTTCTCTACGATTTTTTTACTCTCTTGGTTTAATCTAATTTAAATATTATCAAATTTAATTTAAAAAACTCTCTCACAATCAACAATTGTATACATAAATTACGTTTACCTGTTCAATAAAATTATATTTAACAATTAAAGTGAATCAGTTTAAGGTTATTTCTTTTTAACAATAGGAAATAGTGATTTTTTTCCTATGTTAAATATGATGCATATATAATCAATGTCATTATTATAATATTTTACTATTTTATTATAATTATTTCCTATGAAAGAATTTTTATACTTTATTTTTGGTAAGTAAATTTTTCAGAACAGTAAAATGATTCTTAGCAGGTAATAATAAATAGTATATACCTAATTTATTTGTGCAAAGACGGCTATAATCAATGACAAAAATGATATTCTCTTTTTGTTTTTTTTTTCCCCTTATCTTCTGCGTTTTAACCACTAAAGGAATTGTGTCAAATTAAAATTTAATTCTTTTTTTTCCCCTCTTTTGATACACTGATAATCTTCCTTAACAACTAGCTTGATGTGTGCGAGTGGAAGCCTGTAATTTGACATGGATAGTCAAATTCAAATGAATCCGTGCTTGTATTTTTTAAATTACAATTTTAGGTTTTATTTATCTTACAAAATTATCAATAGCTTTGTGAAAAGATTTTTGGTTTGGGCCGTGGAACAAAAACTATGTTTATAAAATAGTATTCAATTCTGAGTATAAAACGAAATGGGCGAGACAAGATAGAGAAGTTGTGATTGAAATTTTAAAATGTATAAAAGAAAAATCATATATATATATCAAACTTTTTTTCTTTGTTTCAACCTTTATGTGTCAAAAACAAAATATAAAAATTTTTCATTATATATAAATATTGTATCTATGATATTTGAAAACCAGATAATTATAACTAAACTCTTTTAATTTGAGTAGACGAATGTTCTATTCTCTTAAATAAAAATATTAAATTAATGAGAATAAAAAAAATTAAAAAATTTAAGTCTTCGATAAATCTTATAATATTTAAATTAAAAAAAAAAAAAAAAAAAAGCCAGATAACTGTGGTCCTCAAAAGGTTCCAAGCCCATCCTTGATTGAGGGGTAATTCCTTCTAATCACCTTTGTCCTGTCATGCTAATAAGGTTGACGTCCCGGTGTGAACGCTTCGACGCGTTCGTCAGGCTGCGTGCTGTCTCCCGCACACACTCTCTTTGGGACTTCCCAACATATATGCTTCGATTGTGTGTTGGATGGGAGGGGATTAAAAGGGTGTGGAATGGATTTTCAAATTTTAATGGCCAAATTTATTATTTGAGATTTTTAAAATATCTAAGAAATTTTAAAATTATTTTCCAATATTAAGGATATTATAAGGTATGAGAGTGGATTCTGTCTTCTTTCTTGTGTGGCACCTCCACGTATGAGCAGAACAAATTCGTTGCATCACTAGTTTCTCTCGCTCTCTCTCTCCCCCCCTAATCCTTACTTGTGTTATTCTTACATGTATTAGTGAAAATAAAGCTTAATTATTAATTTTTCTTATTATAAAAATTTTAATATTCAAAATTTATCCTAATTAATTTATTATTTTTACTAAATATTAATACCCATAAATAGTAAAACATGCCCACTCAAATCTTATTATCAACCTTTAAAACCTCCCAAATCTTCCCAAAACTTGGGATTTTTTACAAGGACGTTTTTTTTTTTTTTTTTTTATTGGTGAGTTTGATTTCTGGTTTCTTTGTTAACCGATTAAATTTAGTTGATGGCCGATGATTGATTGGTTAATAACAGATAATTGTTAATTCATATCTAATATCAATTGTTGTTTATATATAAAATGATAAAAAAATGACAACTTTATGTTAATTAAATTTATTTTTGTAAGATATACATTTTTTATATTATTGGCATATATTGACATATAAAATTAATAAATATAATTTTTAAAAAATAATTAATTCAAAAATATATAATAATAATTTAAATTTTATCTTACAAAAAATTAGAGAGAAAAAATAGTAGAAATTAAAAAAAAAAATGTAAGAAGGATAAAATAATTTTCAACTATTTAAATTGTTTGTTGTTATTAATATAAAATTAATAAAATATTCAAAAAATATCCTAAAGCAAAGTTTTTGGATTATGAGTTAGTGTTTTTATCAACTATCATTTGAGTTATTCAACACACATTTTAACTCTCGTAAAAAATCAAAAAATAAAAAAATACCATACCCTTCAAAAACCATACCAACTACCCATCTTCTCTTCTTATCCACCTGATGGGACGTATTTAAGACCCAATCCAAAAGGGTTAGTTCCCAAAGGGCTCACGAAAAGGTGTCTGCCAATCAATATCTAACGACCGCAACAACAATTTATTGAAGGGTCGTAGTCACCCCGATCGATCTACCGAAAGGTTTTAGCCACCTTGGTCTACCGAACGATATGACCTCAGTCACCCCGATTAACCAATCGTGACTCATCAAGCGGAGATAGTTATCTCGATCAGTCAAGTAATTGTCAGTCCTCTAACCGGATAAGTCTCAAAGGACCCTTTATCAGTCAAACAACCGAACGAGGGGCAGCACCCCTATCAATTAAAAAAGAAATGTCAGAACTTTTTTGATTTCAATTTCTTATTTTGTAATAGAAATTCTGAAATCTTTCAGATAAGTAAAACATCCCTTTCGAAGAAGAAGACTTCCGATATAAAAGAATCGTGATCAATTCGTAATAATGACTTCCGAGATTCACGAATCAGTTCAATAAGGAAAGTATGATGGAAGTTCCTTAGCGATGCACAACTCTCCCAGGTATAAGAGATCTCAAACCCCTAGACATCAGGTACGCTCTCTAGGCCTAACATAGGGGGCACATTGATCACAAGGAATCACTTTCCCTCAATTCTCAATCTGTTTCTTTCAAACAAAAACCGCTTTTTACTGACTTGAGAGTCGGAGTCTCCCCACCGGAGCGACCTCCGACGGTTTTTGTAGGTGAATCCACTCATCGACGGTTACTGTCCGAGTCAACAAGGAGCTGGTATTTGAGAAGTCATAACCTACCTCCATCAGATTGGCGTCGTTTGTGGGAAACAGATTAGAGTAGTTCCTGTTCCTCACAACGATTATGCTTCCAAGAACCAGAGCGTCCACAAGAACCGTCCCTCCTGTGGAAGGGCGAACTGCCACGCTTTCTGAAGCTGCTCCCCTTGCGGCACCTGATCCAGCCACCCGCGATCCGACAGCTCCCATGAGATCACCTCATCAAGAATGGGTTTTACAACCCGCGCTTCCTGTCCAACCCATAGCCGACCCCATTCCAGAGCGAATCAACTGCTCCCAGATGGAAAGGTTAGAATCCAAATTTCAGGACGTAAGTAGACAACTAGAAAACCTTAGTCGCACCCTCAGACTTGAAGTCCAATCATCTGTTAGGGGATCTCGACGTCTCCAACAACGACCGTCGCCCCCACGTGGGGAAGCATCCGAAAACTCCAAACTAGTCCCGAATGATCTTCGAAAGCAGGTCGAACAACTAGTTGCCGAGGAACTAAAGCAGGTCAATTCTCAGGGAGACCAAATCTCCTCTTATTTTTACACTTCACCGTCTGACTCCAAGATCTCCTCAGAGCCCATGCCTCACAACGTATTCCTGCCTCCCATGGGACAACGGACCCCCGGGATTATGTGACTCATTTTATAACTGTAATGATCTCCAGGGACATGCCCGATGCAGCCATGTACAAGTATTTTCTCACTACTCTCTCGGGAAATGCGCTCACTTGGTTCAACTCTCTCCCGCCGATGAGTATAAAGACCTTCTCTCAATTACGCAAACAGTCCAAATCACACTTTGTGATAAGCAGGGGAGTCAAGAGGAAGTTCACCGCCTTGCTATCGCTGCATCAAGGTAAAGAGGAATCCATAAAGAACTTTCTGGAAATGTTCAAAGAGGAAATGATGAGGGTCCCCTCTTTGAATCATTCGATCGCATTGGCCGCACTATTAACAGGTTTGCGGCCCTCCAATATGAAGGTGTCAATCACAAAGAAACACATTGCTACCATCCAAGAATTTTATGCTTGAACTGAAAAGTACATTGCCGCTAAGAATGCTGAAGCATCTGATCATAGAAGAGATTGGACTGTCCGAAAAGAACGGAACCAATCACTCTGGAGATCTTCGCCTAGGAGAAACCGGGCGAAATCCCCTCTTCCAAGGAGATACAAAAACTACACCCTGCTGAGTGAGACCCCTGACCGAATCTTAGCCCTTATCAGAGATAAGTCATACGTTCATGGCCCCCGTGATCAACCGAGGAAGATTCCAGTAAGGACAGAATGAAATATTGTCACTTTCATCGTAATTACGATCACACGATCGATGATTACAAGAAACTGAAAGACGAATTGGAATTCCTAGTACGTGAAGGAAGACTATGGGAGTTCGTCGTAGGAAGGGAAAGAGGTCCTCCTGTCGATCATCGGCATGAACCGCCACAACGTAACCAAGAGGAGGAACGCTAAGCTGCTAGGCCTCTGACCGACCGAAGGTATTGAGTGATTCTTCAGGTCCACGATAGACCAACAGAAAATGAGGCCAGACGCCTAATCACACCAATTTTCTATTACCCGAAGACAATTCTTCCTGTACCACAAGAGATCCTAGCAGCGAGCACCAACAAACAACAAGGTGAAAAAAAGGTCAGTCATTGGTTTCATCGACGAAGATCTCATTGGGATCGACCCGAACCGACACGATCCCCTTGTGATAACCGCCAAAATTGGACAATTTGAGGTTCGAAGGATCTTTGTCGATCAAGGAGTCGGCTGTGATCTCCTATATTGGGATGCTTTCGGACGAATGAGATTCACTTCTGTCAATCTTCAGCCCCACACGGACCCGGTTAAAAAGCTCTCAGGTGAATGGATATATCCCGATGATATTATCTCCCTTCCGATCACCCTTGGAACACCTCCTAATCATGCGACGGCTCCTGTCGTGTTTAATGTGGTAAACCTCCATTCGCTCTATAACGCCATCTTGGGCAGACCAGGTCTGAACACCTTGGAAGTTTTGCCTAGCACCAAGCGTATGAAGATCAAGTTCAGAATATCGTCAGGGATTGGGACTCTCACATGTGAGTCGGAGCCTTCTACTTTCGCTCCTAAATAGTCATCGGATTTTATTACTGGTATTTCTCTAAGCTGCAAGGGTATTTCCCAATATTCATGAAATCATTTATCAACAGATCTCTTACATCTCCATGTCCTGGTCCTATTGCTAGAAGGGTCTTAGTCGCCCAGAATCTACCGATCGTACGCGTCATCAATAGGGGATGTAACTCGTCGGACGGGTGGACGCGACCCACAACTTACAATAAATTCCTATCGCTAGGAGGGTCTTAGTCACTCAGCATCTACCGATCGTACGCATTATCAATAGGGGATGTAACTCCCCGGACGGGTGGACGCGGCCCACAACATACAATAAATTCCTATCGCTAAAAGGGCCTTAGTTGCCCAGGATCTACCGATAGTATACGTCGTCAATAGGAGATGTAACTCTCCGGACGGGTGGACACGGTCCACAACTTACAATAAATTCCTATCGTTAAGAGGGACTTAGTCGCCCAAGATCTACCGATCGTACGCGTCGTCAATAATGAATATAACTCTCCGGACGGGTGGACGCGACCCACAACTTACAATAAATTCCTATCGCTAGAAGGGTCTTAGTCGTCCAAAATCTACCGATCGTACACGTCGTCAATAGGGGATGTAACTCCCCGGACGGGTGGACGCGGTTCACAACTTACAATAAATTCCTATCGCTAGGAGGGTCTTAGTCGTCCAGAATCTACCAATCGTATGCATCGTTAATAGGGGATATAACTTTTCGGATGGGTGGACGCGGTCCATAACTTACAATAAATTCCTATTGCTATGATGGTCTTAGACCCCCAGAATCTACCGATTGTACGCATCGTCAAGAGGGGATGTAACTCCCTCGACGGGCAAACACAGCCCAACTATTTAAAGATCCTCTATCGTACAGAAGGTCTCAGCCGCTCAGCCCTAGTTGATCGCGTGCTTCACTGATGAGTTATATAGCCTTTCGAAATAACAAGCATGATCGTCCCGTTCTAAGCTAGGCGAAAAGATCTAAGTTACCTTGGTTCTACTGAAACAATGCAGTGAAAAACAAAGAAGATGACTTCTATTGGAAAAAACACAAGAATCTCTAATTAAACGAACAGAGGCCACTTAGTACAAAAACCCAGGCAAAGGTTATACAATCGGATTTGGAGTATCGATCTCTTCTTTGATTAAAGGCAGAGCTTCACTTAGACCCATACTACGAATTATCTCTTCAGCACATTTTAATCTCTCAGCCAGTTTACGGTGGGAATCCTTATGGATGATGGCTTCCCTTGCGCGGGACTCCTCAAGCTTCGCAATCTTGCATTCTGTTGTTCGAAAAGATTCCTCTCGAAGCCGAGCCAACTTCTTGTGCACCAGAGCTTCTGACTTCAGCCTTTCGCATTGCCCTTGGCACTGGACCAATTTTGATCGAAGAGATCTCAACTCCTCTTCCTTCTGACTGAGTAGGGCATCGGATACGTTTTCAGCGACCAAAGACTCTCCTCCCCGAAGGGAGACTGATTCCTGCGGACGAGTCAACTCAGAGAGCTGTCCCTCTAAATGGCTTATTACCTGCCTCCCCTGCTGTCCCTGAAATCGAGCAAAGGCAATGGTTTACAAAGAAAACCAAATTAACAAATGATAAAAGAGGGAGGAGAATTCAAGAAACGAAATGAGATTATTACCATCAAGTCTAAGGACTCAAGGGCTCCACCAACCTGTTCGTAAGACATTCTATGAAAGTCAAGCTCACAGCGATGGAAGTCAAATTGCCCAGCAATGCGCTCCGCTTCTGCCAGATCTATATAGCTATACTGCATGTCTCCAGCACAAACGGCAATAGTTCCTCGCTCTTTTGAGCCTTTCTTTCTATCGAAGGACCGAACAGGGATGGAAGATGAAGAGGATGCTCCTCCCGAAACTTTGCTTTTTCCCTTGCGTGAAGGCCAGATCGGAACAGCGGAAGAAGGTCCCGTCATTCTGTCCCTTGCAGCTCGAGAAACATTCGTTCTCGCTCTGGCATCAAGTAAAGGAAGACCTCCGACTCCTCCTAACTCGTCCGCATCAACATTTGTTCCGCTCAACGGGTTATCTTCATTTGGGACAGCTCCCTCTATTGGTATAGCCTCTGTCAGCTCCGAGTACTTAGACAGAGTCCCCAGCACAAATGGAAGCAAGGAAGCCCTCCTCCTTTTCGCCAAAGAAGATGGTGACCTGCGAAGGATCCCAGTCGCCCCTGAAGAAGACTTAGGTAGGGCCTCAGACGCCCTGGGATCCTTCTGAAGAGATCTTCCCTTTTGTTTATCCCCTTTTCCCCCGGGGCCCCTTTCCAACAAGACGTCGTCAAGATGACTCAAAGAATCAACTAACTCGATCTTTGCTCTCCCCAACAGAAGGGGTCGATTAATTTTTCTCTTTTCCCCGAGCAGTAAACCAGCCTGGAATAACATCTGGTCATCCAGCAAGAACTCGACCCATATACTCCGGCCGATGGACTTACAATAGCCGCTAACCGACCGAATAAAACAACCATGCTTCGAAGCAGTCAGAGGTTTTAGCCCTACATTGGGCATCCCATCAGTCTTGGAAAGTTAGGGCATGCGATCCCTATTCAAGAACTCAACAAAAAAGAACTTTTGCATCCAATTCTTATCGATTGGCTCATTGTAGAAAAATCTCCAACAGAACTCGGGCCGGGTCTGTAGTTTGTACCACTCATTGGTCGGCCCGTTACTTCCACACCTCATTAGAATAAAAATTGAGGACAAAATGTCAAAATTGAAATGAAAACGACAAAACCCTAATAAAGAAGCTATCGCGACCACTAACCGCCAGGCACTGGGAATCAGGAGCGTCGGAAATATGTTCCATTGACACAGAACCTCAGAAAAAGGACCCATATATGGAATTTTCAAACCGTACTTGACCGATTGGAGATACATCGGCATACAGTTCTCTGGTGCCCTATTAGTCCTATCAACCTCTGTAGTAGACAACAGAGAGTAATCATCCCCCAACAGCATCTCAGTTTGTACTTCTTGGAGCTCTTGTGTTGACATGGCGCTCGTAATATCACCAATACTCAGAAAAGCCTGAGGAGCAGACATCTTTGTCACCGATAAAGACTCTTTGACAGGGAGAACGAGAGAAAAAGGTGGAAGAGATGGAGAAAGCAGTGACGAGAGAAGTCCTTATGGGATGTATGATAAATGGTTTACTAAGACTGAAGCGACAACAGTCGTATTAAAGGATCCTCGAACCTCCGATTTAAAATCATGACTCATGGCGTCTCTTTCCAAAAAAACCATGAGTAAAGGGCAAATGATGGGACGTACTCCAACACCCAGTCCAAAAGGGTTAATTCCCAAAGGGCCCACGAAAAAAGTGTCTGCCGATCAATATCTAACGACCGCAACAATAATCTACTGAAGGGTCGTAGTCGTCCCGATCGATCTACCGAAGGGTCTTAGCCGCCCTGGTCTACCGAACAGTCACCTCGATCAAGCGAGATAGTCATCTCGATCAGTCAATCAAATGTCAGTCCTCTAACCGGGCAAGTATCAAAAGACCCTTTATCGGTCAAACAACCGAACGAGGGGCAGCACCCCTATCAATTAAAAAAGGAAAGTCAGAATTTCTTTGATTTCAGTTTCTTGTTTCGTAACAACAATTTCGAAATCTTTCAGATAAGAAAAACATCCCTCTCGAAGAAGATGGTTTCCTGATATAAAAAGATCGTGATCAATTCGTAATATTGACTTCCGAGATTCACGGATCAGTTCGATAAGGAAAGTAGGGTGGAAGTCCCTCAGCGACGCACAACTCTCCCAGGTATAAGAGATCTTAAACCCCTAGATATCATCTACGCTCTCTAGACCTAACACATGGAGCACATTGATCACATGGAATCACTTTCCCTTAATTTTCAATCTATTTTTTTCAAATGAAAACTGATCTTTACTGACTTGAGCGTCAGAGTTTTTCCGTCGGAACAATTTCTGACGGTTTTTGTATGTGAATTCACTCATCGACGGTTATTGTCTGAATAAACAAATAATTGATATCTGAGGAGTCCTAACCTATCTCTATCGCCAACACAGGCAAATTCAGTAGGATCTTTGATTAATAGGTGGGATGTGTAAATATTTTAAGGGTTGGGAAGAAATCTGTTGCAGGTTTTGTGGTTAGGGAGAGTCGTGGTTTGGAATTTTTTGTAATTGACTAAACCTTTAAGGAAAAAGTCTAAATAATTTTTTTTTTAATGTCATTTTAAAAATCCACTTATTATGTCAACGTCGTCCAAACAAAATGATTTGAAAATATAATAGGTATTATTTACAAATTCTAATGTTTTGAAATTCGTTTTGCAATCCGAACACAACCTTGTACGCCCGTGAGAATCCACGTTTTAGGTTCTGTCCGCGCGGCCTAGATTCTTCGATTCGAACCCAATATATATATTAATATTAATAATCGAGAAAACATAAAAGTCAAAAACACAGAAGTGGTTTTGAAGTGCAGAGGGTGAGTGAGGGCGCTTCTGATTTGATTTGGGAGGGCGCCTTTGTCAGGTGTGGGGCACATGGGGGATATGTAGGCCACCATGAGGCTTTGCAAAGGGACAAATCCGTCCTTGTCCTTCTCCTGTACTCTTACTAGCTTCTGAATTCGATTGATTCCGAACGTTGAAGAAATTCTCATTCCTTTTTATCTTTTTTTTTTTTTTTGGATAATCTTGTTTTGACGATTCATTCCCCAATTATTGCTGATGCGCTTACAAATTCACGAGATGAGAAAAACCTTTGGTTAGAGGACAAAAATTTTTAAATCAAATTTAAATTTTTTGTATTCCTTTTTTTGGAATTTTTTAATAAACTGAGAATATAATATACATTTTGTTTGATTTGTACGTTTCCAAATTTTAAAAAAAAATACTATGAATTGTGCTAGTTTTGGTTCTACCAGAATTTGAATGCCTTCTGTTGGGACTTGGGACCCAATTTGGTCTCCGGAGGGTAAGGGAGACTCAACCCAATTACGTAAATGACTAAACCATACAATCATCCGACAAGAAACTCATATGTATTTTTAGTATTTTTCCCAAAAAAAATCATAAATACAGGTACCTAGATTTTATTAATTTCAATGAAAGCCAAGACATTATATATATATATATACTTAGAGACCGAGATATCATTTCAGAACAAGCAAAAGTAACGAGTATCTCTACTGCTTTAATGTATATATGAATTTATATATATATATTTTTTTTCCGTTTTTAAATAGTTGAGAATATCACAAGGACAACATATTACATGCACAGAGGGCCCTCAAAAACGCAATAGGGGTAGTGTGAAACCCTGTGTGGAGGCACGAACACCCTTTTGATTTTTTTTTAATATATATTTTTAATAATATTTTAAAACAATATAACAAAAAAGTTTTTAAGAATATAATTAAAAATTATAAAATTATCACTAAAATTTTAGAATTAATGTCGTAAACAAGAAAAATGAGAACAAATGACAGTCAAATATAGTTCTTTTTTTTATATATATTGATTAAAAATCATATTTTTATTAATTTGATTTAAACGTTATTAAACTCAAATCTGAAGAAAACTCATTTTCAAATTTCAAATTTAAAATTTGATTCTTACTAAATTATCCATACTACAAATTTTGAGATTTAGTCAAAAGAGGTAACACCCTTACTAAATTGACTATGTTGATACTAAAACTTAAGTGTGTTGATACCAAAACTTAAGGAATTAATCTCCTCTTGCTCTTGCTTTAGTCTAGAATACGGGACCGATTAATTTGGAGTACAGACGAAAGGACAAAATAACACAAAAAGAAAGGAACAAAATTTTTTAAAAATTGTATAAAGTCAAAAAAAAATTTATCTATATTTATTTTAAGGGACAGTTCAGTGACAACAATTCTATTCTCAAAAATATACAGTTCAATGACAATAATCTTTCCAGATCTAGGGTTCGATTCTTGTTTAAATTAAAAAAACAAACATCAATGATGAGGCCGGCCCATGTGACTACCCCGGGCCTATTCTTTTAAGCCCGCCAGTATTAGGGCTCCGCGTGGACACAGACCTTACGCGTCCGAGGTCCACTGAAGTAATGTATTTACATATATTAAATATATTTATATATATTTACATAATTTCCTTTTTTTAACAAGGGTTCTGCCTGAACCCACTAAGCATGTGTGTGTGGTAGAAAGAATTCTTAAAGAAGAGAGGGTTTCGTCCACCAAGCTTTCTTTTGTATGAATCGATACCATATGTGGTATTGTTTAGTGAATCCCTTGCGCCTTGCCTACAAATTTAAGTTTCAAAATTCATTTTGCACTTAAATATTAATAAAAACATTATATGGAACAAATATTTTAGGGCCAGACCTGGGTTTCTGGGCAGTATATACGTCGACTTGGGCGCCACAGAGAGGCCCGATGCCCGGGCTGGGCTGAGCTTGGGCTGTGCCCACCTCTAATCTGAGTACCTTTTTTGATTTTTACTACATGAAAATGACAAAAATAAATAAAGACAACATAACCAAATCCATAATTGATAATTCCACAACTGAGTAGCCACTAGCGAGGCTTGAAAAACCATTAATTCAAATTTAGAGAGAGAGAGAGAGAGCGCCACAAAATCAGTTAAATGCTGGCCGGAATTTCAAAAGTCCAAAACAAAAGTACAAGCCAAAGCACTCAGTTAGTCGGTACCAAAAATACAGAGATGAACATCCGCCAAGCAGGGAAATACCTTCTCTCCCAAGAAACGGACACTACTACGAATCAAGTCGGAGGGGAGAGAGAGAGAGAGAGAGAGAGAGAGAGAGAGGATCATATGCCTAATTACTATTAGACATGTAATTGGAGAGTGCCTTAGTGCCTTCAGCCATAGCATGCTTTCCAAGCTCTCCGGGCAATATAAGCTTAACCGCGCCCTGAATCTCCCATGACGACAACGTTTGACGTCCCGTGTTCTTCAACAACCTGGCCGATTCGGCCGCAATCCTCTCGAACATATCACACATGAAATTATTCATCACAGTCATGGCTTTCGAGGAGATTCCCATGTCGGGATGCACTTGTTTTAGCACTTTATACACATACCTCTGATACCCTTCTCTTCCCGTTCCTCCCTCCACCATTTTCCTCCCTCTCTTCTTTCTCTTCTTCATTTCCTGTTTCCCATTTTGTTTCTTCGGCATTTCTTTCGTCTTTTCTTTCTCTTCTTCGAGTTCTTCCTCTTGCTGTGCTTCTTCAGGCACTTCTTGTGGTGTTGGTGTGCTGTTGTCCTTCGATTTCTCAATGGGGATTTGTTTAACCGTGTGGTTTTCATTGGGTTCTTCGAGGATTACAGAATTCAACTGTTCGCCCTGGTCTGCAACTGCGATCTCTGGCTCTGCATGTGCTCCTCCACGTCCACGGCGCGTTGGTCTCTGTTTGCTTCCGACGACGGCAACTTTGATGGTTTCTTCGACGACTTTCTTTGTTGTCTTCACCACCGCACCCACCACCTTTGCCCCTGAACGCTTTGGAGCCATACCTCCCCTTCTTGCTTGTTGGACAACAAAGGTGCAATGGAGGGATTGTGACCCTTATTTCAAACAAAATGGTGTGTTGTGTGTCGCTGAGATGACACGTGCCTGACGCGTGTTAACAAGTTTTGAAATAAATGGCTACGTGGTGGTAAAAAATAGGGTAAAGAGCTAGAACCTTCTGGTCCTGAATAGGTAAAATAACAGAAATAACCCCCAAGCCTAAAACGACGTCAGTCATCCCCCGTTTTCACCCATCCATTTTGATGGGCTAGATTTAATTATGGGTCCTCAACCACAAATCGGCCCAAGAAATTTGACACGGGAGCCCATTTGGCTCTTTGAGTTCAAGCTTTGGATCATAACCCATGACAAGGTTTCTTCCCGAGTCCCAACTTCCATTTCGCTTGTGTGTGTCTGTTCATTTTTTTTTTTTTTATTTTAAACTACGGCTCGAGTCGAATTAGACTATCAAGGAACAAAACTTTTTCTGTGTTTGTTTCACCATACACAAGGCTCGAATTAAAGATCTTATTTAAGGAATACTAGTGTTTAACCATTATATGAATTAGACATTAATTTGCCTTGTGTTTCTATTGTTATAGAAATCTCACATGCATTTTTTTTTTTTAGTTTTTTTTTAATGCATCCACAAATTTATTTGATATTTATAATAGATAATAATTCAATTAAATGGTATAATGATTAATCATAAAATTGAGATCATATAAACCATGAGTTGATACCGTTGTATCAAATCTGAATCACTACAAATTAAGTTTTTAATATTATAATATTATAATTTTATTATTTAAATATATATTGTTTATTATAAAATTAAAATACGTGGCCAAAAAGCTAGTTGTTATATAATTTTTTTTTCTTACTTAACCTTTTATTTCTTGTGTTTCAAATTACATGTTGTCGAAAAAAATAATAAACAATTGTTACTTTTCAACTTTTCGTATAATTTAATTTCTTTTTTGCTATTGTAGTTGAGTTTAATGTGCATTGTTTCACATGGTCAGCAATTGATTCCATTTCCTGAAAAAAAGATATGTAACTCAGTACAAATAGAGAAGAAAAAGAATTAGTAAAAAGTTTTAATTCGTGCATTAGAAATGAATTTAGGATATGTCGTGTTTAAATATTTCTCCAAAAATCCTGGACGAATAGGCAAAGGGAGGGTGAATCTTCAATTAAATTCAATTTAATTTGAGTCTAGTTGAATCAAGGGGCAAAACTTTTTAGCGCTAATTCTCATATATAAGACTCGAATCTGACATATTGTTTAAAGAATATCAGTGTTCGAATCAACTAAACATTTATAAACATGTTTCGATCACAAAGAAAGAGAAATTTTTATTTAGTCTTGAAAGTTAGAAATTGATTTTCTTTTTCTAATAAACCCACTCACCTTTTGTTATTAGAATATCACACTATTTAAAAATATAGAAAAACAACAACAATAACATTAATTAGAGTCTTAATCCTAATAATTGGGATCGGTTTTGGAGTTGGCGTATATGTACGCAGCCTTCTCCTTACATTTTTGTAAAGAGATTATTTTCACATCTCGAATCCGTAATGAGATCATCAAAAGAATAACTCAATCGTTGCCCAAGATTCATCCAAAAAAGAATTTTTTATTAAAATAATGAATACTAAAATCTAGAAACACCGATCTTGATTGAACATAAGACTAGGAGAACCACTCTTCTTGAAATGGAGTGATTCTTTAGATAGATTTATTTAAGGAATTCCAAGTTCTAAATTTCGTGCATCTTCCGTGGAGCCTGAATTGCCCAGGATTAAAAAGAGTATCATGGACATCATTCTACTCCGATGAGTGTTGCCATAAATTAGACTCCTGTGGCGTTTCTTTCTTTAATAGATTTAAATCAAAGAATGCCCAAGATTTGAAAAAATTGAATTTGCAACACGGATCAAAAAGAGCAAATTGATCAATATCAATTGAATCTTTAAGCACAAAAAATAACAATCTTGTTCGCACCTTCCATGGATCCTGTCCCACGACTGCATCGGATGCATCATGCCATACCAAAAAAACAGATCCATCAAACTTGCTATGTTCCCTTTGAATCGATCATATTGCTGCTCAAAAGAAAGCACACGAGGAGGGAGAAGACCACCAAGCCCAAGTATATCTCTTTCTGTCATGGGGGAAACCAGTGTCCTACTTGACGAGCAGATCTGGGAGTCGCGAACGATTTGTCACATGTGGAACATGGTTCTTGAAATGAGTGCACGATCGATCGGCGAAGAGAGAGCAAAAAATCTAGGTTTTGGTGGTAGGAAGATTAAATATAATTATAATAATAATAAAGGAGGCCTCAGAATTGCAGGATTGACATCAAGAACATTCAGTCCCGAAAGATGGTGTTTTTTATTAATAGATTTCCTAGGCCTCAATTTCGCTTGAGAAAAAAAAAAAAAAAAAAAAAAAAAAAAAAAAAAAAGAAGAAGAAGAAGAGAGAGAAAAAACAGAAAAATTAATCATCATTCATACTTGGAAAAGAAGAAAAATAATAATTTTTTATTTTTTTTTCAAGCTACACATATTGCAAGTAAAACAAGGTATTCTTTTGTCTGTACGTGCGATTTCTTCCCTGACCCAAGGCTCAGAGCTCGATTCCCTAGAGACCGAAGACAAATTATTGGATTCTCTTCTCTGCAACACGAGTATTCTTGTCTACGAGGAAAGAAATTTACCCATTTAGCTTGGTAATAGATTACAGGCTCAGGCACTTTTGTACTTGCAATTCATACCCGATGCTAATGAGAAAATAGTGTACTACTCTATACATGTCATCAATATATTAATAAAAAATTCTGATTAATCTATATATATATATATATATATTAAAAAAAAAAGAAAATCAATGCAGTGACCCTTTGGTTTCGAATAGATAACATTAAGGCCGTCTCTTGTTTCTCAGAAAAGAAATATATGTTCTTTTTACACTTGGTCATCGATAAACTGATAAAACCTTTTAGTTCATAGAAAGAAAGGGAAACAAAAAATGTGGTTATCGGAGTGAGTAAACTAACATAAAATTAGGAAATATGATGAACATTATTGGACTAAGTTTAAATATATTGATTAGGTTAATTACTTCTCCTAGATCACACCAAAGCAAGATAGAGATCATGACAAGATACTACCTGTAGCATATGATGGGTGACAAAACAACACTCGTACCGCAAACTATGTTAAAAGAAACATTATTAACACAATTAAGCTATATTTATATGAACAACAGCACATGGGTTGTTGCCAAAAATAATCGATCACAGAAATTAACCTAAACCAGGAACATATGGCAAATTATCATATTCAACATAATAAATACATGCAACATCAACAAAACAAGTGTATCTTCCTACTAGATTTGTCTAATTACATGTAGGTCGAGAGACCTAATCATACCTAATCATATTAGTCCCTCTACAATCAGAAAATTTTGATATACCCTGTAGCCTTTAGAGTCTTCGCAAAGATATGAAAACCCTATAGAAACATAAGTATTAAAAAGGAAAATCATATTACAAAGACTTTGAAAATCTATATAGCTAGAAAATAGTCTTCAGAATTTACCAGTATATTGCTTTTTATGGTTGTGACGAGAAGTAAGACTTGGGATCTCAAACTCTGATCCAAAAAATGATTCAATCTCAGCACGGCCAATGATCTCAAAGAATTGCAAAGCTGGGAATTTTCGCTTGTTCTTTAAGCTCACTACCCTTTGTTTTTGTGGTGCTGGGGGACATGTTCTGATCGGTGGAATCTTGTGGTCTTGAGAAGTTGGAGTCTTGCACCCTTCATCTTCAATCTCGACACTTGCCCTTTCATCATTGTCTTTAATTTCGATAATAAGACCCAGCGTTTGCAAACTTTGCCCCCCCTTTTGGTCCTCAGGCATATCGTGAGTATTTGTGTGGACTGTAAGCAAAGAAATATTAGGGTTTGAAGAAAATCAAAGAGTTTAGAGAGAGAGAGAGAGAAGGAGAAAGATGTATGGTGTGATTTAATATTTACATATGATATATTAAAGATATAAGGACTTGACAAGTTGTTTGTTTTCGTTTTCTCCTTATGCTTATCCCGTAGAATATATGGAAATCTCATTTTTCATTTTTCACCTTTGCACCTTTTCATTCTCCCTTGTTTTCTTCTTCCTCCTCTAATTCCTTCTACCATCCGTCGCTTGTGGAAGTAAAAGTACAACCTTATATTAATTTCTACCTTGTCTTTCTCAAACCTTAATGACGATGAATTCATAGCTTTGACAGTTTTGGCCATTGAACTTCCCTTCCCAATGAATGTTCACCACAGCTATTTAATTGTGCTGTGAAATGAATGCTGTAAATGTACATTATACGGTGCTTGGTGCATGAATCGTGCAAGGTTAAACTCCTATCTATATTTTTCTTGCTGCTCATGTACTATACTATTTTTCTAATTAATTAGTAATAAAACGTTTGACCTGTTGTTATAATTTATCAGTACAAATAATTAAAAGAACAAATTGTGCTTTAGCAATGTGGTAATATGGTCTGTATAAATCAATTATATATATATATATATATCCATTTTTTAGAGCCCACAACAAGTATGTGAAAAACGCTTTAATCGTTTTCACTACATAAATTTCCAACTTTTGAAATAATAAAGCTGTTATTGATCTAATTTTTTTGGTGGGGATTCATAGGTTTTTGAATTCAATTTAATAACTATTAAAAAAAAATTTTGAAAATAGTTTCGAAACCATGTTAAAAATAAAAAAAAGTAATAATAACTTAATACTTTATTGTTTTAATAAAATATTACAATATGATAGATTTATATAGAAAATTTGATATAAAAAACATCTACCAAATCTTTTATCGGTTATATTGGGAAACCTTTTTTTGCTATCCTAATTTTTAATACTAATAATGATTTTTCAGGAATAGTTGTGAACTAAAAATTCAAAGAAAAATTAACCACAAATCAGGATAACATTATTTTGAAATTAGAATGATAATAATATATTAAAATTAGCATTATTGGGTTGGGATTTAAGCGCAAAAAATTTAACTGTGACCAAAAGCGACAAAATTTGCTTTGGCCTTTGAATGACGTGTTCTGTATGGAGGTTTCTAACATACAACGCACAACATGACATTTCGGCTTAGACAGCTTCCCTCCTTGACCTGCGCATCCAATGGACTCTTTCTCTCTCTCTCTCTCTCTCTCTCACCTTATCTTCTCTCTCACGCGTCAAGTGTCACAAATGTCTCTCTCTCTCTCTCTCTACAACGTTTTTGTCGTCTACACATCACATATTTTACATAGGATACCGTTTAGGGACTGTTAGAGAGAAAAATAATTCCGCCAGCGACAGTGACACGGAATTTCCGCAGCTAAGTACCCACTGCACTTATGTTCTTTTGTGAATTTCTTGCCAACACATCCGATTTACGCTTCTTATGGTTCCTCGTCTAAAATGGCATTTTTATACCCTTTTGAGGTAACGTGGACTCGATTTTACATGCCGTACAACATTTTATTTACGCTAATGCTTGTTCGAGGAGAGACCATGCAGCCAGTAGCCTAGGCCATTGTTAGTACTTTCTGTATAATGTGGAATGAGAAGGAATGAAAAGGGAGACGCCTTCTTCTCTCTTCCTTTTAAGGCATTGGCAGTGGCTTGTTTCCATGGCACAAGAAGCAGTACTTTGGAAGCTCTTTGTTGACTTCATGAAAGCAGAGGAGGCACCAGCAGCGGGTGACTCATGATTCTTGTGCAAATAGATAAGATGTTTTTGCAGTCATGGGATAAACATTTCGTTACTACCAATCCAAACCAGATCATGAGTCTGACAGACACAATCCCATCCCTCTCATCCATAATCCAGAGCCCCTCCTATTATTTTAATATCCTCGCCTCCCACTTCTAGTTACACCTACCACAGCTCGGAAGCCATAAAAATTTATATGAATACATGGGAGGGAGTGTTATATAATATGTATTTTGGGTTATAATTTTAGAAGGTGGGGTTATATTTTTTAGGGGTAAATAATATATATATATGTATATATATTTTAATAAATTCAAAGGCTTGCGGGGTAATCTTACCCATTCATTACATAATAAACTGGACTTGCCTCTTAAGAGAAGATTTGGTGTACATCCACTGGGCTATGAGTCTGGATTTTTAAATTGAGGGAAAAGGAACCGAATACATTTTATGTAAATCCCTTCCAAAAATAAAATTTTCTCAAAAGAATAAAATTATTATATGTTAATAATTTTTCTATTAAAAATATATCACGGAATCTTTTTTTGAACCGACCGTGTGTTTGGTCTGCTTGTCCATTACATACAAGAAGTGAAGATGGTAGATCGTTATGTGGTACTTTGTGAAAAGAGAGAAATAAAAAGAAAAGGTGGGTAGGGGCCAGTCTTTGTCAAGCATCGATTCAGGCGTGAGATGAAAAGTGGAGAGGGGCATTTGGTAGTCATAGCAGCACAGCACAGCACAGCACAGCACAGAACTCTCTCTCTCTCTCTCTCTCATCACAAATAAGTGGTGAGCAAACAATGCAATCCACGTTATTGAAGATTTATACAGAGAGAGACCTCAGCAGGCATGTTTAATTCCTTAAACCGATGTTCCATGCTATAGTTCAAAATAATCATGTCGGATTGTTATTGTGATCTAGATTCTCTCACGAAAAAAATATTGGTGAATTGGATTGCAAGGTCTTTCACTGAAGATGGAGGGTGATATCACTGGGTCCCCGAGATGAGTTTTGAACAGAAAATGTATGTATCATACCTGAAGCAAACCTCACAATGGATGATCATTTAAGGTCAATAAGAAGAAATGCATTTTTATGTTTACCTTTCTACTTCAAACTCAATTCTTGTTGGATTAATGTTAAACTTCAAATTTGAATTTTGTAGACTCGTTTAAACTTTACGAATTAATTTTCAAATTCATCTTTACATCCATCTGAAGTGTTATAATTTGGAACTAGATCTATAAGATTACAAGGTGGACAAGGACTTCACCTGCATCATTCAGGATAGAAACCTCATTATTTTACATAAGATGCCATCCAAGAATTACATTTGATTTCCCCACAGGAGGCGGATTTACAAACTTAAGCTGATTGCTATAAAATGAGGGGAAAAAACCTATAGAATTTACACCAATTGGAAAATAAGAGATGAATACAAAATTTTATATGCTCTTCGCATCGGCTAAAATGTGTCACAATGTTGCACTTTCAATCTTCTCTATTATTTCCAACCTGGTTTTTCTTTTCCAGCCTTTCATCGTGGCCACGAGATTGATTAACCCCACAATTTGGCTTTTGGTGTATTCCTGCATAAGAATAGATGCATTAGCTTCCCAGTATGATAATTGGGATCATTAGGCATGTGAACTAGCGATATCAATGCATTCTTTTTTTTTTTAGACAGAACAAGTATCAAAGAAGTCTTACCGGATGAGCCCGAGCCCAGTGCACGTATTCTGTTTCTGGAAGGTAGTATGCCTGTTTAAAGAGCAAGGAAGGAAAGAACTCCAACCAATTATCACAAGAGTGCAAGTATGTTCACAGGAGATAAAGAAATATACATTGAAGATTTATTCCATGGATTGTTGGTTCTTACATGTTTCTCTTCAATATCCACAGAATATGACATTCATAAATAAATATAACACGAGACTCATCTCAACATACCTTAATAAAAGTCTCAACTATTTGCAACTTGGGCCTTGCACCGGTTGAAACAAAATGTTGCAGCCCGTTGATCAACACCTGCAGAAGGAATAATAAGCATCGTTTAAATGTAATAAACAGTGACAGTTGCAGGGAGAGGTCAAAAAAGGAAATAAAACATAACCGGTGCATTAGATCTCATTTCAAACTGGAGAGAGAGACAGAGACAGAGACAGAGAAACCTGAAGATCTAATGACATCAGAGCTCGCCCTTCATCAGTACACCGCTTCACTCGTGATAGACCTTCAACAAGAGTTTCAGCAACAATCTCAAGGCCATATTCTAACAGAATATCTTGGACCTGGTTTCAGACACAAGTTTTCAATTGTTGGTCATTTGCACTTAATATAGATATATATATATATATATAATATCTTTTCCTGGCAAGACACCCCCCCCAAAAAAAAAGCCTTGGCCTTAATTCATTTGGACAAATAATGAGTAATCACCTCCTTCTTTATTCCAGCATGAGCAAGCCTCGTACGATAATGCTTAAACTCACCCAGCAACAAATCAACATACCTGCAAGGACAAAAGTTATGCAGCTAAGAATCGATTAAAAAGAAGGAATGAAATTAAGAAATAGTCAATGACCATGTTCCAGTTCAACCGAACTAGCTATTATGTACCATAATTTCAACCAAATCCTTTTACTGTAATCCTCTCAGCTAAATTGGCCAATCTCTCACAAAATAATAAAGAATTGAAACATAAATTTAGGTGATTGTATATTCACACAGGAATGTAATAAACAAATGAATGCAAAAGGCACATGAAAGAGTAGCTTCCCCTGTATCAACAATATAATTAGCTATCTTAAGCCTAATTGAGAATTACTGTATTTTTTATTTGGATCACACTCTGGAAACCAGATGCACAAATGCCTGCAATTCAGTGAAAAGCAGCATCATATGTATTTGTATATTGATAACACATTATGCATGTTGCAACCATTTGTACTGCATTTTAACATATGGACCAAATGAGAATATAATTCACAGAGACTAGAAAAAACCCTTTTTTGGTCCACAATGTGTAGAAATGGTCAAACAAAGAAAATTTAAGTATATTCTGAGGAGACATACCCATTATGCTCTAGACCTAGCTCCTTGACCTCCCACTTAGCGGTGGTAACCTTATCCACGTACCTGAAAAAGTGCCCAACATCAAAACCACATGAGGGATGCTTCTAAAACTACATGAAGTTAGGCATTGAAGCCTATTTAAAGCATACATGCAAGCAACTAATGCATAATATGGGCTTGAAGAATCCACATAATTTAATGAGTGCCTCAGAAAATTTAGAGCATCTGGCTCACCTATATATGTGAACAATAACTAGCAAATCTGAAATACCACATAAATTAAAGAATAATAATGATAAATTAAAATAATACTTCCTAAATGGTATCCTCTAAATAAAATTATATGTTATGTGAAAAGCATATAAACAGTCATGACAAAATACATCCACTTTACATGTTTTGTCCCTTACCGACTCATATGGAGAAGCAATCTTGCAGTTGTTCTATGAATGTGCTCCGTAAGATCTGGTACAGAAGCCACCTAATAAAATATGACCCCTTTTAATCATGAAAAGAATCCGTTGACATCAATCTATTGATAAAGCATATAATGCATGCAACAAGTACTGCTGGTATAGACCCCCCCCCACCACCTGAGGGCACAGTCTCATAGTTCTAACTCAGTTTAAATTTCAGAAGCCAAATGAAAAATGAACTTGACATGTAATGGAGTAAGACTACCCCCCATGACCCTATTCATATTAACGTAGTATCAGAGAAACATGAGGGCAATGTCAGAATTCTGAGTCAGTTTGGCTAGGACCACCAATTCATGCAGCACTCCGTAAGGGAATGCCAGTACAGTCAACACATTAAATGTAAAGTCATGGTTCTTTAAGATTAGTTTGGCTATGACCATCATGCAACACTTTGTACATAATGAGGTGCTGGTACAGACAAAACACATAAAAGTATTTACCTTGAGTGATGCATCATAGTTTATGTTACAATACCCCATCAGGGTCTCCTAAGCCTGCTTTCTCAATGCTGGAAACCTAAAAAAGAAATTTACTCTGTCTCCACACTTTAGCACCTAAGAGAGGTGTCACAGGCCATCACAGGCTGCAATGCCCCCATGACATCTAAAGAAACTGAAAGTCTATCTCCACCATAGGTAATTTCCATTACATTATGCATGTTATGCCAACATAATTGTGGTCGCAACCACCATGGAAACTATGGCATAATTTAGATCTGTAAGTGCAAGTTGATACTTTCTTTGCAAGGTTCCACAGCTTCATTGGATGTTGGATGTACAGCTGAAAAGCTAGGAACAGTTCTAGTTACCTAGGATGTGAGGTAGGAGGTGTAAAGGGGTGTAGAGTAACTTCTATAAATTTTAAACCCCTTTTATCTCTGTTTGGTAAAACCACTATCTACTCCACAAATTTTTCAGCTGGATGAAAATTTTCCCCCATCTTGGAGGTAAATATCTAGTAAGATAGGATAGGAGGGATATGTTGGACAATTACACCTCGAATCTTGACACCAATCAAAAATGCCCTCCCCCCTGCTGAGCAAAGCAACCCATGCCCTCCCCCCCCCCCCAGTCTTGCAAAGATTTTAAAAAGCTTCATCATTTTCCAATTTGCAGATCCTTTTTGGACTTAAAATAAAATTTCAGCTTGATCTACTCTGTCCCATTTGAATGCAGACCATGATTGTAGTGTTATAGTTTTTTCAATTCCTTTTGACTCAATAACCCAAAAAAAAAAAAAAAAAATTGTGTAATTGCCCAATTATGTCTCCATTAAGAAGATGTTGATTACCTAGAATTTGATTTATCAAATTTCCTTCATTTACATTAAATTTTGCTTTTTATGGCAGGGTAGTTGGGGTTTTAAAATATTTGATTGTTTCCTCAAATTTTGATATTAAATAATGTACTATTGAGTAAAATATGCCCAATTTCCATGAATCATTGAATATTATACTTTTATGATTCCAATAAAAATTAATAGGAAAAGAAAAGGAGCAATTTTAATTTTTTTTTTCATTTTTAAAGGTTTATTTTTCATCAGTTATTTTTTGTTGAAAATTTACCAAATCTTCAAATTATGTAACCAAACACAAGGAAAGCATAATTTTTACAAGGGTAATATTTACTCCAAGAGATCTTACCCTTGCAATTTTACCCTAAAAAATTTCCCATCCTTGGTATGAAGTAGATCATTGATATGCAAAGAGAACTCTAAAGAATAAGCTTACCAAGTGCACATAAAAATCTTCAACTATAGCTGCATTATTCTGCAGAAGCCTTGACTGAAGATGAGCTTTAGATCTATGCAATATTCGAGCCACAGCAGATAAAGAGTCAACTCCTGAACATCTTTGCTGCAGCGCAATTTTATCATTAAGAAATGCATAAGGACAACCTGTAATTTATCATCTAAACAGAAACAAATGTCAACTAGGTCGCAAATCATAAAGCACTAGAATCTAAAGATGGATAATTGTGATTAGTTCAATTACTATTTTGAAGATTTGTCGAGGCCAGACAAATTTATAATTGATCGAACACTATATCCTAAATAAGTACCAATGCCAAAACACTCAATGGTAAGATACTAATGAGCAAGAAAAAGAATATTTTTTGTATTTTCAAAAGTACCTCGAGGCCAAAAGGAGTGCCTGGAATGTGACCAAGGTTAGTATTAGGAGGGCTGGTAGGAGTCACATCCAAATGCATGAATGATGTACTCATAGAGTTAGTTGCGGAAGAAACTGATGGTAAAGACCAGGGTTTAATCCACTGATCACAGTCTTGAGTTATTCTGGATAAAGCTGTCCTCAGACGATCTGGATCATGGAAAAAAAAAACATTTGCTTTGTAATTCTACTAACAATCCTCCCTCCCCATAACCAATCCAGAGAAGGGGATAAAAAAAAAAGGTGGTTTAACATCAATATAAATCATTGAGGGACTGGACAAGAAATAAAAAGGCAAAACACATAAATGATCATGAAGAAAGAAAAGACACTCACAATTGAGTAAGTCATTTATGCCTTTTCCAGTGGGGTATGCATTCTGCTGGCCAAATGTTTCGAATATGTAGTAGAAAAATATCTCGAATAACTGGCAGATACCCTGCAAAATAATTGACAATATAAACCCCCAAGACTGTAAGAATATATAAAACAAAGTTAAGGATAACAATACAAGATCAAAAATTACCTTAAAGAACTCAACATTGACTATTTCTAGTTTTTGCATGAGCCGTGCATATTTGTCCATCAACCTAAAGTACTTTCATGTCAGTGATTTTAATATAGGCACAAACATAAAGATGCAAGACTATACTAATTGTTCACCTTAAAACGCATATTGATGATCCTGTTTGAGAATTACTCTCCTCATCCCCTTGATGTGCAGAAGGTTTTTTAAGAATCTTTGGCTTAGAAACCCGACTTGGAAGCTGACTATCCTCATCAATGAAGTCTGCAAGAAGATCTTCATTTTCATCTTCAGATGCAGAATTCTTGCCATCAATATGGCTTGCATCAGTATTTCTTGGTGAGAATCTCTCATCATGATAATTATCACCAATTCTACCATTGGCTCCTCCATTATGTGTTGTTCCATTGAGAAGGGAGGAATTCTGACTTTCTTTGGGAGAGGAAGTTGATGATTTGGAAGAAAATGGATTTCCATGGCTAAGCCAGTTCAAAAATCCACTTTTCTTGGTGTATGATTCAGCTGTGTTTGCAGATTTCTTGGAAAGAAGCATTTGATCATGTGAGTTGCTGTCAGATGAAGCAATAAGAGGTGCTCCATCACCAGTAAGGCCAGCAAAACTAATAAGTTGAACTGTCTCAGCTGGCATCCTCAGCCATGTCTCCTTTTCCAGAACCATTTTCAGAGCCTGAATAATCAAAACAATCACAGTCAAATGGTGATCCAACTAACTCCTCATGTACACATGGCACAGAAGATGCACAGAAAAGGGCAGTAAATGAAGCCACAAAATTTTAAAATATAAGAGAAAATGAAGAAAAAGATCATGGTTTAGGTGGTAGAGATAACATGCAAGACAATATTAACAAAAGAAAACATGGAAAGAAATTATTTCTGCTGCAATGACCACACAAAACAATATAAAAGGCACATCTTCAGTCCAAGTCTTTAGAGAACACCAACCAGAAATTAACATGTGCATGGTGTTTGTGTTTTACTATCTTTGAATTCATGCTTTTGTTTATTTAGCACTATATCATTGGAAATCTTGTATAATTTGGACATAAAAAAATATGCACCTTAGCTTTGATCTCAATTTCAATAACAGAAAAAAAAAAAAAAAAAAAAGTGCCCAAATTATGGAGAGCCCAGAGGACAGAATACAATATCCTTTTTTCCTTGATTATTAGTACTTGCGAAAAGCAAGGTTGTTGACTGACCAAACTAATGAATATTTCCCAGATAATTATCATTGTGAAATCTAAGTCTGTAACCTATTTGCCTGCAAAGATATTGTAGAACAACTAGCAAATCATAGCCATCGGCAACAGAAGTCAGGCCTTTCGAAGGTGGAAAGGAAGCAATGTTGATGGTAGTTTGCATCTAGCAAGGGGTGATAGTTTTTAGTTCAAATGATAGAAACAAAGATAAAGGGAAGATCAGTTCAAATGATAGAAATAAAGATAAAGGGAAGATCACAAAGTCACATAGAGGTTATAACTGCTGCATCAACATAAAGGTTACAAGCAGTCATAGTGGGGCACTACCAGTGGTCCCATGATAATGTTTGGAGCCGCCATCCAATGCAAAGTGTGGTTACAAAGAGGCAAGACACCAGAAAGCTAGGATTTTCAATAAAGTAATATTATTAGAAATCCCAGTTTTTAAGTTTGATGTCCGTGAGAATTAGAAATCAAAATTCAAAGAGTTACAAACGATGTCAAAACAAAAGCACAAAACTTGAGGATTCATTAAGGTGGAACCAGAAGTTTAGCTTTGCTCAAACAGAAAGCATATACTGCAATATTAGATTAAGAGATGTTATGATTATAGCTGAAGACAAATTGTGAACCAAAAGAGCAACAACAAAAAATCAACTTGATAACATCATAATTACTACTGAGATCATGAAGTTGCATATTACTTGCCATGCACATAATTTAAGCTAAACACGAGAATAAGCAGTGTAAGGAACTTACATATACATTTTGCCGATGAAATGCAAAAAAGTAATTTTCACATACAACCTTCAACTTCTGCCTGAATTCAACCGCTTCCATCCCACAAAAAGCCTCCCCAGCTAAGACAAAGACATTCAAGTCTTCATAGTTTCTCAAGAACTGGTGGATGCTCGTCGAATAAGCAGCAGCAGATGAAAGCAATACTGATACACGACTTGTACTTAGTTGCCAAAGATTCTTGCATCCTCTCTTCAAGGTTTGTGAAACTAATGCTACAGCATCTTTCCTAAGTTGATAGCATGGAGATCCACTACATGATGCTGCAATGGTATCATCCCTTTCATCATTAACAGAATTTTGAAAATCTGTGCTTGTTGAACAAGGAGTTCCAGTAAGATCAATAAAAGAACTAGCAGTTGTAGAGTCTTCTGGGGTCGATGAAGTGGATGTCCTTTCTAGAGATTCAGCTACATAGGCAGGTCTCAGATCATTGGAATCGATGCTCAATGTATAAACTTTTTTATCTTCTCCCGGCACACAGATATCACTTTGCTCTTCCTGCTTGGATAAAGTATGTAAGGAAAACATTGCCAATATCAAAGCATCAAGACATAGACATGAAGGAACAAAAAAGAACTGAACCGACCCAACAAGAAAAATGTCACAATCAACAAAAGCCGAAATTTATGTATCTAGGAATATTTTTACAATAATCAACAGTAGTAATTTAAAATCCTAGACTAGGAACTTGTATCATAAATGGGGAGCTTAGACATGAACAACAGCCTCAGTACATCCTAGTACATCCAGGTTTTTCATATAAGAGGTAACAATAGTGTCCAATGCTTTCTCACTTGTATTTCTCCATTGACAAGATTGCTTTCTACATGATGGGCGTGCAACAGTTTCCCTTATCGCAGGTGTATTTGGATTTGCTTTGAGGCAGTGTCCAGTTTGACAAATAAATCTTCAAGATGAGTTGATCCTTCTAGAGTAGGGGGTGGCTGGGGTTGATTAGCAAGTAATCCGGGATTGCAATGCAAAAAAGGAGAGAACACATTTTGGTTTGAGACTTTCTCTGAAGCTATGTAAAAAATGAGTTTTTCCGCTTTATTGCTGCTACATAAATTGCATCAATGGCACTCTCATGAGTTTTATTCGAGAGAGCAGTATTTCCTCTTAAATTGTACTTCTTCATATGGGAGACTAGATCGACAAATTACAAATAAGGGCCATCATCTTGGTTAGTTGAAAAACCCTTCATTTAAATAAAGCTTGCATCATAAATTATTTCGTTGCAGTTGGACCAAAAGAGGTCCTGGAATACAATTTGTTGCTTACTGCAGTCATTTGGTTCAGACAATTGAATGGTGAACAAACTGCTTAAAGAGTTAATTGCTTAGAAAAGAATTGTCTTTTATTTTTCCTTAAATTCCTCCAACAGCTTTTTGACTGTCATAGATTGGACAACAATTTAATGGGCATGGATCAACAAAGGGGAACATACAAAGCAAAAGGCCACTTGGAATGGAACATAGGGTTTGTGATGAAACAATTTTTTGTATAAAGTTTCTAATATTTTGAAGAAATGCAACCATTGTGGCAACGAAAGAAAATTCAATGATTAAAGATGACAAATGTTTAATTGGTAACAGGGCAGTACCAAGCAATACGAGAGAAAAATAGGCATTAATTTAGCAAACACACATGCAAAAACAGGATCAAATGATAAATACTATATGAGACTTAACAGCACTATTACAGGTACAGCATAACATAAAATTCACGTGTACAAGCATGAAATTAACAATAATGGAAAAAATGGAGTTAAGAAAAAGATACCTTATTCTGAGGCTGGAAGCTCATTATAACATAATATGAACACATTAACTTAAATAGAACCGCAAGTGTTCTTAACAAACACTGCCTAAACTTCGATTCAGGTATCCGTTGACATAGATCACTGTAGGTAAATCTGGAACTGAAAATCAAATAAATCAATGCATAAGAGAAAACGAGGTTTTTGTGGGAGTCCCAATGGGGATTGTCGAGACTGAAGAAAAATATTCAGAAGAGTACCTAGTAGTTTGCAAGTTGTGTGATTCTTGATCCTGCCATGGATGATGATTCACTAGTCATACTTATTTTCACCATCATATTAATATTAAGGGAAATGTAGTACACAAACAGCTTATTAAAACAATACAGGAGACATATGCAACAACCATTGTAGCTTGCATCCACAGCATATGGTCTACAGAGCCCACATCACACCATTAACTCAGAACAACCCTTATGTCAAGTCACTTACATTGTAGGGTGATAAGAATACACAAATATAAAGGGATAAGGTGAAGAAAGAGATAATCAAGCCAAGCATGTTGGGTACTATCCCAGGCAAATATAAGACAAATGACCAAAACTCTCAGATTCAATGCCATAAACCTTTTTTTTTTGGTAGTTAGATTGCATGGATCAGCTCTGACCAAAAACATGGCATGATGCTCAATTGCATTAAATACTGAATATTTCCATTTAATTTTGTCTCCTCAACCAGCTTTTTTTGCTTCAATTTCATGTTAAAATACTGCTAAAAATTTAACACATCACCATACCTCCTCAACTGCACTCTTTAACACAGAGTGAGTTTCTGAGATTACTTCCTGCATAAAGTAGCTTTGTATCTTCTCAGCAAGACCAGAGGTATCGCCAATTAATGCATAAGCATCAATCACCTGGAAACAATAAAAATTATCTTATATGTCTTGCCAAAACACATTTAATTATGTGGCGCAGCATGATGCTAAAGAGTCTGCCTGCATAAAGTGTGAAGAAACACGAAAGCGAGAATTCAATAAACTGAAGAAAGCAACTTGCATTGATGTTTGATAACCACATCTAGCATGAAATTGCCAAGCTTGGACATTAATGAGAAACTGAAAGATGTTTGCTATGGATGACAGAATCAAAAAGATCATCACAACATAATGTCTCAAAATACAAGCCACATGAGTGCAGGCTGAAATATAACGATAATGCTCCCCCCCCCCTCTTCTAGAAGTATAACTGTATAACCGAATGCATAGTGATAAAAGATCTGTGTTTGTCTCAGAAACTATGAACTGGCCCTCAGTTTGGGGAATACAACCACGTATTAACTACCAAAGCTTCAAAGCTGCTAGAAGTGGCCCCTGATAGGTAGCTGAAAGTAAAATAATAGTAATTGATATTAAAACATTCCAAATATAATTCAACAGCCATCTACCCAGTTTCCCTAAGTTGAAAATGACATCCATAAAGCTTCAGGGGATTAGCCTACTTTTGGAATGCCGCGTATTCTTGTAGTCAAAAAAGAAACAATGACAGACAAAATGGTAACAAATAATTATGGGAGATAACACTGCCGTATCACTATTGCAAAATATGGATTTCATGGAGATTCATATTGATATAAGATTGCCTATTTCTTTCTCAACCATAGCCAGCACAGTCCGTTAACATGCAAAGGCAAAAGATGGAAAGCATAGTTATGTTGTGCAGTTTGATGGCCAGTGTGCATATCTTGTCAAACAATAGACAATATAGGACTATGATTGCAGGAATCTGCTTTTATTCAACTAAGATATCCACATCAAAAGTCTTGGATACTTTATATGACAAAGAAGGTTTTAATGATAAAGTAGGAACCATAATGCAACTCTTTAACCAGCCAACTCCACTAAAAAATTTAATTAAATGCATGATATAAAGGCCTTCCATTTTCAACCCACTAAAAATAATGAAGATTAACTACAATCAAAAGCCAAAATACTGACATTTAAGTAGTCTTCCTCTTTAAACTCCTGGCACACTGTTAATAAAAGTAAGTCCAACTTTTGAAGAGCATTTCCCAACCAAACCTGCAAAAAACAAGGGCCCAAACCATAAACGGCTATTAGAGAGGCAACAGAAAAAGAAAGATGAGCAAAGCCCTCGAGCTTGGTTAAGATTCTTCGGCCTCATAATCATTCTTTTGTGAACAAAGGGGGTTCTGCCTTATAGTCATCAAAAGTGATCCATTTCAGAAAAGACTTATTTTTCATTTATAGAATCAAAACAACACTTTTCCGTAGTGGATCTAAAAAATAAAAAGCAACGATTACAAAGAGGAAAGAATATGATTTTATATATGGAGTCAGCTGGAAGTGAATAACTAGCTTAATTTCACCTCAACTCCACGGCTCATCTCTTGTATGGCTGAAAGCCCTGAAAGACTATCCAAAAGCTGCAAATACTCGGATAGAACTTGAAAAGCCTGCACAATACCTTGGTGATTGAAAACTTTAAAACTAAATGCAAACCATTTCCTTGAGACTTGAACCCAGCAAAAGACGAAAAAAGGCACCTTGAAGAAGTTTCCTTCCTCCACAAGGACTTCCAGAGCTAGTTGCATATCCAAAGCATAACGAAGATCATTCAATATGGGAAGAGTGTCCTACACATATAAGCAGTTAATGCATTGAATTGCCTCGCCTTGGAAAAAGAGCAAAAAAAAAAGAACACATCAATAGGATTAAGTATTACAACAACAGGCTCATAATTAAGCTTCATAGATAAGCTGCCCAAAAGTGTTTTTGGTTCTTGATTCACATCTGCTGAAGATTGCCCAAACATTTCTACGGCACCAGTCTCCCTATTGTAATAATTTTTTCTGTGGGGATGGAGTATTTTCCAGCCTCCTGCTTTTAAAATAGGTAAATGTCACAACTGGAAACCCACCTCCTCTATCCTTCCTAAGAAAACCAGCACATCTTGTTCAGCATGAGTACAACACTACCCAAATAACCTTGTTTACAGAAAATGACATGATATCCGGTAGCTAATTATCTTCTTCAATATATATGTTTTTTTTATAAGGCAAAAAGTATATTTAAAAAGCAGCAATAACTCAATTCAAAAATTGAAAAGAAATCCAAAAACAAAATTTCTCAATTTTTCAATTGCCACAGTTCAGAAACTTTTTAGTTATTTCCCTTCAAATTAACCAAAAAAATAGTTAGAGGGATCGAACAAATAGCCTTCCTTATCACTATATAACACTTTATACCCCTCCTCACAGCTCAGAACATACATTTCTAGAAGGTACTCAATGAATAGGAAGAATGTCCTAGGTTGTAAAAAGCTGATGCCAATGAAGAATGCCAAAATTACCATGATGAGGAGACAACCGAGATGAAAATAGATCATTACAGCCTCCGGTGCATGACAGAACACCCAGTATAAGAAAAACCAACAAATTAAAATGGCACCAATAAGGAAACAGTGAGAGACAAAAGGCATCTACAACTATTAAGCTATTAGCATAATGAATGACTGCCTCCCATCCTCGCATAAGATACACATAAAAAATATATATAAAAATAAAATAAAATAAAAGGGCAAACACAAATTGACATACTGAGTGTAATGGTTTCTAAGGAGCAGAACTACCAGAAGAGCTTGTTTCTTTCTAGAATGTGATGTAACAATGAGGTCCCTTGACACCTCATGCATTGAAGAGGTTATGTGCCTTCGTCCATTCTGCAAATTTCATTGAACAAAAAAGAAGACAAAGGAAGAAATATCATCAGAATCAACTGCCATAAAGAGATCGGGAGAGAGGTAAGGCAATCAGGTGGTCAAGCATTGTAACAAGAAAACTTGTTAGAATATATCTTTTTAAACCAGTGCCAACAGCTGTCTATTGGGAAATCATCTGATGCTTACCATGCAAATGATGTTTGCAACCTTTAAGTCCTTTTCCAACTCCTTTACCAAATGCATTCCCTTCACTAGAAGAAACAAGTTTCAAAACTTAGGGTGGAAAGAGTTTAAAACCAAATTTATTGATATCTAAGGCAATCCCAACTTATCATGATGAGTAGATTAACTAGGAAGCATGGATGTGGACAAAAGACACTCATGGCCTGACACCATACAAACACACAGCAAATTTCTGGAAATAAAACACAAACGGGGTCCTAATTGCAAAATTGTCACATAAAGCAACTTGCATAATCAAGTATGGCCAATGTTATAATCTACTTCTGAATAGGAGGCTTGATGGCGCAGCTATTCCTTAGAGAATAAACACCCCTTGTTGGCAGTCAACAGTGAAAAGCAATGGTCCTGCAAATCTTCTTGGTTCAAAAATAAGTAACTTTGTAGTCTTCGAGTCTTTTAGCTATTTAGAAGTCTTTTAAATTAAGAAAGTTATTAGTGGAAATTTTTTACTCTTCTAAAATTTTCTATTTTCTTAAGATCTCAATTATACTTACAACTTTATATTCATTTTAGATTCTAGTAAGAGTTGAAGTTAGAGTCTTGTTTAGGGTCCTTAAGTCCTGAGAGACACATGTCCTATGCATGTTATACTACTGTCCTGTCTATCAACTTACATTTTAAAGTGTCCATGTTTGATAGCTAGGAATAAGAAGGCCTCAATTCAAAAGGTTAAAACGAGCCTATTTCTCTTTCTTGATCATGCAAAGAAAACTTAAGAGGTAATAAGCAAAGATTTAGTCCAAAAAGGGTCAGATGCCTTCGCAATTCCATTTGTCATGAGTAATCTTGCACCTGTTCTTATCTTTGTTTTCATGTCCTTTCCTGAGTGCCTGCCGTGGCTGGCATCATTTTTGGAATCACTCTTCATTCCGCTTTCTTTCAAAGTGTGGCCAACTTTTTATATGCAGTAACTAATTTTAGTTCAGTTGGTGAATCAAAGAGGGAGGTTATTTTTCCTTTTTCTTTTTTTTTTTCTTTTTTTGATAGAAGAAAACAATAGCATGAAGGAACAGGAATATTATACAATAAAGATAATGAACAACAACAACAACTTAGACCTTCTGTCCTAAATTTTGGAATCGGCCACATAAGACACAAATATTGAAAATCGAATGAAAGAAAAAAAAATTTGATTTAATTTGTGCAGATTTTCTATGCCACTCATTCCTATCTAATGCTATCTTCTCAACTAAATCCATATCTATCATGTCTCTACGAATACATTATATCCAAGTTTTTAATGACCTACCTCTACGTTATATTAAATATCCTATTTTTAAGTTTTCAGTCTTCCTAACAAGTACGTCCTTAGGTTTTCGTTGCACATGCCCAATCCACCTTAGACAATACTCTCTCGTTTTATCAACAATTGAACTAACTCTCAAATTTATTACGTATCTCATCGTTTCTAACTCTATCTTTTCTAGTTTCACACATATCCATCTAAACATTCTCATTTCAACAACCATTTTTTGCTCTTGTTGCTGTTTAATGGCCCAACACTCAATACCATACAATAGCGCAAATCTTATTGCGATTCTATAGAATTTTTTCTTTAAATGTAATAAAATCGTGCGATCACAAAGAACTCCGGATGCCTTTCGTCATTTCATCCAACCCGTTTGAATTCTATTGTTCACATCTTCATCGATATTGCCATCATTTTGAATGATAAAACCAAAATATCTAAATCGTTCATTTCTCGAAACTTCTCTTCCTTCTAACCTATTCGTTTATTCATTATCCTGATAGTTGTCATTAAACTTACATTTCATATACTCAGTTTTTGACCTACTTAATATAAATCTTTATGATTCCAACGTGGCCCTCCACAACTCTAGTTTAGTATTAATACCCTCCTTAGTTTCATCAACTAAAACTATATCATCTGTGAAAAATATAAACCATGATATTTCATATTAGATATTTTTTATGATTTCATCTATCACTATTGCAAATAATATGTGACTCAGTGTCAAACCTTGATAGAATCCAATGTTAATGGGGAAGTCATCGCTCAGACCTCCGCAAGTTCTTACATTAGTCACATCTCCTTCATACATATCCCTAATAAGGTTCATGTATTTTAACGAGATCCCTTTCTTCATCAGCATCTACCGCAACACATCCCTAGGGACCCTATCATATGCTTTTTCTAAGTCAATGAATACTATATGTAGGTCTCTCTTCTGCACTCTAAATGTCTCCATCAACTATCTTAGCAAGTAAATTGTTTCGATGGTAGATCGTTCTGGTATAAATTCAAATTGGTTTTGAAATACACTTATCTCTCATCTCAATCTATACTCTAGCACTCTCTCCCATAATTTTATCGTATGGCACATAAGTTTAATTTCTCTGTAGTTAGAACAATCTTGTATGTCCCTTTTATTCTTATACAGCGAAACAAGTGTACTCTCTCTCCATGTTTGGGACATTTTCCTTGTTTGCCAAATTTTGTTAAAAATAACCGTTAACATTATTATACCGAATTTGCCCAAACATTTTCACACCTCAATAGGGATGTCATCAGATCCTATGGTTTTATTATTTTTCATTCTTTTTAGGGTCTCCTTTATTTCATGAGAATGAATCTTACGTTTAAAATCCATATTAATCTCTTCTACAGATATCTCGATATTTTCTATACCAATTGTATTCTCAACATTAAACAAATTTTCAAAATATTATCTACACCGCTTTCTTATATCTTCATTCTTTACTAGTATACTATTGGTTTCACCTTTAATACATCTAACATCATTTAGATCTTTTCCATTCCTTTCCCTTAATTTGGCAATTCTATAGATCTATCTTTCCCCATCTCGAGTTTTTAGTCTCTTGTATAATTCGTTATACACCTTTCTCTTTGATTTATGGATAATCTTTTATACATCTTTTTTTACATTTTTATATTTTTCATAACTCTCACTACTACTATCACTTTTAAGGTTCCTATAGTACTCTCTTTTGATTCGAATAGCAGTTTGTTTTTTCTAGTTCCACCATCATGACTCCTTCCCTACTGGAGCCCCACCTTTAGATATTCCAAGGACTCCCCAACTATGTTCTTAATATTATTAGACATTTCTTTCCACACTGTTTTTGAATCATCATTAGCAAACTAATTTGTTACTCGTCTCTAAAAGTCATCACTCTTTCCCCTTTTAAGTTCCACCACTTAATTCTTGACTCCATATATGATCAACATTGTTTTTGTCGTTTAGGCACTCGTACGTCCAAAACTAAAAGTTTGAGTTGAGTCACTACATTCTCGCCTGATATAACATTACAATCCTTACAAGTCATTCTATCACCTCTCCTGGTGAGAGAAATTTATCTTATTAGCATTTGACTCACTTCTAAACGTAACTATATGCGACTCTTTTTTCTTGAAAAATGTGTTTACGAGTACCAAATCGAACGCTACGACAAACTCTAAAATGGTACTTCCCGTCTCATTCCTACCGCCGAAAACAAAGTTTCCATGTACGCTTTCGAATCTCTCATTCTTCTCTCCTACAATAAGGATAATGAAGCATCTTTAAAATAGTACATGGGAGAAGGAATAACTAGAAGGATTGCTTTCCAAACCCCTGCAAGTAGACCTTGATTCAGCAGGAGAAACATTACTTTTCTCTTATGGACTTCTTGTTTGAGTCTTACCCAAAAGTTATATATACTATTATTTAACTAATGACACCACAGACCATAGCATACAAAAATACCAATGGAGGATCCTTTTAATCAACAGAACAACAAGTGCAACCAGCAGGAAACATATAATTGAAGAAACTGAAGCCACTACGAATAAGATAATGTCAAAAAAAAATACCAGATCTAGGACTTGGTTTGTGCAGGACAGTTACAAAAGTAATAAAAATTATAATGAATTGTCTTAGAAATGTCCCTAACAGTGACTATTAAAACTCAAAAACTAAGTACCAACCATTACCAGTAAAAGGCTAGTGAAAACAATTCAACATCTCACATGTTCACTGCAAAGAACTTTACCAAGAGGCATCCGAGCTGGATGATGACTGGACTAGGTGGACCTTACAAACTCTGATGGATAGTCAAGCAGAACCAGAATTCTCATACTTTAAAAGCAATCCAAGAATAGTAGGAAAAACATGGAACTATGGATTTATGGAACATGACATAGTTCAATAATAGTTAACAGAACACCAAGATAGATTTCCATAAAGTGAATGATGAATTCATGACAAATGTATAATAACAACTAACATCCAAGTATGAACATATAATAAATTCCACACCCAGCACATTGCAAGGATCTTACCCATTTCTTCATAATGCTCCATCACATGGTGAGACAAACGTTCCGCTATTTTATCTAGTTGTGCTAATCTAACAGTAGCCTACATGAGAGCAGAAAAGAAAATTGTTGTCAGAAACATGTAGAGTGGATTTATCATAAGAATCCATGTTAATGGTGATGAAATAGGAAGGGTAAATACTTTGATGCATGACATGAAAGAGATGTTAAAAAGGAGGGGGGGAAAAACTTTTGAAAGTATCAAGCTTTGAATCATTGAGCTAAAGTGCGCATATGGAATCATTTTATAGGAAAGCAATTAAATAAAAGAAAATTTCAATTTAACTGTCTTCTGCTCAAAATTCCCAATAATTACAAGATGTAAAAGTACCTCCCCTCCCCCTACTTACATCCATTGGAAACAAACAACTTCCCATTCTCTTTACCACCAAAGGCTCTAGACCAATTTCGCTAACATAAGTAAGTGAAATGGCAATTTGGTAGATTTTTTGAACATAACTCCCAGTGAGATGAATATGGAAATATAGTGTATTTGTTAAAGAATGAACATGGATATGCCAGAATAAGGAATTCTACTTTAGCACTGTCTAAAATACATGTGGACTAGTTGATTACAACTGAATCACAATATGGAAATGCGTTGTTAACATTGGCAAACAATCATTGCATGAGGGCATGTAATTTTGAAGAAATCATAACATATAAGCCAACTGTTTTATATTGTGCTAAAGGAGTGTGATAAGTTTTGAGCTCATCATGCTCTTGTACCATGTCTCTTGGAAATCTTCACATTGCTTTCCAAGAAAACCATACAATATGTATGGAATGTTGGCATTCATCAAAGTGTGAGGGAGGGGGGGAGAGCATATGCATTACAATCAAGATACAGTATATAAAAAATTATTTAGCCCAGGGACCAAAAAATCATATCTGTTTTTACCTTTTCCTCAAAATAAGTCAATTCATCCTCTTCGGATGGAATATGCTCTAGAATATGTCTAATTGGATCAAAGTCCTGGAACAAAAATAAAGATTCATATTATGACCAGCAGCAGCTCACTGAATGCCCACATCAATAAAGAATTAAGTTTCTAAATGCTTGAACTCCTCATCTGTTGCCTTAACATTACTTTGCCACCCTTGTCTATTCCAATTATAACTTAGCCAATAATGGAACTGAGTTGCAGATGCATTTTCTTTGAAAATCTAAGATGGGTATTCAGTGAAAAGCAAGGTAAATAATAACAGCATCAGGTGAAATGCCTTAACTTACTAGAGTTTTAACTTCAATAGGAATGAAACAGCAGGGTAATGAGCCAATTTTTTTTTCCAGGAAATCATAGGATTAACATTTATGCATAACCTTTCAAATAGAATCGAAAGTGCTAAGTAAATGTCATCTAATCAACCTATTAATTATGTGTTATTAAGGATTAGAAGTCAATTAATCATTGATATCGACAATAGGCGACCAATTCTCTATTATCTATAGAAGCCTTAAATCCTTGTCATGGTATCAGAAAATTCTCATAGTAGGATCATGAAAGAAAAGAACGAAAACAATTTATGCCCAACCATATTCTTAACAGTATTTCAATTTCCCTATTATCATAAGTAATTATAGCTCAAATAAATCTTGCATTTTGGAAGCAAAAATTGCCTATCCTATAAGTAACATTTAAGGTATAGCAAACCAATATGTCAATAGATACTATAAACAATAAAAACCTCTTCGTAGTAGACTTCCTCTAACTCCTCAACCACTTGACCTTGAGGCCTGCTGCTAGTGCTGCTATATATTGAGCTCAGTTCTGCCGAACTTGATGGGAGGCTAAACCTCTCATGAGGAGGTACCCCGGCAAGAGCACGAGCAACAGCTGCTGCCGCTGCTGCTCGAGCTGGAACCTGTACCAGAGGGAAGATTTGAGGCAGCAACGTTGTCAGGGACAGTGACGTCAAATATAAAAACTTAATTACAAATGCCTAGTATAAACACTTTAATCATAAGCAAAAAGCAATATATATAATATAAGTCTGTTCACCAATTGATCAATTCTATATAAGTTAAGAAACTTGCAAGATGTTGCAAGATTATAAGGGTACGTCTTATTTCGAGATTGGGTTGTGAGAAAACCATAATTGGATTTGACCCATTTCACGATTCTCAAGGGGGTTAATCCCAATCCCTAAATATTCAAATGCGTGCTAGACTATTTTCACAATCCAGATATTATCTTTTCAAAGAAATCTTAAATAACCTAAATCGGCTAATCGCTCATATACTAGCATACAATCACTGTGAAGGATTAGAGATAGTAAGAGATTAGACCTCGGGGCGATCAGAAGTGGAAGGAACAAGTCCAAGAGACGTAGCAGAGCGAACTGAACTTAGAATCTTCTCACCGACTTTGGATAAATCCATTGTGTCGCCTTGAAACAACAAAAAAGAAGCAAACAACAAAACCCTAGGATTCACCCTCAAATCGCCATCGAATTCGTATAAATTTCCCGGAAATGGCGAAGAATTCGGCAACATTTCAAATCAAAACACGACCGCAGTTGCAAAACCCCATTCCAGAGATCGGATCCGATCAGATCAGATCGAACGAAGAAAATGAGCGAGTCGTTGGAGCGTGTTTCAGTGGCTGGTCTCTGTGTTTTGCTTTTGAGGTGTGGTAGAATGGAATTTCGCTCTCTCTCTCTCTCTCTCTCTCTCTCTCTCTTAATTTCTAAATTACCTCGATACGGACTTCGGAGCTGTCATCGCGCCAGTCAATGGGTGCGGCACGCACCAGCACGCATTCTTCGGTCTTCCTTGCTTGCGGCTCACTCTTAACCGACTCTTTTGGTAGCTCGGTAATTAAAATTTAAACATGAAAGTAAAACCCAAGGCTACTAATAATGTCCCCGTATGTAAAATCCTATTGTTCGAGGTAAATTATGATTTCACAAATATCAACTCCTTATAGATTTGAATAATTACTGTCAAAATGATATAGTACCTGTAAAAACCGTCAGAAAGTATTTCAACTGAGAGACTCCGACATTTAAGTCAAAAGTAACAGTTTTCAAATATAAGAGAAACGGGCTAAAAGTTCAAGAGAGTGGTTCTCTATAATTAGAGTGTCTGATGTGTATGGTCAATAAAGCGTACCTGATTTAGAGGATTTTAGAATATCTTATACCTGCGAGAGTCGTACGTCATCGGGGTGCTTCAACCCTACTTTCCTTATCGAGTCGATTCGAAAATCTCAGGAATTCAATACTCTGAATTGATTGTGATTTTCATCATTTGGGAAATTTTCATTTTCTGGATAAATACTTTTCTTAATTGAAAGATCGTAAAGATACTGCTCTGAAATAAGAAATCAAATCCATTATGATGTTTTGACCTTCCTTGAAATAGTTAGAACTGTTGACTATCAATTGGTCGTTCGACCAATAAAGGGTTTTCAGAATTCGTTCGATTGAGGGGCCGACGATTGAATACCCAATCGAGGCAATTACCTTTACTTGATGAACCACTTTCGATTGGCGGGACGATTAAGCCCCTATCGTTCGGGAGATCTGGATGGCTGAGCCCTTTAGTTCGTGAGGTCTGGGCAATGGAGACCCTTCGATGAATGGTCATAATGTTTAGATATCGATCGGTAGCTATCATTTATGGGCTTTCCAAAAACTGACCATTCTGACTGGGTTTTAGACCATGTCTCATCACTAACTCCCAACTCATGGCCTTCTTGGTAAAGAAGCGTCATGAATAATGATTATTGGAAAAGGCACGAGAACTTTTTAATGTGACTTTTGCTGTTTTGATTTTCGTGAATCGTCTTTTATACGTTTCATAAGGATTCTCATTCACCAGAGGATCATATATCATAACATTCTTACTGCTCTTCTAACCTTCCTTTGAAAAATCTCTTCTTGTAGACAAAATGTCGAAAGATTCTCTCGTCACGAGGTGTAGACAGCATTCAGAGTACCATAACCGAAGAGGATTTGATGGAAGTCCAAATGGAGATGTCACTCGGGAGTGACTTCGAATTGGTGTTGCCCGGTGAAGGGGACAGAGCGAACCATGCCCCTGAGGGTTGCATTCTGGTGTACAAATAGTGTGTAAGTACGATTTGAGGATCCCATACACGGGCCCGCTGGTGAAGATCTTGAGGTATTGGAACACCCATCATTCGCTGCTTATCCCAAACGCTTGGCGTTTTGTGATTGTCTTGATTTTCCTACTAGAGTTTTTCCGTATTTGCTTTGATTTGGAGATTTTGGGACCATTTTTTCTTTGGGGCGATGTAGCTCCAAAGGTTCTACCTATGATTGGTATAAACTCCAAACTCATTGAGAGTCTCGTTGGAGGTTCTTCTATAGGGAATCTTAAGATAAATATTGGATGCAAAAGTTCTTCTTCGTTAGATTTTTGAATAAGGACCTCTTTTCAGTGCTTCCAACCAAGCGCCTTTCTTAAATATGAAGACCCTGGATCTCCTTCGTCATTCTCGTTTTCTACGAGCTGTCGGTCGCTATTGTGAGGCTCATTATCGGAGCCATTGGGTAGATCTTTTGATAGAAGATAAAATGTTGCTGTTGTCTGGCTTGCTGGTGGATGAGACGAGACAGATCATCAAGCCTCTCTTACTAGAGCTACAAGAAACGAAGTTGGTTGATTCTGTGTCGGTTGTGAATGTTTTTCTTTTCAATTAGGTCTCCATCGAGCGAAAAGTGTGGCCAAACGTGAAGAGAAAGGCAGTTGGTAGTTCCCCTAAATCCTAGTGGAAAAGGTCAAGGACCCTATCACCTGGCCCGCTCGCTGGGGAGGAGGAGCCGATGGGAACTGCAGAACATGAGCCTCTCAAAGAACACTCTGAAATGGGAGAGGGCCAACCGGCTAGCCATCCAGTGACTCTTGATGCACCCCTTAAGGCCAGGGAGGAGGACGTTCTGGATGAAGAACTCTCTAAGGTGACTGGGAGTGCTCTAGCTCAGAATTCACAGTGGCGAGAAGAGGCCCCAGCGGTACATGCTTTTGATCTCGCTCTAGAAGAAGTATCGAAACGGTCTCGTCGTCGGGATGCTTCAACCCTACTTTCCTTATCGAGTCGATCCGAAAATCTCAGGAATTTAATACTCCGAATTGCTTGTAATTTTCATCATTTGGGAAATTTTTATTTTCTGGATAAATACTTTTCTTAACTGAAAGATCGTAAAGATACTGCTCTGAAATAGAAAATCGAATCCATTATGATGTTTTGACCTTCCTTGGAATAGTTAGAACTGTTGACTATCGATCGGTTGTTCAACTAATGAAAAGTTTTTAGAACTCGTTCGATTAAGGGGCTGACGATTGAATACCCAATCGGGGCTATTACCTTTACTTGATGAACCACGTTCGGTTGGCGGGACGACTGAACCCCTATTGTTCGAGAGATCTGGATAGCTGAGCCACTTCGTTCGTGAGGTCTGGGTGATGGAGACCCTTCGATGAATGGTCATAATGTTTAGATATCAATCGGTAGCTATCATTCATGGGCTTTCCAAAAGTTGACCCTTTTAACTGGGTTTTGGACCATGTCTCATCATTAGCTCCCGACTCATGGCCTTCTTGGTAAAGAGGCGCCATGAATAATAGTTATTAGAAAAGGCACGGGAACTTTTTAACGTGACTTTTGTTGCTTCGGTTTTCGTGAATCGTCTTTTGTATGTTTCATAAGGATTCGCATTCACCAGAGGATCATATATCATAACATTCTTACTGCTCTTCTAACTTGCATATGAAGAACCTCTTCTTGCAGACAAAATGTCGAAAGATTCTCTCGTCACGAGGTGTAGACAGCATTCAGAATACTATAATTGAAGAGGATTTGATGGAAGTCCAAATGGAGATGTCGCTTGCGAGTGACTTCGAATTGGTGTTGCCCGGTGAAGGGGACAGAGCGAACCATGCCCCTGAGGGTTGCGTTCTGGTGTACAAATAGTGTGTAAGTACGGTTTGAGGATCCCATACACGAGCCCGTTGGTGAAGATCTTGAGGTATTGGAACATCCATCATTCGCTGCTTATCCCAAATGCTTGGCGTTTTGTGATTGTCTTGATTTTCCTGCTAGAGTTTTTCCGTATTCGCTTTGATTTGGAGATTTTGGGGGCCCTTTTTTCTTTGGGGCGATGTAGCTCTAAAGGTTCTACCTATGATTGGTATAAGCTCCAAACTCATTAAGAGACTTGTTGGAGGTTCTTCTATAGGGAATCTCAAGATAAACATTGGATGCAAAAGTTCTTCTTCGTGAGGTTTCTAAATAAGGACCTCTTTCTAGTGTTTCCGGATACTAACCAAGCGCCTTTCTGAAATATGAAGACCCTAGATCTCCTTCGTCATTCTCGTTTTCTACGAGCTATCGGTCGCTATTGTGAGGCTCATTATCGGAGCAATTGGGTAGATCTTTTGATAGAAGTTGAAATGTTGCTGTTGTCCGGCTTACTGGTGGATAAGACAAGACAGATCACCAAGCCTCTCTTACTAGAGCGATAAGGAACGAAGTTGGTTGATTTTATGTCGGTTGTGAATGTTTTTCTTCTCAATTAGGTCTCCACCGAGCGAAAAGTGCGGCCAAACGCGAAGAGAAAGGCAGTTGGTAGTTCCCCTAAGTCCTAGTGGAAAAGATCAAGGACCCTATCACCTGGCCCGCTCGTTGGGGAAGAGGAGCCGATGGGAACTGGAGAGCATGAGCCTCTCAAAGAACACTCTGAAATGGGAGAGGGCCAACCGGCTGGCCATCCAGTGACTCTTGATGCACCCCTTAAGGCCAGGGAGGAGGACGTTCTGGATGAAGAACTCTTTAAGGCGACTGGGAGTGCTCTAGCTCAGAATTCACAGCGGCGAGAAGAGGCCCCAGTGGTACACGCTTTTGATCTCGCTCCAGGAGAAGTATCGAAACGGTCTCCTTAAGGATCCCAATGTCTTCTGCAAGACATAGAGGATGAATATAGTGTTTCACCACCTATTTCGGTTGAGTCTCTCGTAGCAGAAGATGATGATTTTAAAGAAGGATCAGTGGCGATCTATGTGGGGGGCCGTCAGTTTAACTTTATTAATTCACAAGCGGCATTGTAGCTGGCCGAACGGTTCGAGTTTTCTTTGAAGCTCGCCCTCCAAATGATACCTCCGAATTGCATTGACAAGGCCATTCACTTTCTTTGCCTTACGATAAGCATTCTCTTTGTTCGAGCTATGTTTGGTTTTGTCATCACATGGTTCTGATAAGTATATTTTTTCCCAGGCCTCGGCCTTGACCGAGCTTCAAAGGAGACAGAGAAAAGAGCGTGATGAGCAAACTGTCCGCTTGAGCAACCAGGTGCTAACTCTAAAAGACGCTCTGGAGAACCAGGAGAAAAACATCGAAGAGGAAAAAAATAAACAGATTGAGCATCTCCAGGCGGACCTAACTTTGGCCTGAGAACGTTGTGAAAAACTGGAAGCAGAGGCATACATTCGGGAGACAAGATTAACAGCCGTCGAAACGTTAGTTCATCTTCAGGAGGAATCTCTTCAAATTACTAAACGTGAGATGACCGATCTCAAGGCGTCTGTTGCCAAAGATACTGCCGACCTCCAGCTTTCCCAACGTAGGTTACTTGAGTGTTTGAGGTATGCAGAGGAGATCCTTCGACATGTTGGCTAGTATGAGGCTTTGCCTCCTCTTGAGGAATTAGCGGATCCGGATTCCGCCCCAATTACTTCTATCGTTTCTTCTACTCCCTTGTAACTTTGTATTGTTTTGATATGAAGAATTTTTCTCATTTTGTCTCATGTTTCATTGAGGTGTAATAATTTTTTGTAATAGAAAAACTTTCGAATGTTTTATCTCGTTCGCTTGATGAGATCAGGGTGACTTGGACCCGTCGTATAGTAAAGGAACTTTGGTATCGAGACCATATCCACTTATTTGGGAGATTTATTCCATCTTAATGACATGCCTGATCGGTTAAGCCAAGGCGTCTGAAGTCTAATGTTCGACTGGGAAATTTCAAAAGTTAGGGCTATGCCCGCCTATTCGACACATTCGTTCAGAAGTGTCTGGGCGTCTGAGACCCGATGATCGATTAGAAATTTCAAAAGTTAGGGCCGTGTCCACCCATTCTGAGAGTCTCATCCCAACTTAATGACACATTCATTCGGAAGGATCAGGGCGTTTGAGGCCCGACGATCGATTAGAAACTTTAGAAGTTAGAACCATGTCCGCCCGTTCGGTGAGTTTCATCCCAACTTAACAACACATTCATTTAAAAGGATCTGGGCATCTGATACCCGACGATCAATTAAAAACTTTAGAAGTTAGGGTCGTGTCCGTCCGTTTGAAGAGTTTCATCCCAATTTAATGATACATTGGTTTGGAAGGACCTGGGTGTCTGAGCCCCGACGAACGATTGGAAACTTTAGAAGTTAGAGCCGTGTTCGCCCGTTCGGGGAGTTTCATCCCAAGTTAATGACACATTCATTCAGAAGGACCTGGCGCGGCTGAAGCTCGACGTTCAATTAGAAACTTTTTAAGTTAGGGTCGTATCTGCCCATTTGAGGAGTTTCATCCCAACTTAACGACGCATTCGCTCAGAAGAATATGGGCGTCTGAGACCCGATGATCGAGTAGAAACTTTAAAAATTAGGACCGTGTCCATCCATTTGAAGAGTTTTATCCCAACTTAACGACATATTCGTTCAGAAGGATCTGGGCGTCTGAGACCCGACGATTGATTAGAAACTTTAGAAGTTAGGGCCGTGTCCGCCCGTTTGAGGAGTTTCATCCCAACTTGACGACACATCCGTTTGAAAGGATCTGGGCATTTAAGACTCAACGATCGATTAGAAACTTTAGAAATTATGGTCGTATCCACCCGTTTGGGGAGTTTCATCCCAACTTAACGACATATTCGTTCGGAAGGACTTGGGTGTCTAAGACCGGACGATCGATTATAAACTTTAGAAGTTAAGGCTATGTCCGTCCTTTCAGGGAGTTTCATCCCAACTTAACGACACATTCGTTCGAAAGGATCTGGGCGTGTGAGACCTGACAAACGATTAGAAACTTTAGAAGTTAGGGTCGTATCCGTCCGTTCGGAGAGTTTCATTCCAACTAACAATACATTCGTTCGGAAGAATATGGGCGTCTGATGCCCGACAATCGATTAGAAAATTTAGAAGTTAGGAGGGGTGCTTTCTTTGTAGGTCATTAAGAATCCCGTGCCACGTGCTATCAATAAGTAACAGGAGAACGTCAAAACCTTTATTAAAGGAAAAGCATAACGAACTCTGGGTCATATGCCGGGCAAATGCTAGTGGAAACATAGAGTTCATGCCAGTTATTTTCACAACAGATTTGGAGAATCACCCTTCCTGATTCATCATGCGGCGGCCTGGAATCTGGTCTATCGAGCAGCTCATTCTCTCGTGATGCATTGCATCTGTCGGGGGAAGATAGATTCCTTCATTCCATGTTAATGAATTTTTACAGTTTACCACTGCGAACCAAAAACTCCAACTCGTCCTTAAGCCTTTTGCATTCATCGGTCGTGTGACCGTAGTTCCAATGGAAATGACAGTACTTGGACTTGTTTTTTCTTAGGATCTTCTTCTGTGGGACGAGGGGGTCATTTGACATATGATTTGTTTTTTTATTTAGTATAAAACTCGATTCGTGGTCTCGTTCAGCGGCATATAGATGCTAAACTTTCGTGAGGGCAGAGCTCCTGGTTTGCTTCTCTTCGGAAAGGGCTGGCGAGACGATCGGCTACGTTCCTTTCTGCTAGAACGGTTCCTTCTTCGGTCGAAGGCCTCCGCTTCTTCCGCCGCGATATACTTCCTCGCTTAAGACTAGAATTCTTGAATGGTTGTTGAGGGTTTCTTTGTAATAGAGAGTTTCATATCGGAGGAGCACAAACTCGTTAAGAGAACAGCCAATGCGATGTTATGGTCCAAAGCGGGGAACTTTAACATCTCTGTTTTAAATCTTTTTAGGAAATCTCCCAGAAACTCTTTTTCCCTTTGTCACAATGATAGCAAGGTAGTGAATTTCCGCTTGACTCCCCGACTGATTATAAAATAAGCCTCAAACTGTTGTTGGAGTTGGACGAAACTCTTGATACTGAATGGAGGGAGAGAGTTAAATTATGCCAGTGCATTACCATTTAGAGTAGTGGGGAAGTGTTTGCACATCGTTGCGTCTGACAGATCTCTGGAAACCATAACTGTTATGAAGTGGGCAGCCTGGTCATGGGGGTCAGTTGTTCCATTATATCGCTCAATGGGAGGTAAAATGATATCCCTTGGCATTGGTTCTGAGGAGATCTTCGAGTCGAAGGGCAATTTACATGAAGGGTGCAGGGGATCTTCCCCATTCTTTACACCTGCCCTTTTAAGTTCGACGGCCACAAGTTGTTCGACTTGCCTTTTCAGATCTTCGGGGTCGTATTGAGAGGTCGCTGAGAGTTCATAATTAGCAGGAAGTCATTGTCACGGTGGTCGCTTATATTCGAATTCTACTACGGATGAGTGACCTTCTGGCCCGAGGGATCGACTGAATCCCTTCAGTGGTTTACTCATTCTTTGAAGTTTTGATTCCAACCTTTCCATTTGGGACTGGTTCGTCTGCTCTGGTCTGAGGCCATGATCGGCCGATCCTGAACCGCAAGTTGTAGGATTTGCTCCAGACGAGACGGTCGGGGAGAAAGCATATGATCATTAATTGAATGATAGGGTGCCAGAGAGACGATAAATTTGGTGGGTATAGGGACGTGCCCTTCTACGGCGGGGGCGACTCTCGAGGATGCTCTAGTTCTCGAAGGTATAGTTGTCAGAATAACAGAAGTTGCTCTACTCTGTTTCCCACATATGACGCTAATCTATTGGAGGTAGGTTACGGCTCCACAGATACTGACTCATTGTTGACTTGAACAGTTACTGTCGAAAGGATGTAGTACCTGCAAAAACAATTGGAGGGTGTTCTGACTGGGAGACTTCGACGCTTAAGTCAGAAAGAACGGTTTTCGAATAAAAAAGAAACATAATGAGAGTTCAAGGGAGTGGTTCCTTGTGATTAGAGTGCCCGATGTGTATGACCAAAAGAGCGTATTTGATTTAGAAGGTTTTAGAATGTCTCATATCTGCGAGAGTCGTATGCCGTCGGGGTGTTTCAACCCTACTTTCCTTATCGAGCCGATCCGGAAATCTCGAGAATTCAATACTCCGAATTGATTGTGATTTTCATCTTTTGGGAAACTTCCATTTTCTGGAGAGATATTTTTCTTAACTAAAAGATCCTAAAGATACTATTCTGAAATAGGAGATCGGATCTATTAGAATATTTTGACATTCCTTGGAATAGTTAGAGCTGTTGATTATCGATTGGTCGTTCGATCAATGAAGGGTTTTCAGAGCTCATTCGATTGAGGGGCCGACGATTGAATATCCGATCGAGACAATTATCTTTGCTTGATAAACTACGTTCAGTTGGCGAGACGACTGAAACTCTATCGGTCGGGAGATCTAGACGACTGAGACCCTTCGTTCGTGAGGTCTGGATGACGAAGACCTTTCGGTGAATAGTGATAATGTTTAGACATCGATCGGTAACTGTTATTCATAGACTTTTCAAAAGCTGACCATTCTGACTGGACTTTGGACCATGTCCCATCATTTATGTTAATGTATTTTATTTTATTTTTTATTAGTAATGTTTTTTGATTAAATAACAAAATTTATAATTTTATTACTTAATTCAAAGTATTATCATATTCTGAATTCAATCTCATGATAATTTTTCTCAAATTAGCTGATGCCTCTTCCCTTTATAATAATAGTTTATAAATCAAATCTCTTAAAACAGGAATTAGACAGTTTTAGCAATTGAATGTCCTTGTGTTTTTCATTTGATAATAATTTATATTATTTTATGCAAAAAAGTTTGAGAAATAAATATTACCCGGACCCCTAACATTTTTGAATGAAAAAATAATATTCTTTTCCATCTTGAAGAGAACCTTTTTTTTTTTTTTTTTTTTAAAGATTTGAGAGGTTGATGGGCTTAAGGTGGGAAACATAGTTTAGTGAATAAGAGATATAAAGGTTCATAAAACGATGGTAACCAAGCACCACTGCCGATGAGAGTGGTGGATTTAGAATTTAAGTATAATATGGGTAAAATATTTTTATTAAATAAAATGGTACATCAGTGGATCGATTAATAATTTTAATAAGGGTAATATTTTAAATTGAATAAAAAAATATTTATTCGATATTTAAAAATTAATAAAATTGTTTTGCTAAACAATTGTCCACTTTAGCTCCGCCTTACCTGTTGTGTTTGATGCAAAAATTTCATAGTTTACTATGTCTTCTTCTATTCTCCAATCTTATTATATATTTTAAATTGATGAAAGAATTACGATCAAAATTTTTACCTAATTAAAAGGCGTAATGATCGAATAAGAGCGAAGAGAGAAACAAAGAGGCAGCGCTTCTAATACTTTAGCAACCAAATTAGAGGTCAAGAGTATGATACCCTTTTTTTAACTAAGAACCTATTTGGTAAAGTTTTATTTTAACTTCTCTTATCTTTTTAAAGAGAAGTTTTAATAAATGGATTTTTTAGAAACTCTTTAAAAAAAGAGTTTTTTTTAATCAACAAAAATTCAATAGTGGTTTCTAAATGTCCGTTTGATAAGATTTTTTTTCGACTTCTCTTCTCCTTATAAGGAAAAGTAAAAATTAATAGTTTTTAAAATTAAATTAAAAATTTGTTTCGTAATTTTATTTTAAAAATAAACTTATTTTATAACTTTTAAATAAAATAAAAAGTAAAAAATTTAAAAAAATAAAAATTAAATCAAAAGAGAGGATATGAAGATAAATAAATTTATAATATGGACATATTTAAAATTTTATTTTCTTCAAATGAGAGTATAAACGGAATAAAAAATAAAAAGTTAAATTTTAGAAATAAGGAGAAGTAAAAACTCATCTCAGGAGTTTTTACTTAAAAGCTATTTTTAAAATTTTTGTTCATTAAAAAAAAACTCTTATTTCTTTAAGAAATTCTAAAAAAACTTGTTTGTTGAGAGTTCTCATTAAAAGGAGAAGAGAAACAAAAAAAAACTTTACAAAAAAAAAGGAGAAGAGAAAACTTGAGGAATATGAAATTTCAAATATGTCCATACTAAAAATTTATTTACCTTCATATTCTCTATTTTTTTTTTAATTTTTATTCTTAACTTTTAATTTTTAATTTTATTTAAAAACTATAAAATAAGTTTATTTTTAAAAATAGAATTATCAAACAATTTTTAACATAATTTTAAAAGTTATTAATTTTTACTTCTTCTTATAAGAAATAGAAAAGTAAAAAAAAAGAATCATACCAAACGAACACTAAAGATAATTGACAGACGCAATAAAATTTCATTTCTTCTATTCACGTGCCCCACGATAACTTTGGTATATATTGAATTTAATTTCAAAATATCATAATTTTTTAGTTTTCACAAATCAGTCGCACTGTGTGCGGGATAAAGTAAGAGAGAAAAAGACTCACTAATAATTTTAATTGCAAAAAGATATTCTGCTCGGAATTATCATGACCGATGCAATATCCGAGTCGAATGTTAACTCCGGACCGAGAATTAGAAAAAGCAGCAACTTTATGAATTGAGAAGAGCTTCAAAAAAAGAGTTGGACCCGACACCAACGTTTGCAACAACCGACAGTCACATGACTCCAGAAATGGGTGGGAGTGGGGGTAAGTGGGTGCAAGTACTGATCATGAAAGAAAAAAGGTGGGCAATTATTAAGACGAGGCACGATAAAATGTCGCGCGAGGCAAGCCCCATCAATAATTGTTATGCCTGCTAGATCTCCTCTTTGTAGTCCCGCGGGATCATAGATAATACTGGATGGATGTTGAAATTATATTCCCTTGAAATAAATTTTAATTTAATATTAGTAATAAGACATTTATTTTACAAAATATAACTATTTATTTCATAAAGTTCTATATTTATTATAATTTTTTTATTCTGGTTAGAGCTATAAGTAAAATAAATTTAAATAAAATATAAAGTGGTTAATTTAAATCAGACTCATATATATATTTTTTTAAATGAAAACCAAACTCATGATTTTTATTAGTATTTTAAAGTACTTCTTTCCATAGGAAACGTTTAAGAATGGCTTCTAGTCCTAAAAACTTATCAGCTTTTCCAATACTATAAAATAATTCTCATTTTCTAAATTTAGTTTTTTACCCATTTTTTATTTTTTATTTTTCAATAAAAATTTAATAATATGTTTGTTTCAAACATTTTTTCAAGTCAGAAAATTCTAAAATGTGTTTAAAATATGTTGTTTTATACTAGAGGAAAATGACAAAATTGTATTTGAATGAAAGGGCTACAGTAAGAAAAATATAAAATTCTGCGTAATTTTTGGCCATTTAATGAAATCATTGAGGGCATTTTTGTCTAAACAAAATCATAATTTTGGATAACTAGAAATGCATCAGAGTTTTCTACGAAAATAACTTTAAAAAAAAATTGTTAAAACAACCTGCTAAGAATTTTTTTTTAAATTAATTCATAATTATTAAAATTTTAAAACTCAATATATATAAAAATAAGTATATATCGACTCTTCAAAATTCAATATACAGTAAACAATGTATGTGGAATTTTCATGATAATATACGTTAATTTTTGAAAATTTGATATATTTGAATATTTTTTTTAAATTTTTTTGATGAATAAATGTAAATAATATATACTAAATTTTGAAAATTCAAAATTAATTTAAACATTTTTTTCTCAATGGAATTTTTAAAAGGGGTTATTTTCATACAAAACTCCCCGAAAAGAGTTGGAAACTCTACCCTAGACCGGTGGAAAATCGAAATGGATGTTCAATGGTGAGAACTGCGCACGCTGCAAGTCCACCGCAAAAGTGACCGTCCATGACCAAAAAAACAATAAATCTGAGAGAGAGTGGAGGGGGGAGGTGCGTAGGTGTGTATGTCTGGCACCCCTTCGTCACTACTCTCTTGTTTTCTTGTCAATAAATAAAAAATAACCGTTTGAAAAATCACAAAAAATGGAAAGAAAAATCATTAAGAGTGTGGACTCAATGGCCCGTGTCGACTAGAGAGCACAAACTAAATCTAAAAATTCCCCAAAATAAACAAAACAGATCTCACAAACGCACCGCAATTATTCCCTTCCCCACCCCCAACCTCTCCGAGAGACAGAACCCCGGCCCTGCAAAAATCGGACGACTCTAGAGAGAGAGAAAGAGAGAGAGAGAGAGGGAGAGGAGAGAAACAATGTCTCCGAGACCGGCGGAGAACGGAGTCGATGGAGATGACGAGAGAGAAGAAGATGAAGAAGAGGAAGAGGAAGAGGAAGAAGAAGAAGAGGAGGAGGAAGAAGAAGAAGAAGAAGAGCCGAGGCTGAAGTATCAGAGAATGGGAGGGAGTATTCCGACGCTTCTCTCGACCGATGCCGCTTCGTGTATTGCAGTCGCCGAGAGAATGATCGCGCTCGGTACTCATGACGGTGCCGTTCATATTCTTGATTTTCTTGGTAATCAGGCGAGTTCCAATTTCTAATCTCCCAATCATTTCTCGTTGATCTTCTAGATTGTTCGAATTGCGAAAATAGTTTCTTGCTTTTTATATTTAATTTGAAGTCGGAGATCTAATCTCATAATCACTTAAAATTTCTAATTGCCTTATTGGATTGGGCATTTAAGTTACGAGTCTATTCCTGAAACTTTGTTGTACATGTTCGATAGTAGTAGATCATTGCACAAAAATCTGTGCACGCAATCCGTTCGAAGCATTTGTCGTTTAATTTTTGAACCACTATGGTGGATGGTGTTGGATTCATTTGTGTACCTAGGGTTTTAATTGACCGCCTTCTGATTCAAAGGCATTTACTCTACTGCACCTACCTTAATTCAGGTTACACAGTTGAATCCAATTGATGTAATTTTTTCGTCTAAACCAGGACTCAAGGGCCTTTCCTCTTTTGGAAGGTCTCTCTTGTTTGATGTTCTCGTGCTTCTCATGTTCAGTCACTTATAGGTCCCACCTTTTATTTCTCGTAGAGCCTAACAATCAATGCCCAATGAAATATTCACAATATTTGGGCATGTATGGTTAGGCATCTTTTTGCAGTCCAAATTTGGGATCGTTCACAATGTTATGCACCCCATTAGCTCATTTTTACTGGGAGCCAGGTTGTTACAATTGCTTTCCTTTGCTTCCTTGAATAACTAGACAAAGTTGTTTAAGAGAGCTTTTAGTATGTTTGATTAGATGAATCTTTCAAGACAAGTGGCGGGCGTCGACTCGAGTTTTTATTCAAGCAAAGATAAATTGTGGATCATTTTTCTAATTTGCTGCTTATTTTCATTTGCCCAGGTTAAGGAATTTCCTGCACATACAGCTGCTGTCAATAACCTTAGCTTTGACATAGAAGGTGAATATATTGGAAGCTGCTCTGATGATGGATCGGTTGTAATAAATAGCCTTTTCACAGATGGGAGAATGAAGTTTGAGTACCATCGACCAATGAAAGCCATTGCTTTAGACCCAGATTATGCAAGAACATCATCAAGAAGGTTCGTTGCCGGTGGGTTGGCTGGTAACTTGTTTCTCAATACAAAGAAATGGCTTGGTTATCGTGACCAGGTTGGTAGTAATTCAAGAGCTCTTATTCACTTCAAGCTGAGCATTTGCTGCTTAATAACTTATGTTCTTATAATGTAGGTCCTGCACTCTGGTGAAGGTCCAATACATGCAGTAAAATGGAGAACTAGTCTGGTTGCTTGGGCAAATGACGCGGGCGTGAAAGTCTATGACACTGCTAATGATCAGCGTATAACATTTATAGAGAGACCACGTGGAAGCCCCCGCCCTGAGCTTCTTCTTCCCCATTTAGTCTGGCAGGTTAGTATAGAGTTAACAATATTTCAATGGGAGAATTGAATTATGATATCTGAGTTCTAAAACTGTTCATTCTCCACTAACTATTTACATCGTTTTTAGGATGACACCCTGTTGGTGATTGGCTGGGGAACATCTGTGAAGATCGCATCAATAAGAAAAAACCAATATGAAGGAGCAAATGGAACTTATGGACATGTGCCCATGTCTAGTTTCAACCAGGTTGACATTGTGGCCTCTTTTCAAACCAGCTATTTCATTTCAGGAATTGCTCCTTTTGGTGATTCTTTGGTTGTTCTAGCCTATATTCCTGGAAAAGAAGATGGAGACAAGGAATTTAGCAGCACTATTCCTTCACGGCAGGTAATTTCTTTCATCGCGTCTTTGCCAATTGTGATAAAAATCATAGATGGCATGCCTGGCACAGTGATTTGATGCAGATATATGTGTTGTTCTTGTGAGGTTCCCTTTCGTAGCATACTAGCTTCAAGTTGTAAATCAGTTTCTGGCATCTTATTTCAAGCTTGTGCTTGAATTTATGCACTCTCACTATCATGCGTATATTTTTAATGGGCCTGCTGAAGCTTTCATTGTTCATATAAGAAACTTGTTGCACAATATTGCAGACCTAGAAAATATTATTTGGAATTTAAACCTCATAACTTGGGCAAGACTCAATTGGCTCTGTATATTTTACTGAAAGCCTCTGATGTGCCTGAACTCTCTCTCTTTCTCTCTCAACCTAATAATAATATTTGCAACTTCTCTAAGGTGACATCTTTCAAAATCTCACATTCTTTCCTTCTAGTAAAAGAGCAAAGAAACTTATGTTATCTTCCTTTGAGATCCTTAATATATGTTAAGGATTTAATGCCATTTTATGGTATTTGTATCACATTGTATTTTCCAGATTTTTTCTTCATTATTCCTTTCTCCTTTCTCTCTTCCCCCTGCTAGTTCAGTATATCTCTAGCTCTGTGCAATTTGCAGGTTTTTCATAACCACCTAATCTTTATTTATTTATTTATTTTTTTGAAAACTCCAATCATATGGTCTTCCTTTGGAAACCATAACCAAATGAGAGTGCTTGATTTGTATTATTTATACATGGAAGGGTGATCAAATGCTAATGATTAACTTGACTTTCTTTGATGATTAATAAAATTCTTCTATTGTTTTCGTATTTGGAGTTTATGCAGGCAAATGCTCAGAGACCAGAAGTAAGAATAGTCACATGGAACAATGATGAACTTGCAACAGATGCTTTGCCTGTCCATGGATTTGAGCATTACAAGGCTAAGGATTATTCCCTTGCTCATGCTCCTTTCTCGGGTAAAAGTTTTTATTTTCAGACTTTGTTATACATGTGGCATTCAAAATTATGCACTTTGCTCTAATAAATATGCATATCAATCTAGGAAGCAGCTACGCAGGTGGTCAGTGGGCAGCTGGTGATGAACCTCTATATTATATCGTATCTCCAAAGGATGTAGTCATTGCAAAACCTAGGTCAGAATTATGATTATGATTATTATTATATTATTACTTATTTTCCTTCATGAATTTTATATTACTTAAGTTGGTACTGAGTTTTGTTGCATGGAAATTCAATATCTTGTGGGTGGAAGGTGGAGATTGGTTTCACTTAAATGATATTTATTATGGCCTATTATTCGAGAGGTTAGACTGGAATGGTAGACATTTATACCTATTTATGACCTAAATAGATCGGAGGGATATGAATTTATGGCCCATTTGTTGCTTGAGCAGTTAAAGCTGGAATTATATGCATTGAACTATAAGGTTAAATTTCATAATATTTATTTTCTAATTTGAGGTTGTTCTAACCCTCTGTTTTGATTTTAAGGGTATCACCTAAAGTCAATGACATGATCCAATAAAAAAGGGAACTGGTTATTTGGTAACTTCAGTTGGTTTTCATTCAGGATCATTAACTGGTTTAGTATGAAATGGATGGGAGGGACAATTTTAAAAATGCAATACCTCTACTTTTCCGGTTGTCAAGAGACGGGGCAGAGCTCAAACCCATCAGGTTTTGAGTCATTTGGATGACTACTTTAGCTGAAAACTCGTGGTCAAAATGGAATACCTCTATTATGTGGCTACGAATGACAAATAAATTACATCGTGATGAGATCTTCACCCGTGCAGTGCTTTGAATTTCATTCTAGTCATATGTGGAAGTGCAGCAGGGTGCTGAATTAGTTGAAGAAATAAATAGGGGTTAGGCTGGGCTAAAGTTTCAGAGTAGTACTATCATTGGAAGTGAATTGGGCTCATGATTTAGCTGGAGTTCATCCTGTAATGCTGCTGTTAAATTTCCCATCACATCAAAACAAATTGTCATGTTTTCAGCTTCTTAAATTTCCTGGATTTATTTGAGGATCTGCATGAAGCTTTCTTTGGCACATAAGTGTAAAAACTTTCTCCTGTTTTTTTATGGCACTGTTGCATATATGTTTTCAGGGATGCTGAAGACCATATCTCTTGGCTTCTTCAACATGGGTGGCATGAAAAAGCTTTGGCTGCAGTTGAGGCTGGACAGGGACGGAGTGAGCTTTTAGATGAGGTATTTTTGTTCATTATCTTTGCATAATATTCTTTTTGACATTGCTAAGTAGCATTGATAGTTCTAGATCCTTTGATGTAGACATGCCATGACAAACCCATATTATTCAAGCGTACTTTAGCCCACAGCCTTTGCAGTGAGGCTCCTTTTTGGGGTCCTATCTTGTATCATCTGTCTACAACATGATGGTTGGAACTTGAAAAGCTTTTCAGAATCAAGTGCTTTTTAGGCCTATTGAAATCTGGGAGCTGTAATTGATTATCTAAAAGACAATTTTGTTATCAGATATGTGTACAAACTCTTCTTCTTTCTGACTTAAAATACTAATCTTATTATTATTATTTTGGCTTGTTTCATTATATTCTTGAGATCTTGATCTTCTTGATCTTAATGTCACTTTATGAGTATTGAAAAAAGTGACTGAGATGCCTCTCCATAAAGGAGATCATGACCATTAAGTCTCTCAAGAAAGAACTAGTATCTGCTGGGCCAAATGTCTGAAATATAATTTTAGATGGCTTGCAAAAGCAATCTAGACGTCAACAAGGTAGAGTGGCAAAACTCCCATGACAAGAATGACATATGCTTCATTTCCTTTTCTCCCTAAATTTTCCTCCTTCATGCTTATTTCTCTTCTGCATCCCTTTGAATTTTGATGATGTTGGAATTCCCTTTTCATGTTTATGTTTAGTGACATTTTTCTTTGATTGTCTTTTTACACATAGGTTGGGTCAAGATACCTTGATCATTTGATTGTGGAAAGAAAATATGCTGAAGCTGCATCTTTGTGCCCCAAGTTGCTTAGAGGATCGGCCTCTGCATGGGAGAGGTACCAAACACCTATAACTTTAAATGCTCTAACAATTCTTAACAGGGGCGACTTCTTCCTTGCAGGTGGGTTTTTCACTTTGCTCATCTACGTCAGCTCCCTGTGTTGGTTCCCTACATTCCAACGGAAAACCCAAGACTGCGAGATACTGCTTATGAGGTCTTGAATAACTTTGTTCCCTGCATGTTATTTAAGCTTTAACCCATGAATTTCTGGTATCCAGGTTGATAAACTTCTTTTCCTTGTTTGTTATACTTTAGGTTGCTCTTGTAGCTCTGGCTACAAATCCATCTTTCCATAAAGATCTGCTCTCAACTATCAAATCTTGGCCCCCTTCTATTTATTCTGCATTGCCTGTGATCTCAGCCATAGAACCTCAGCTTAATACATCATCCATGACTGATGCGCTTAAAGAGGTCAGCATCTTGTACCTACTTTTATCATTCTGGGTTGTTTCATAGTTGTTCAAAACCTGAGAAGTTATTGTACCTTGTCAGGCACTGGCCGAGTTGTATGTGATTGATGGGCAATATGAAAAAGCTTTTGCACTGTATGCTGATGTAAGTGCTCCATATGGTTGTTCCCATGACCATAACTTCTTAGTATGTTAAAACAATATTCATTTGACTAGTATTTGATATCAAGTTAGTGAACTTTCACTACTTACATTCTCTGACACTGATCCGGTTGTTCCTTCATTTTGCATTGTTTGCTTTTAAGTACAGCTTATGAAGCCAGACATATTTGACTTCATTGAAAAGCACAATTTGCATGATGCCATTCGGGAAAAGGTATGGAAATATGAGATAAGGTTGCTCAAGTCTAGTCAGTTTACTTCATTGCAAAATCAACTATTGGAATATATGTGCAGATATGTTGATACCGATAACAAATTTGAGAATCACGCAAACAAGTGAAATAGTTTGCTTGTTTCTAGATATATATATATATATATATATATATATATATATATATATATATATATATATATATATATATATTTTCCTTGGTTTGCAAAAGTTGAACATTCTGCACAACCTGAAGTTGAACCAGAGTATCATATAGGAATCCAGTGGTGATATGTGGAGTTCTTTCTTTTTCCATAAGAAGAAAAAATGTGATTCTATTTTTGTTTCCCATGTTTATTCAGGTCGTCCAGCTGATGATGCTCGATTGCAAACGTGCAGTTCCTTTATTGATTCAACAAAAAGACTTGATCACTCCATCTGAAGTTGTTTCTCAGCTTCTGCATCCTGACAAGAAGTGTGATTCCCAATATTTTCTGCATTTATATTTGCATGCGCTGTTTGAAGTTAGTCCACATGCAGGAAAGGATTTTCATGATATGCAGGTAAGTAGACTGCTGGGTTCTTTTAGTGTAGGAAAAGTTAATTGGTGTCTCGCTACAAGAATTCATGTCATTAAGTCTTTATAATTCTGGCTAATTTTTGTTAGTTGTTTAAGCTTGGTGTCAAAATTTTGAACCGACTACGATTCGTGTGCCATTCCTCATACCTGAACCGCTGCTCGATTGTGATCATATAGAAAACTATATTGAGATTGGAAAGTTTCATGGCTTCACCATGTTAAATATGTCACGTTCCTCATGCTTAGTCTAAATGAATTTGCAATTGATCAAACATTTAACTTGATGCTTCAGTGAATTATTGATTTTTTTTTTTGGTCATGTTTATAAATTATTCTTTTTTTCTTGCATGTGTGCTGACTTTTGACGTCATGTTATTGTAGGTGGAGCTATATGCTGACTATGATCCAAAGATGTTACTTCCTTTTCTCCGCAGCAGTCAGCATTACACACTAGAGAAGGTTTGTTCTGTCAGTAGTTGGAACTTAAGTTTGTCTTTCATGATTGTGTTCAGTATTTCTGATTTCTTGGAACTGAACTCCAGGCATATGATATCTGTATGAGAAGAGATCTTGTGAAAGAGCAAGTATTCATACTTGGCAGAATGGGAAATGCCAAAAATGCACTTGCTGTCATAATAAACAAATTAGGGGATATAGAGGAGGTAGTTTTGTCCTTCACTAGTTCCTTTGGAATTGCTGTCTTCTGACTAGGATGTTGATAGGTAAGCATTTTGCCTTTTGTACAGGCTATAGAATTTGTGACTGAGCAGCATGATGATGAACTATGGGAAGAATTGATCAAGCAATGTCTAAACAAACCTGAAATGGTAGCCATCTGTATCTTCAGGATTCTAATATCCAATGCATGTAATTTTCTTTTACCCAAGCATTCTTATGCCCAAACATCTGATTTCGCAGGTAGGTGTTCTGTTGGAGCACACTGTTGGCAATCTTGATCCTCTCTATATTGTGAACATGGTGCCTAATGGCTTGGAAATACCTAGGTAAGATAGAATGCCTCTGTTTGTTTGAAGAGAAACACGATTCATTATTTGTTTCTTCTCCTATGAACATTCCCATCCCTAAGTTACCTATTGCACTTATTTAGTAGTGTTTACCTGGTTATTAGTTGGTAAAATATGTGAAGGCCAAATAACTAGGAAATGCTTGGGACTTTGTAGGCAAACTTTAACATTTCAAGCTGCCCTTCATCTGGACTTGTCGTTAGTCATACCTATGAACTCACTCCCATTTTGGTCTTGAACTAATTACTGAGATTCAGACAGATTGGTGCCAATATGAAGATTGATTAAAAATGTCAAGTAACAGCCGTGTTCTAACTTCTGTGCTGTGTACTCGTGTAATGTGCTTGATTTCAAAGATGTAATTTCTAAAGCAGCGCGTTGGATTATGTCTGGGTGATTTTTGTTGAAAGTTTTCTTCATAGTTGTAAATATTCATTTGTATTCATAGTTGCATTTAGTTCACTGAGGCGCCTTCTTTTGTATCTACGCTGAAATTATGTGATATCTTCCTGTGTTCTCTCAGGCTTAGAGACCGTCTAGTCAAAATTATTACAGATTACCGAACTGAAACTTCTCTCAGACATGGATGCAATGATATTCTCAAGGTAACCCTTTTTTCCCTTTTCTGGTGGTCTGGAATATTCTTGAGGTAATTTTGCAATGGACAGCATTTCTCTGCACTAACATTTCAAAATGTAAGATATGCATTTTTTACTGATTGCCATAATTGTAGGCCGACTGTGTTAACCTATTGGTTAAATATTACAAAGAAGCAAGACATGCAATATGCTTGAGTAACGAAGAAGTTGAAGCGCGGGGCAAAAGGGATGTTCGTAGATCTTCCCAGACCACCGAAAGAATGTTTGGGGCGAGAACAATGGAGATGAAGTCAAGAACTAGGGGAGGTGGAAGGTGTTGTGTGTGTTTTGATCCTTTCTCTATACAGAATGTATCGGTCATTGCATTCTTTTGCTGTCATGCCTATCATCTGACCTGTCTTTTAGAGTCGTCCAATTCTATGACTAGCAAGAAAGCAAGATCATCTAACCATGAGTCTTATTACGATGAAAATGATAGCAGTGATGATGAAGATGAAGATGATTCCTCTCCAAGTACCCGTAGGATGCGTTGTATTCTGTGTACTACTGCTGCTGGTTGAGTGTATATGATTCGTTCTAAGTTTTTGTGTGAATGTATGTGGGTTTGCGAGATTTTATTTATATTTTTTGGAGTGGCTCATTATGGTCAATTCTTGTATCTCTCAGTATGTGATCGAGTCTAGCCATTTAATGGAGCCACTGAGAGCATGTTCGTGCATGGGTGAGAATAGCAGATAAATTAGGTTATGCATATTTCATCGAGAAAATTGGTGTTTGCTTATGTTGACCGAGATTTTGTATTGCTATTACTGGGCTCTTGCAGTTTTGGCATGTGCTTTCATTAAGAATTCCTTGATGGTTTTGCTTCTCTACAATTTTCGACTGGGTGTATGAGTTATATTCTTTATCTGGTTATTGGTGGAAGCATCAGAAGAAAACAAATTAAATTGGGTTTATGACAAATTAATTGTTATTATTGTTTCCCCCAAATTCTTAATAAATTTTATTGGGGCTTGCAAATGTCATTCAGTGTACGTAAGAATTCAAACAAAACAACTAAGATTGCAGTTTCGTTAGAAAGCAATCGCATACTCTTCTTCTACCCTTCTTTAGTAAAAGGTGAAAGAAAGGTAAAAGAATAGTTCGCTTTGTGCTTATCGTGCAGTTGTGTCTTCTTCTACCCCTCTTATTTGACAAAACTCTTCCATGAACAATTATCGAAGGCATACTTAAAAACTTTTCACCTGACTGATTTGCATTGTTCTATATATTGGATATGAATTTGTGTTCCATTCCCACATTCTCCCATGGTCACATCGACCATGTTTAATTTTCATCTACAGAAAATGAAGCATGCGCATGGATGACCACAAATTCAACCTTTAAATGCCTTTGTGTGTTATTTGCAGACGGTATACTTATGTGAATTGATATATATATATATATATATATATATACACACGCACATATTTGATTTGTTTAATTCATATAAACATTACTCTAAAACATATCCAAGTCAAAACATTCTACTTTTAACGTGACTTATAGATTTGGATTTTGATAAATAAGAAACTGGCTCAGACAGCTGTGGCCCACAAATTTTTACAATCAGCAGAGAAGGTAATTGGAGCATTGATATAAGAATATCATCAGAAACCCTCAAATTATTTTGTAGTTTTGGGAAATTATAACTGGTGGTGTTGAGATATTTATAATAAATTTGTAGACAGTCTTCCTTCATAGTAATTAACTAGGTCGAACATCACTTGTTTTTGCTTTAAGCATGTTAATGATATTATAAAAAGTCACCATCAGTCTCTTGACCCAGTGCTTGTATGTGGTGTGTGGTGGAATGGGATTAATGGAGCCTCCCAAGGGAATGATAAGATACACTTGCCCGAATATATGCAGGTGTTGTTGCTTTAATAGGGAGCGGTTTGGTAACTACCTTCCCCTACCAATTTATGGCCATCCGGATAATATAACCTATCTAGATTGGGATCGGCAGCTACTAACTTTTTTTTTTTTTTTTTTTTTCCCAATGGTTTGAAAGATTTGTATGGTAGTGGAGTGGAACGGAAAAGATTATATTGGGAGAGTTGTCCCTCTAAAATGGATCCAATAAGCTCTCAAATCGGATTAATCGTAGTATAATTACGAATACCAATTGGTATAGTATCAAATATATATATATATAGTAGTGGAGTGGAGGGTAAACCAAAGTAAAGAACGTATATGGTACCTCTGCAGTTGATGTGGAGGTATAAGTGTGGGGTGCATTTAGATGAAGCTCTTTAAACCTTTCTTTTATAAGCTTTTTTATCTGAAATTTTGAACTTTAAACTCCAAAATTATTAAAAAGTAGTAACAATATCAGAAACTTTCGTGAAAAGATATTAATTTGACACAAAAAATATAAATTTGTTGCTAAATTTTTAAATAAAACAAAAGAAACAATCAGAATGAAAGGTGGGAATGTTACCTCCACCGGTTACTAATTAATATATAAGTTGCATTTGCTTTGTCCTTTTGGAAACATTCTATAAGGAATTCCTGATATGCTAACCAGCCCTAGCAATCAAACTCAAGGAAAGCCTTTTAACAACTTTTGAGGATGTGCAAGAAAACTCTGAGTTTTTCAACTATTATAAAAAGATTTGTAGAAAGGGATTTCTTCAAATATCCCATAAATCAAGTAGAGTTTTCCAAGTTTATAGTAAACACTTAATCAAATACAAAGTAATCATTCACAACTCCTAGGAACCAACGAAATATGTCTGCTTAAAAACAATGAAATGCATGGAAGTGAATCCGCAATTCAAACTAAAGTCATCTTTCCTAGTCGTCAAAGATTACATCACTCTTAGGAACCCTAATTAAACAAGCTGCAATAATTGGGGAGGGGGGGGGGGGCACAGAGAGAGACACACACAAGGTAGAGCATGGAACTCAGGATATAATTCCTAGTCACTTCAGCCAGTCCTGGTCAATAAAGTTAGTGAAACCTTAATTTCACCCTAAATTGTTAGTCACTGTGATTGCACGTATATTATTATAAAAATCCTTATTAAACGCGTCATAAGAACAAGGGAGGGGAGAGAGAGAGAGGGGGGGGGGAGGGAGGAACTCTAGACTATACACAACTAGCCAGAAACTTCTTGGACCCGATATATGCCTGCTTGGCTCAATAGAGTCACTAACAATTTTTTTCCCCAAATATTTAGGGACAAGAAGCAATTGGACTTAGACCAAAATTACTAATAGTCATGATGCATGCGAAATGTAGGATACACGATACTTTGTTTTTCCTAACTACCGGTTTTCAGAAATCTGACTAATCCAATTCGAGTAGTTTTGAAACCCAATTTAGAAACCGACTCTTCCACCATCTATTTTTTCATTCATAATATTCGAACACGAAATTTTAATTAAAAAAAAAAATTAATGTTCTACTATTATTGTTGGTATAGGATAAACAATACTTTGCGTCCTAGTTGTGGGTGCATAGAATATGTCTATGTTGTTCTCAAAGTCAACTTCTCTGATATTTGGGTTTGTTGATTTATTAGAAGACTTTTTTTTTTTTTCCCTATAACGTTTTAAATCAAAATTTGATCCTCTTTTTTTGCATTCATTTTTGTTTATTTCTTTCTCTACCTTGTTTCCAACTAGAGTACCATGCAGCACGTTAAATCATATTATTTTCATAAGGTAGGATATTTAATAGATTACTCTTTCAGAAAAAAAAATAGATATATATATATTTTTTTTCAAAATTTTTACGAACTCATGGTGAACAACATGCACAATAGACTATTTGTTCGATAAAAGTGTTTTAAGATATCAATCGTCAACAAGGAAAATCTATCAAATAAGGCGAGAAAATTAACAAAATAAAGATTTACCTCGACTGAAATGGTAATATATATAAAAATGGTTTGGTTGGAATTTATTATGAAAAATATCTAACAACGTCACAAAGATTCAAATCTTGATCTCTGTGAAATGGTAATTTGAGAGATTAACTCCTTACAAAAAGATATAGAGAGTAAATTTTCCTAAAATAGTAGTCGACCCATCAAGCATGCTAGCAATATAAATGGCCTCATCAGAGCCAATGTTTTCATCATTCAAACAATAAAGAAAGGATACAAGCAAAAGATTCATACAGAATGGCAAGGAGAGAAGGCTCAGTTTTTGTTAAAGCACTCTTCCTTGGAATCTTATTCTTAGGGTCCTTGCTTCTTACTTCAGGCAAGCTTTCTCTCCCGTTATCTATTTTCTTCTCATTTTATTTTGTCTAGAAATCTTATATTAGTTGTCTTTGTATGAAGTTGTTCATATGGGATGATGTTGTGCAGGAGAAGCCTTGGAAGGGCCTGCGGTGTTGGATGATTATGCTCCACCAAAGACCTGCATAGGACCATGTACGTCACCCGGTGAATGCAATCGAGAGTGCCCTAAGTCTAGTTTTAAATATGGCAGATGCGAGAATCAACGTTGTTGTTGCTACTTAAGTTAATGAAAGTGGTTGGTCTTATGTTCTCAATTTGAATAATTGTGGGTGAATAAAGGCTAATTTCACTCAAATTAGTTGTAATTCTACACAATGCAAGCCAATAATAAAGTGATCTTTTTTTTTTTTTTTTGACAACAGCTGCTTTATTGTCTCAAGAGGGACTGATCGATTATCTTGTAGATCTGATTCATTTACATTATTTTCTATTTTTTTAATAATAATATAATTTGTAATTTTATGTATATATCATGGATCATATAAATAAGTACTACTACACCTGATACACTATAAAATTTACCATCACACAAGGCTACTCGGGTCTAGAAGCATGTTTATTGTAGAGTGGACCCTAAAAATATTTTGTACAAGATGCAAAATATATCTTCTCTTGAGGAATCCATCCATGTCTAATCTAAAATTGAAAAATTTTAGTGTTTAAAGAGAGTAAAGTATTTTCAATAATATACAAAATGAGGAAAAAAAATCACTTTCAATAATATGCATAGAAATTGAGTCACAAGTTAACTCAATAATGCTCCCAATGAGACACCCTAATAGTCATAATTTCAAATCGCAATATAATTAAAAAAAAAAAAAAGTTAACTCAATAATGTAACGTTAGGCCACCACCATTCACAGAATTTCCAATATATATATATATATACATATATATATATATATACATATATACATATATATAGAAAAATAGTTGAATGAGTAAACGATGTGAATAAGGATCCATCAGAAGAACCCACCTACGAGATATGTTCATTTGACACTATGATAGGGTCTGTCTTTGAAGTCGAAAAGTGCAATTTACAAACGCGTAGTTCCACTCCACCACTGCTTCATGGTGCCGTGACACAGACCACATTAGCAAAAGGAGGAAAAAAAAAATGAAGAAAATTGGTGAGAAAGATCGCGTTTGAGCTGTTCAACAAAGTAGGCAAAGCCAAACAAGGCTAAAGTGACTGGGTTAAAAAAAAAAAAATCATGTAATATCAAATGCAAGATTAAATTTAGAGTGAAAATTAAAAATTTAACCTAAAATCCATCAAAGTCGAGAGTCCAATTGAACCAAGTACAAAGTTCAGCCCACAATCAATTCACAATTAAAGCCCAATAGAGGAAGCCCAAGTCTCATAGAAGAACCAAGCTTCCCATGCGCCCGGCAGAGGAAGAACAGAGACAATCAAAGAATCTAGCAAGAATCTGAAGGAATTGGAAATGCAATCCACAGAAATTAGAAGCACAAATTGTTGGCGATCAAAGTTTGAAGTTAAAGGAAGGAAATCTAAGCCCTGGGTTTGGGGATTGACGCATATATACATGCGCAGAGGGGAAACCAGAAAACAGCAGCTGTTAAGCTGGATTCCCTAATTGCTTTTAATCTCTTTCTTCAATTTCTGCTCGTTATTTTGCTTCTGTCGCTGTTTAATTCTTGCAGTGGAAGTCGAATTCAATTCCAATAGCCAGTTGCCACAGTCTTCAATCTCCTTCGATTGCATCCCGTTCGCCGCCACCATTCGAACTCCATCATCGGATTTCATTCGGTGGCGGATCCGGGATCCAAAGGTAGTAGGGATAAAATATTTTCAAAAGCCATCGAATCTCGCGTCTTCACCATCGATTACTCCGCCTCCGTCTTCGATTGCGACTTCTGCGGTCACCATCGTTCGAGTTCCCCGTCTTCGCCACCGCCGTAGGCCACCATTGATTCGCCTTCCACCACCATCTTCGACATCTCCGCCTCAGTTCGCCTCAACCAGTGTCCGTTCGAGTCTCTCAGACTTATCAAGCTATCATCGACCGCATCACCCTCTTCGAATTCCATCTCCGTTTGCTAGCATCCTCTGAATTGCAATTTTGACTTTTCAAATTTAGGCTCTGTTTGGTTATTTACTTTTTATTTTTCTATTTATCGGCATTAATTCTTTGCGGTTCGATTTCAGCATTTTATTTTGCGTCAAGTTTAGATTGTAATTTTAAAGAATAAAACAAAAATCCAAAAAATATTATTTAGGGTGTCTTTAGTATTTTATGATTAATTTAATATATATTTTAAAAATAATTTTAATTTTTAATTTGATTTTATAAATTAATTTATAAATAATTTTTAGAATTTTTTATTTAGTTAAACCTATTTGCTAATTATTTAATTATCTTTTAATAAATTTTGGAATCATAAATTGATTAAATATGTTTAGATAATTAGAATAAATTTGATTATTAATCGAAGATTTGATTGGTTCTCATGAAAGCAGCAATTCCATTTCATTCAATATTACCGCATCAATAAGAAGGAAATTTTTTTATAGATTTTCCTTTATTTGAAATGCTAATTTTTATAAAATATTAATTTCAAACTAAATTCTAACTCAAATTTAGAAAAAGCAAATAAATAAATACATAAATTCAAATGTTAGTTCAAGTGAGTTTTCTATTCTCCTTATTTATCTTTTACATTTGTTTTATTTTGTCTAAAAATTTCATATTATTTGTTGATGGGACATGATTAAAAGGTTCAATATGAAAAGTGTTTAGCTCTGTCAAACCCATGATTTAAAGAGATACACTACGTCTAGACGTATTAATAAACAAGGATCAATCTCTTCGAAAAGTGAACACGGCCTAACTCACCCGGCTCAATTCATCAAGTGATTACCATCGGCAATAATCTAACTGATCTATTACCTTCTGAGGTCTTCAATATACTAGAGGCAATACTGCCCCTACCTCATCGGCAAGGGGAAAATCATCATTTCTATCGGTAGAGGATAACACATGCGCTTCCCGATTGAGGAATGAGATATTTAAAATCTTATTGATAAGAGAAGAAATCTCCCCGTATTGTTAAATCTCCTAACTAATAAAAATCATAAATCTCCTAAAAATATTCAACTATAGAATCCTGAGATTTCCGAATCTCTTCACAAGAAAACTAGAATTATAACGTTCCGAACGCACACAACTTTTATGGCATACACATATATAAACTTTCGGCATGTCGAAATCTAGGTATGCTTTATGAGACTGGATACTTGACACACAAGTCATAAGACTATTAACTATATATATATTTTTTCATTTCAGTCTGTTTCATTTTTATCAAAAATCGTTCTTTTTGACTTGAGTATCAGAGTCTCTTTTATTGAAATAGTCTCCGATGGTCTGTTACAAGTTTTGAATCATCTTCCAGAGCAACCGTTCGAGTCAAAAGGATCCAGAATCTGTGAAACCGAAACCCATTTCTAACAAATTAGCGCCGTCAATGGGAATCAGATTAGAGCAATTTCATTCACACCCCAGGTTACCAAACTAACATGCCTCCAAAGAGGAAAACTAGAACTGCTTTGAAGGTTACATCCGCCGCAGATGGACATACCGCTACTCTAATTGATGCCACCCTGCCAGCAGCACCCGCTCGCCCTACTAACAATCCTGTCACTCATTCTCAAACCCCTCGTCCGGAACAGATTCCATAACCTGACTTCAAGAACATCCGGTTCTACCCCCATGCCAGTATCCCCAAAACGAGTCAATCGTCTTCAAATGGAAATGTTAGAATCTAGAATACAGAATATGAGTAATCCTTTTCAAGTGGATCTGGACGGGTACGCTCATGATGGTTTGCACCTTGATTAAACTACGAGCCATCAATGACTCTCGTCACAATCCTGATAGTTTGAGAAGACAAGTCAAACAACTCATCGCCGATGAACTCACACAAGCCTGTACCAGAAGGAATGATGCTCCCCCTTATCCTTTCGGTATGTTGTCCTTTGATCCTAAAGTTACTTCAGAACCAGTGTCTTGTGATATACTTTTGCCTTCTATGGAGAGGTATGATGGTACAATTGATTTTTGTGATCACACGGCTCATTTCATAACGGTAATGATCTTAAGAGACATGACAGATGCCGCCATGTGCAACCACTTTTCTACTGCTCTTAAAGACAACGCATTAACATGGTTCAACTCTCTACCACCACTCAGCATGAAGAGTTTCTCTCAATTTCGATAGCAATTTGAGTCTCATTTTGTAATTAGCCGAGGGTCAAGAGAAAGTATGCTTTTTTATTGTCACTAAGGCAAAGGAATGATGAGTTCTCAAGAGACATTTTGGATAAGTTCAAAACTGAAATGACGAAGGTTCCAGTCTTGGACCATTTTATTGCGCTTGCCGTGCTGCTTACTGGGTTGTGCCCTTCAGGTATAAAAACCTCAATCACTAACAACTCCCCTTCTACCATCTAGGAGTTTTATGTCCACGCTAAAATGTACATCACAACAGAAGATACTGAAGCATTCAATCGAACAAAAAACTGATCGTCCTAAAGAGAACACAGTCGGTCACTCCAGTAACCTCATTCGAAGAAAAACCGACAAGGGCCCCAGTCGCAACGAAGGTTTAATACCTATACTCCCCTAAACGAGACCCCCAGTCAGGTCTTATTCCAGATCAAGAACAATCCATATATTAGGTGGCCTCCTCATTCTACAGAAGATGAATCTAGAAAATATGGGACCAAATACTATCACTTCCATCGAGATTATGATCGCATGACTAACGAGTGCAGAAAACTCAAAGACGAGCTAGAATTTTTGGTCTGAAGTGAGAAGCTCCAAAGATTTATCAGCGTGAAAAGAAGGAACATGGCCTCCCCCGATCGGTGTAACCGGCCACGGGAGAATCAACTAAATGACCAACCTATCGTTCGACCACCACACAACAAACCAAATGGAGGAATCCTCCAAATTCATGACAAATAATCTCTGTATGAGCCTTATATTCTTGTCAGTATTTTTTCAGCTTACGATCCAAAGTTTCCTATGCTCCACCCAAGTAAATTCTGAACTTTTCTCTTTTAACGATTGTTTCCATGGTGTCTCATAATGAATGGTTCTAAACGTTTAATGTTTGCATTCAATCTATTTGTTACCGACCTCCTTTCATGACAATGCGTTCTAATGAACTGATTATACTAAATTGAATCATTGAATGAGACTTATCGTTAGAATCTATCTCTTCGAACGGGGCTATGTCGTCCTGACCTATTATTGAGATCTATCTCCCCGAATGAGCGTATGTCGCCCTGACCTATCATTGAGATTTATCTCCTCGAACGGGGCATATGTTGCCTTGACCAATCGTTGAGTTCTATTTCTCTTAACAAACCTATATCGTCGTGACTTACATTGGGATATACCTCCCTGAATGGACTTATGTCAATTTGACATATCGTTGAGATCTACCTCCCTGAATGGACCGATGTCGCTATGACCTATCGTTGGGATCTAATTTCCCAAACGGACCTATGTCCCCTGACCTATCGTTAAGATCTATCGTTAAGATCTATCTCCCCGAATGAGCGTATGTCGCCATGACCTATCATTGGGATTTATCTCCTCGAACGGGGCATATGTTGCCCTGACCGATCGTTGAGATCTATTTTTCTGAACAAACCTATATCGTCGTGACTTATCATTGGGATCTACCTCCCTGAATGGACTTATGTCAATTTGACATATCGTTGGGATCTACCTCCCTGAATGGACCGATGTCGCTATGACCTATCGTTGGGATCTAATTTCCCGAACGGACCTATGTCCCCTGACCTATCGTTAAGATCTATCTCTTTGAATGAGTTTCTGTTACCCTAACATATCGTTGAGATCTATCTTTCCGAATGGATCTTTGTTACCCTGATCCGTTAATCTCACCGAACAACACTATGACATATTTACCGCCTTGACCTATTACTGAAGAGTATTGTCTCTAATTGAAACATTATCGACAAGATTTGTAAGACACAGACCCCCTCGCTAGCAAATGATATCTAGGCTATTTGACATATGGGATCCATTGAGTAAGAACAATCGACGAATTGACCCTATAAGAGGGGGAAGAAGAAGCGATAGGGACTTGACTTCCAGGGGGATAACTATATCCTACTTCATCGATTATCTTTATAACAAAACCAACGAAAGGGAAGCACTCCCCATAAAGCATACATGTGACACAATGATGCAAAAGATTCCTTGATTAGAAATTTCATAGTATAGAAATTACACGCAGTCAGGGGAATGGAGAGAAATGCCAAAAACCCCAAAGAGGAGGGCTTTACAACTATTTGAGTCGTAGTCGATTTAATGAGGCCACCGATTTGATCAGTAGGGACTGAACCTTGGCCTGTCATCTCTTGGTTCACTATTTCCTCAACAGGAGGCAAAAGTTTCACATAGACCGACTTGACAAGCTATCTCCTCGGTACACTTTAATCTTTCGAGCAACTTGCGTTGGGAGTGCCTAATGGCCGCAACATCCCTGGTGATGGATCCCTCAAGCTCAGCTATCTTCTGTTATACTGCTCAGAGAGACCCCTACCGTAATCGAACTAAAATTTTAGCAGTCGTTAGACTTACCTTGCGGAATTGCACTTATGCTTCTGGTTCTCCGCGACGCTTTTGCGATAAGACCAATTCCTGCTATAAACACTCGATCTTCTCATCCTTCTCAGTGAGCAAAACATTTAAGACTTTCTGTGCCTTGGTATCCTTCTCCCTCTATTCGAGTACATCCTGCAGTGCCAGGATCTTATTACCCAACTTATTGATGTGCTCTTCTGACCACTTCCGTTGTTGCCTTTGGAGTTCCATTGTGCTCGCAATCTGCGAAGGAGAAATTAAGCACTCAAGGTTAGATGAAAACAAACAAAACGAGCTCCGGTGAGAAACAATACTGTTAAGGTAAGAGATTGAAGATGTTTGTCAATCTGCTCTTGAGATATCCTATTTAATTCTAGCCTAGAATGATGAAAATCAAATCGTTCAGCCAATCGAGACATCTCAACAATATCAACGCAGTTGTATCGATAGTCTCTACACAGATGGCAACTGATCCCTCCATCTATAAATCTTTTATCCATCAAACGACCTGATAGGAATAGACAGTAGAAGAGCAGCCTTGTTCGCTCCCTCGCGTGAAGAGTATTGGGGCTTCGCAAGCGATTGCCTAGACATTTCACCCATGGAGACAACGGGAATATCTGACTCCTTCAATGGCTCCTCCTACATCACTGGAGTAGAAACATCTATTAGTCCTTTCGTTTTCGAAACTTCCCTCATCGGGATGCCTTTGTCAACATCTTCTGCCGATAAAGATGCATCAAACGATAAACTATTGGCCCCTCTGATCTTGCCCCATCAGCTCAAAGTGACTCGATACCGTACGGGATGTACACTTCCTAGCCTCTTTGGATCCCCCCTCCTTTGTAGATGGTTCGGGTATTTAAACTTTCCTCCTCTTCGATGAAGGGGAGGAGACCTTCAGTGGCCGAGCTCGAGGAGATTTATTGACTTCTTCCGAAGGCCATTTGGCATTTGGCCTCACCTGCTTGATGGTTGAAATTTCTTTCAAAATGATATCCTCTACAGAGGTCAAAATATTGATCAATTCTTTCTCTCTCATTATCAGTAGAATAGACTTATCGATTTTTCTTTTTTCGACGATCAATAGGCCCGCTAAAAATAGCATTTGATCATTTACAAGAGAGTCTACAGAAATGTTCCGCTAAGTAGACTTGTAGTAGTAGCCATTGGATTGCAGGAAATGAGAATGATGAGAAGAGGTCAGAGGTCAGTGGTCAGAGGTTATACCCCCAGTAATGGCACCTGATGAATACTAGTAACATTGGCATGAGATGCCTATTCAAAAACTTCACAAAGAAATATTTGTGCATCTAATACTTGTTCTTCGATTTGCTGTAATAAAACTCTCAATTAGACTCGCGATGGGTTTACAATTTGTACCAACCCTGGGATGAACCCTTACTTCCACATCTCACCAACGAAGAAAGGACTACTAGAATCTCCAAATCAAAATGAAGATGACAAAAATCTAACAAAAAAATCACTGCAACCACCAAGCATCAGGCGCTCGGGACGAGCAATGTGGGGTAAATATTCCAATAGCATATCACTTCCTCAAACGAGCCTGTATAGAGGATTTTCAGATCATACTTTATGGATTGCTTGTACATTAGGTCACCCCCCCCCCCCCCCCCCTACTCCCACTAGTATATAATTGCTCCCTAGCGACATATCAACCTGAACTTCTTAGAGTTCTTTCTTGGTCATTATACTTCTTATGTCATTGATACTTTGATGAGATGGAGAAGAAAAACTCTTCGGTATTTTTCCAAAGAAAACTGTTGTATGAAAAAAGGGTGGCCTACGAAGAAAAAAGAAGATACGGAAAAACAATTCGCGAGAACCAAAGTGGCATATATCGCATCAAAAGTTTTGCACATTTTCGATAGTTATTACTCATGACATATTTTTCACGAAATGATACCACGAAAGAAAGATATTTAGCTTTGTGAGGCCCACGATCCAAAGAAACACGTTACGCCTAGATGTATCAACAACCGGGGATCAATCTCCCTGAAGGGTGGACACAGCTCGACTCACCCGGCCGACTCATTGAGTGATTGCCATCGACAATAATCTAATCGATCTGTGACCTTCTGAGATTTTCGGTACCTGCCCCCCCCTTCTACATGGGGGGGAAAATCATCATTCCTATCGGTAGAGGATAACACATGCGCTTCCTAATTGAGGAAGAAGACCTTTGAAATCTTATTAATAAGGGAAGAAATCTCTCTGTATTGTTAAATTTTCTAAGTGATAAATATCACAAATTTTCAAAGAATATTCAACTATAGAATCCCGAAATCTCCGGACCTTTTCACAAGGAATCTAGGGTTACAACGTTTCGAACACACACGACTCTTATAACACCTACATATATAAGCTTTTGGCACACCAAAAACCCAGATATGCTTTCTGAGACAAAACACTTAACACATAAGTCACATGACTATCAGCTCTCTCAATATATATATATATATATATATATCTTTTCTCGTCTCAGTCTATTTTATTTCTATCGAAAATCACCATTTCTAATTTTAGCGTCAGAGATTCTCCTATCGAAATACCGTTTGATGGTTTTTTACAGATTTTGAATTATATCTTGAAACAATCATTTGAGTTAAAAGGAGCCAAAATATATAAAATTGAAACCACCTCCCGCACCCGTCTTTCTATAAATTGCATAGGAGACTGGGAAAGTGCTTGCCAATCAATAAAATGCATAGGAGCTGCTAAATCGACACTCGAGGAATGCCACCAAAGTGCAGTAGGGGCGAAATTCAAGTAAACTGAAATGAATTGTACAATCAAATCATTCGTCAAAGGAATTTTATTACGTGGAAAATCCTATTAAAACTCTCTTGAATTCAAACATTTGCTATTTGAATTGTATCTATCGAATTTTTTAATTTAATTTTAATATTAATATGTTCAGAATATTTAGAGTTTGGTGAATTAACAAATAGCAAGTGAGTTCCGTTAATAAAATTATTTATAAATAAAGAAATACAATTCTACACTCTTTAGAGATTGAAAAATCTAAATTTACAACATTTTTTTTTTTTAATTTGAGAATATGAGAAATTATGCAACGAAGTATTGGAAAGGCTTGAAATTCATTTGGTTTAAAAACAAGCTAACCCGAATAGAGGCCCGCATCAGTTGCGCCGGGACATAAAAACAATATGACATCAGCCCAGTGTCATAGAAATCCCACTCCCGCCAGCAATGTAATCGATTCAGATTTCTTCTTCAACACATATGGTGGTGGATTTTCTTCTCAAATAGCTACTCCGTCTATCTGCGTGAGAGTTCAGGAGCGGAGGTGATCCAAGGCTTGAAATCTACAAATATCAGCAAAGGGCATTTCGACGGGAAGAATTTGATGCTAAAACCAGAAAGAAAGACTTTTAAAATATAGTAAATAATGTAATTGATTTAAATTTTTTTACATTCACCAATCATATGGTGGGTCAATGATGTTAAAATCTATTTAATTAAAATTTTGAATTAAAATTTTAAAAATAAAAAAATAGATGTTAAAAAAATTAATTCTTAAATTGAATATTAAAATTACTCGAATCGAATTAATTAGATTTTTAAATATTAACGATGAAATGGAAAGGAAAATTTTCTATCATCTTCTCTCACTCTATTTGTCTAATTTTGCGAATATTACTTTTTGTAATGGGTTAATTTCCTGTATTATAAAATTTGGAGGAAAACTGACAGTTTAGAATATTCATAGGACTCAAACAATTTGGAGTCGGTAATGATCGAAGAAGAGAAGGGTTGTCGTCCGTGGCTATACCATACGTGGTGATGGAGTGTGATAGTTCCTCCAAATATTATTATTGTTATTATTATTATTATTATTTTGGTTCTTTTTATTAATACAATAATTTCATTCATAAATAATAGAATAAAAATTTCAAAATATTAAATATATGTATTTGTTTACCAATATGCAGAAATGTTTGTGTTTTTGAGATATTTTTAGAAGACGCGTGCAATTAATAAGTCAAGCCGGACCTTTGATATGATTTTTCTGGATCTGGTTAACCGGAGATTATTGGTAGAGGGTGAAGTGAAGCATCATTTTCCAATTTGGATTATGATATGGGAGAGTTGATTGTTTGACCGGGCTCTTGCAATTGACCAATGGATCCATATTCTTTCATTTTCTCCTTTATGATTTTTCATAATACAATAAAATAGATCACTATTCAGTGACGTAATTGAAAAGAAAATTAAGTCATTTGATTATGATGAGAGATTCAAATCGTTATAAGAATATAAAAATCAATATTAGGAGACCTCTCCTATAAAGGGTCCAATAACAAGTCAATCCAGATTAATCGAGACGAAATCTCAGATATCAAATGATGTCCAAATCAGAAACAAAAAAAAAATAATAATAATAATGCAACAAAATAGACTAGACATGACCCTCTATTTGCAATTTCATATCAAAGGTCCGGCTTGACTTATTAATTGCACGCGTCTTTTAAAAATATCTTAAAATCACACACATTAAACATTTGTGCATTATGTATAAGTTAATAATTATATATTTGATCATTTTAAATTATAATTATTTATTATTTTTATAAAATAATTGATATTGTATTAATAAAAAGAATCTGTATTTCAAATCCAATCAGCCGGAGCCCATTTTTTATAGTTTGGCTTATTTAGTTAAATCAATCTTATTAGTTTAGTTTGGTTTCAAATTTTATAAAATCAATTGCGTTTGGTTCGTTTCAAATCTATTTATTAAACTAATACAAATTGCTCCTTGCATAATCCTTCAAATAATTACATTATGAACGAATTATGAACTCATATAATTTGTAAATCATTAAAGATATATTAATTTAACTATAAAATTAAAAAAAAAAATCCACTATTCATTAGTAGCTCCAACTCCATGGACCTCGTAGTGGCGTGACAATTGGGTCATCTTCGTCATCAAATCAAGGCCTTGGAAGACTCCAATCATGGAGCAATTGGAAATCTCCTTTTTCAACATGCCCACTAGTTAAAATTTAGCCTCATCGAGCTTTTGTTGTCATTCATTTGCTATTAGGGGAAGTATCATACTAGAAGAGTCTCCAAGTCCTAACTCCATCAACTTGTCTCTATATTTATCCTTGTAACTGATTAAAAAATAGGTAGAGAAGATACTTTAGGTTAGGTACAAATTATGACATAACTAGAATCATAGGATAATACAACATAGGAGTACCTGAATTTCCATCCCCATCATTTGAATGAAATGCACTTTTTAATGCACAAATTGGTTGATTGACCACGAGAAAACTCGTACATTATTTTTTATGTTCTTGCCAACTATAATTGATTTTTTTTTTTTTTTTTTTATATCTTGACCAATAGGTATTCGGATTATTCAATTAATTAGATTCAAATATTCTGAGACCCAAATCAAAGGGTTGGCTCTCCTAGTGTGCTTTTTTTTTTTTTCATTTTTAAAACTCAAATTTAAAATTTTGATTAAAAATATTTAATATTCTGTTACTAAACCTACAAAACGTTAACATCGTTGAATTTGTTTACTATTAGAATACCTATGTGATACGTTAACTAAATTAATTACTATTTAAATGGGGACCCCACTAGAACCTTTTTTTTTTTTTTAAAACACTTTTTTAGTCTAGGGAATACTACAATATATAAACGTGAAAGCTTAGACATACATACAACCTCCTTCTCATGATATGGCCATCTACGATCTCACATTCTATTATTTGTTGCTTTTCTTAGCAATCTCAAATGCTTCTACCACACAATTTTACAAGCCAAGGCTCTCTACCCTGGTGCGAACCATCCTACGAGATCCTGAGGTTGTATCCGAAACTCTTTCCGATGATTTCCAAACGTTTTACTACACACAAACACTTGACCATTTTAATTACAAGCCAGAAAGTTATAAAACCTTTCAACAAAGATATGTGATCAATTTTAAATATTGGGGTGGCTCTAATGCTGGTGCTCCGATTTTTGCGTATATGGGAGCAGAAGCTCCCCTAGATGATGATCTTGAAGGCATTGGATTTCTCAATGATAACGCGCCTCGATTCAATGCTTTACAAGTTTACATAGAGGTAAAAATTTATAAAATGAAGTTTTGCTATTCATGGTTGTTTTTTCAAAATTCAATTTCCTGCATATTGGATTTATGATTTTTTTTTTTTTTAATTCATCAGCATCGATTCTATGGAGAATCAATTCCGGCTGGATCGTTTGAAGAAGCTATAAACAATAGCAGCATTCGTGGGTATTTCAACTCTGCTCAGGCATTAGCAGATTATGCAGAGGTTCTCAGACATGTAAAGGAAAATTTATCTGCAGAGTCTTCTCCTATTATTGTTATTGGAGGATCTTATGGAGGAAGTAAGTGAAAAAACCATTTATCAAAGTGTCCATAATTTCATAAGTTTTGCTTTCTAATTGCTTTGTTTCGTCCTCTTGTTCCAGTGCTTGCTTCGTGGTTTCGCTTGAAATATCCACATATTGCTCTAGGAGCTTTAGCATCATCGGCTCCTATCTTATATTTTGAAGACATCACCCCACAAAATGGATATTATTCCATTGTCACTAAGGATTTTAAAGTAAGAAATCGATTACAATCTTGTTTATGCAATTATGCTTCAGTAAAAACTTTAAATCATTTTGGTTTTTTTTTTTTTTTTTTTTTTGGGGGGGATGTGTAGGAAGCTAGTGAGAATTGCTATGAAACGATTAGGAAATCATGGTCTGAGATTGATAGAGTCGCATCTGAAGCCAATGGTCTTGCATTCCTCAGCAACAAATTCAAGACTTGCGCGTACTGATAACACTCTTAATCCTCCTTTTTTTATCCTCATTATCTAATGAATTCTTGTTTAGTTGTATTAATTCATTTTTTTAATTATTATTTTTTAGAAAGCTAAACAATTCTTCTGAGCTAAAGGACTATTTGGACACCATGTATACCGTAGCAGCTCAATATAATCATCCCCCAAATTATCCAGTTACAATGGTTTGTGGAGGAATTGATGGGGCTTCTGAAGGAAATGATACTCTGAGCCGAATATTTTCTGGTGTGGTTGGTTATATAGGAAATAGATCATGCTATGATACTAGTGTTTATAGTCGCCCGACTGAAACAAGCGTTGGATGGGCATGGCAGGTGAGCTCATGGCAAAATTATGGTGACAGTATTTTTATATCTTCCTTCAGTATTTGATGAGGTAGGGATTTTTAGCAGTAAAGAAATGACACAAGTTTTATGTGTGTTTTCAGAGATGTAGTGAGATGGTGATGCCTATAGGTCGAGACAATACTACCATGTTCCCTCCTGAGCTTTTCGATCTGGAGACCTTTATCAAGGACTGTAGTAGCAAATATGGTGTTTCTCCCAGACCTTACTGGGTCACAACTTATTATGGAGGCCATGTAAGTCATCAAACATACAAAGTCCTTTTCTAAATCATGATCATGCTTACATTTGGGGCATCAAATGATGTACTTAATCTGCTTACCTGATTGCAGGATATAAAATTGATTCTTCGTAGATTTGCTAGTAACATCATTTTCTCTAATGGCTTGAGAGACCCATATAGTAGCGGCGGGTAAGCTAAAAATTCACTTGTATAAGCTTAGCTAATTACCGACATTTTTATAAGGTTAGAGGCGACATTTTCTTGTTATTAATTTTTTTAACTATTGATGTCTATCTACTTTGTTTTCTGTCTTTTGCAGGGTGCTAGAGGACATATCTGCGACCGTTCTTGCCATTGCTACAAAAAATGGTGCCATTCCTACAAAAAATGTTTCCATTTTGTGACGACACCTAACCTTTTTTTTTTTTTTTTGGAATGGAATAAGGAAATATAAAGAAAAGCTAGGATTGTCATTTTTGAGAAACATGAATATATGGTGACTCGAGCTTGCTTCACTAGCGCTGATTTATGATGCAAAGTATGATTTTTGCAGGATCACATTGCTTGGATATACTGCCAGCAGATGAAACTGATCCATTGTGGCTGATTGAGCAAAGAGAAAAAGAGGTCACAATCATTGAAGGATGGATTAAAGAGTACTACGCCGATCTTGCTGAAATGAAACAATAGCATCATTTCTGGTTTATTGACTGGGTCAATTTGAAATAATTGCATGAAAGAGGAAGACTATTATTAGGTAGCTGATCTTACACACTTGAAAGCAACTTGTAAGCCTTTAATCAAAAGATCATGCTTTGTATGCCCACGTCAACATATTAGAGTAACTTGAACTTTGTTGACAATTTATGAGGAGAGCATCCTAATGAATAAAATTGACCCTCTGGTATATTTTGATCATTATTCTCCAATATTAGGCCTTCCCCGTTTGAAAGAAGGCATAAGACTTGTACACAGAGTGGACTTGGAACATCATGATTTACCACATCTATGCTAAAGCAAAAATATGGTTATTTGAACTTTGAGAAATCATTTTTTTCGTCCTTGTACGCATGCTCAAAAATCCTCAGAAGTTTAATCTAGCAAGCGTATCATTTCAAGAATATGGTGTGAAGGGCAATTGCTAAATCATTGACCCCATATTTTATTGAACAGAGGGGAAAAAATGTAGATGAATTTTGTGGATACATTGAAGTGGGGGTGCCCTTAAAGTTGTGAGAACAATGGAACGAAATTGGGACATGATGCTGGATGGCATGCCAACATAATTAAGGCACAGGCGCACGGGCGCCACTGACCCATTATCAATGGTAAAGGCGAGGCTCCAAAAATTTGTTTGCACTTCAAAGGCACGTGTTTCAGGAAAGTTAGACGAAAGATAGGTGAAGGAAAGTGGACAACAGAAAGGACTATTATGGCTTTGTAATGAATTAATATACTGTTGATTTAATAAAAAATAATGTTAAATTTTTTAATTAAAATTTAAATTTGAATTTTAAAAATAAAAAAGATTATATTGAGAAAACTCGAATTAATTTCAAATCAAATTAGTTAAAATATGATTTCAAATATTGGTTAAAAAAAAAAAAGTTTTACAGTGAAAAGTTCTGTTTCCATTGCTAGTGGTGGGCAATATCAAAGATGATCAGACCGAGAATTCACTTTTGTTTATGGCGCATGGACTGTTTCCAACCAAGACTGTAAAAGCAGATAAGCAATCATGTTTTAAGGTCTGACTAAAAAATAAAATCAAGTAAAAAAGAATAAAATTTAGTCCTTTTTTGCGGCACCTGTATATGACATGGGAAAACCTATATTTTCTTCTAAAGGTCAGAAAATTTTCTCCTCACGTTCTGCATTTTACTACACACGAACAAAGATACATATCAACTTTGTGTCTTGGCTCAAACGGTACTTTCTCCTTCCTCCTTCCTCCTTCCTCCGTTATAATAGACTCAGATTTGTATATCACCGTATGCATAAAAAAATATATATATATATATCAACTGCTGGTGTGGCTCATATCACCTACTAAGGATGATCTCCAATCACTCAGACCTAATCAAACAAAACGTCCAACTTGATTTATAATCTGTACACGTTTTTGAAAAGATTAATAGCTAATTGTTCAATCAAATATGAAGAACTACAGACGGGGTCATGTGACATGTCCTTCTTGTTTAATTATAAAGCAAAAATATTGTTTAAATTTTAACACAAACAGAAAAGAAAAAAAGAAATTTAAAAAAAAACACAAGATATTTTAACAGGAAGATTTTGCAGATGAGTCGTGTGACATGTCCTACTTCTTTTATTATTAAAAAAAAAAAAATGGGAGTTTCCCTCCATCCATTACTTCATTACACCGTGGCGGTCAGGCTCAAGCAATCAACTCTTCCTAAATGGACCATCACCTACATCTCCAATCAATCAAAACTTGTGAGGAATCAAACAAAACGCCAAGCCTAAAACCCTCAAATAATTCACATAGAGAAATGACAATAAACTGGTTCTTTTTATCAAAGGTGGAGGGGAGACTCCAAAGATGTGTTTGCCCTTCTTCGCAAGGAAAGTTGAGAAAGACTTTTTTTTTTTTTTATATTAAGATTTGAATATAAAATTATTTAGTTGAGGAGGAGTATTGTGACCATTAGACTATTCCCTTAGAATAAAAATTGAGAAAGATAGGTGAAGGGATGCAGACAAATGAGGGAATGGACCTGTATTTGTAAGGGTTAGCAAGGAAAAGTTCTTTCCATGGCTAAAATGGGCTACGGCATTCACTTGGTTATGGCTCATAAGCATCTCCATTTTATGGTCTTATGAACCAAAAAATAAATAAAAGAAGGAAAGGATTATTCGGCATTTGTACTATGTATACCACAACACAAAACTGCATGAGACACGGCGACATAATTAAATTCACTATTTCGACAAGTGCACCGGATTATGGCCATTAATTTGAGTATACTATATGAGTGGATGATCATGATAAATCTTGGTAATTTAATATTTTTCAATTACTTTTTTAAAAAAATTTGGATGAAAATTTTAATTATTAAAAAAGTTCTAGATACCATCTAAGGGTCATCCTTCATGTTATCAATATTATTCAATATTTTTTGAATTAAAAAATATATGAAAATTTTGAATACAAAACCTTACTATTTTTTTTATTCTCACCGCCGAAATTCGAAGTATTACAATTAATCCGGTTCGAGCATTTGTGGGGGCTCTATTTAAGAAGTGATTTTTTCAGTATATTTTTTTTTATTATTATTCTTAAGTTTTGAAACCGAAACTTGATTAAAAGAGTTAATATCTCGTCTTATTAGATCAATTATCCATTAATTAATGTAAAACTTTGCTATTAAGTAAAGTTTTAACTACCATCCACCAATGGTTACCTTCCTGGACTATCAAATGGTCACCATTGTTTTAAAAGGTTTTTTTTTTCAATGTCGTTTTTTTTTTTTTTAATTTTTAAATTCAAAACTTAATTAAATGAATTAATATTTCTCCCCCAAAACTTTTAACTCTTAAGAAAGGTTCTAGCTACCATCCGCCAATGGTTACCTTGCTGGACTATCAAATGGCCACTGCTTTTTTAAAAGGATTTTTTTCTTAGGCATTCATGCCACAAAAGTAAAATAATTTTCCTTTTTTGCTTTTTTACTTGAAGAATGAGGTAAAAAGAGAAGGATAATAGGGTAATAATCGCCTTTAGAATGTGTAAATAAAAATCATAATTTATGGATAGATAATCGTGACATATAATATTAAATTTTTTATTTAAGATCTTATATTTAAGTTTTGAGAAGATAATTTTTAAAATAAGTCATTATAAATTTTTAATAGAATTAATTAAAATATAATTTTAAATAAAAATAATAATAATAATTTGGGCCGGCGAGACGTGTGTGGACATTGCTTAACGAATCATCACACTCGACGAGTGTCACTTCATTGCCCCGTTGCACAAATTATCTCAAATGATTTCTTCTCGTTTCTCGACATTTATCAGGTTTAGGCTCTCTCTCTCTCTCAAATTTTCGGATTCTATCTTATGCAGTTACTTTCATTTGATGAATGTAGATGGGAAACAAAGAAGCAATAGAGAAAGAACGCGCTAGACTGTGAGTTTTCTGTGTCAGACCCAATTTTGATTACTCACAATCAAACCCTTTGGTGGGGTTCTTTAATCTTGAATTTAATGGGTAATTTTGTGGTGTTTCTTTTAGGGCAGTAAAGATGAAATGAATAGGGGTTATTTTGCCGACATCGCTGAGCTTAAAAAACACGGTGGCAAGGTGAGGTACTCTCCTATTGCTTACAAGAATTGTTGAATTTTGCGACTGAAGATTAAGTGATCACGTACATTGCAAGAATTTTAGAGCTTTTGATATGACACTTAAGTTTCATGGCTAAAATTTTACTAATTGGAGTGTTTTCATCTTAGATTGGGATGACGAATAAGATTATCATTCCGGCTGTTGAAGCAGTGAAGTTTCCTGCATTTGAAGCCACCTACTCAGATGGTAGAACTCTCACATTACCCATTACCACAGCCGCAAATAGTGCTTCTGATAGCTCTAACCTGGCAATTCCTAAGGCGTCTTTGATTTGTCTTTTGTTCCGAGCAAATTCTCAGGTTTCTGTAACTATTTAAGGATGTCTTAAACCTTGTCTGCAATATGGCATGTTTAAACCCTACAGTGCAATAAAAGAAATCTATAATGTACCAGTTTATTATATGTTTTGTCCATGTGTGCCTGAGGTTACCAGCAATTAAGTCCGTAGAGAACCAAACGTGCTTAACCTGATTCTCAATGCTTGTTGTCTTTCCTCCCTTTGATTACCACCTCAGTGTAGGTTAAGATGGGATTTTTACAAAGTCCTCGAACTGGTCTTAAACTCAGTTTTTAAAAGTTGTGCTTATCAGCTCTTGAATAACTGGTAATCATAACTGAGGAGAATTGAAAGATATTCCTGTTCGAATATATTCCTCTCTATTAACTTGTAAAATCTGGATACAGTATTGTCATAGCTGTTGGAACTTGTGCTTGCAAATTTGGTGATTGTAACTTGTAAACTCCCTTCTAATTCACAGGCCATGGTTGACTCTTGGAGCATGCCTTTTCTGGATGCTTTTAGAAATTCCAAAGATGTTCAGCTATTTGAGGTAATGTGACCGTAGAGCAATGAAGATTTTTTCGACAACCACATTTTTGCTTTTTAGCTGATGTGAGAAACATGCTTATCTGTTTGAAATGATAATGTGTAATCAAACTATTGATCTCTGTTGATGTGTTGAAAGACGTGATACATTATTACTAAAACAAGAAAGATGTAATAAATAAGAGACTGTTCCAATCAAACTTCCAAAATCATGACTATATAGAAAGGTTTGTTTGGTGGCAGAGATTTGGCTTAATAATTTCCTATATTTACATGAGAAAGCATAGAGTATGACAGTAGAACAGGGGACATTGTTTCCTGGTTAGACAATGCTCCTTTGGTTGGTTTGGCCATATCAAAGTCCTGACCTTTAATCCCAAGTCTGAATTGAATGAATGTGGTTTGGGAATGCCCGCCTTCTCACTATCTCATTAGTGGAACCAAACATGAGAAATTTGCTAGAATTGACGGAGAACCAATTTCGGACATGGATATCTGCAGAAAGGGTGCCTTTTCTATAGTATTAAAACTTTGGATTGGATTTAGTTGTATTCCACGCAATTTATTAAATTATTGAGCCCTTAGTTCTATTTGTGTTGGATTTAGTTGGGCCCACTACATCAGATTTTCCTTTCTTTCTCTTTTTCAGGTAACTCTATTTGTGTACATTGTTGTCATAGTCTTGTTATTGAGTTTCAAAAGGTTTCTATACGATGGAAGGCAGCACACTTGTCAAAAGTAACTTTCACATTTGCAGGTCTGTTTTATAGAGTTGCGATTGTTGTCATTGAAACCAATTAAGTGGATGCTTCTGCGAACAATGAGGAAATCTACCCCTGATAGAAAGGATAATTTGCTACAGAGGCAGATTGTTTATTCATTTGGGGACCAGTACTACTTCAGAAAAGAGCTCAAAATACTAAACCTTCTCACGGGGTACAACAACTTTGCATGTATTTAGAACTCCGTTACCCACTGGAATAATTAAAAATAACCCTTTGACTATATGATTTCTGTTGTGCTGCAGGTATATTTTCCTGATTGACAAATTTGGTAGAATAAGATGGCAAGGTTTTGGACAGGCCACACTGGAGGAGTCGTCATCACTCTTGTTGGGAGAAAAATGAGACTACAGAATCTCATTGTTCAGCAGATCAAGATGTACCCCTTTTTTTATCACGTCTGCTAGATACCCAATTGCAGATAAGGTTCCCTGGATGTGCCATTCCAATTTTGTTCCTTAGTCCTTTAACAAATTGTTTAATGCTCAGAATGTTGGGATAACTATTCCCCAAGTCTTTTCTTTCCCCTTCTCACTTTCTTTCTATTGCTGATTTATTATAATTCAAGTCCCCATGAACAACTGATGTAGAATGAATGCCCATATTTATGCTGTGTACAGACCATGCCCAGTTGGTGATTGAATCCTCTTATTTTCCCTTTTGAAAATGGGGATAGTGAGAAGCCTCCTGTTAAATTTCTTCACCATGCAAAGCTAGAGCTCTGGTGTACAAAAACTTGTTCTGGTTTTGAAACAGGTCCAAGTCTCGCCGGAACCAGGGTTAAGCCCACTGATTCAATGCACAGAAATTATTATTATTATTATTATTATGATTATTATTTTCTCTAGTCCGAAAGAGAGTCTTTGATGTGGACTATTGTGGAGTCCTCCATCTGTATGAACTTGAAGACCGACCAATAATCGCAGGTACTTTAAAAAGCAGGAGCCACAAAGCAAAAGCTTAGAAGTTCCAATGTGAATCTTTTGATCATGATCTCCAACGTTGTCCCAATTAGGTGGTATCAAAAGTTTCGGCTAGCCGCCCGGTATAAATTATTGTACTAAAAAGTTGAGTAGCTTCTCGCCCTGTCTGCTTGGGTTCACAAACTGGAATTTGCAACTACTGTGGTTCATTTGTTCTGTTTCTCTTTCGTCCCCTTATTTTTCTTTGCTCAGTGTTATTTCTATTCTTTCTTTTTTTTTTTCTTTTTTTTTTATTTCTTTGCTGCAAAGGGTAGATGCAGAAGGGGAGCCATCAGTATTTGCTTATTCTTTATAAAATATTCAATTGAAATTATAATTATTGTATCTAAAACCCACTAGTGACCACAAATCTATCAGACTGTCAAATAATTATGCAACCTTGTCTTCACGCCATTAAATCCCAATATACGAGTAGGAAGAGAATTTTCATCAACAAATATTTTACATGTTAATGCTCTAAGTTACTATTTTCTCTTCTTCACGCCAAAAAAAGGTTGGATTTTCTTCCTCCAAATTGACAAAAACAACAAACTTGAGCTCTTCAAATTGAAGGCCCTTTGTATATTGATGAAGATGAAGCTGCACATGAGTGAAAACACAAACCCGGTGGGGGGCGAAGGAAGATGAGAATGAGGGAATTGAGGACCACAAATGGAAGGTTCTAGGAAATGTGATAGAAGTTTCTTTTGAAAAATATTATTCTCTTAATTATTAAATATTTATAAGTATAGCTGCATGAATATGGTTCCCCCCCCCCCCCCAAAAAAAAAAAAAAACGAAAAATGCTATGGCTGGCCAAAAATAATTGTCACATGGGGTGTGCCAAAAGGTGAACATTGACAGCGATCTTACATTATTCTTCCCTTTCCCCACACCTAAGCAATGATTATCACAAGCTTCTTCACCCTTTATTATATAATAATTTTATCTTTTTCTCTGGGATTGTTAAGAATTTAAATTATATGGTTTTAGAAGAGGTGGGTTTGGTCTCTCATTGCAAAGCAAAGAATCTACCCTTACAAATGTTTATCTCCAACACAACAACCTAACTCAATGACTTCGCATAATGGAACATGGCGAAGCACAATTGGTCAAAAAGAAAACCCTTCTCTTTGTCCTTATGATCAAGGTGAGTAAACTAAATACCTTTCTATCTATGAAGAAAATTTTTATATTCTTATGGAAAAAAAATAAGTTTCAAAGTTAGATTATGTTTTTAAAAATAGACAGAGTAAAGGGTAAAACTCTAAATTTGGAATCAAAAACTTATTTTTTGAAATAATTTTTAAACTACTTTTGATAAAGGAAATTTGATCACATTAATACCTCATTCGTTTTAGTGAATTTAAAACAAAAATAATTTATATTTCCAAACTAGATCTTAGAAATTAAGTCCGGGTAGAATTCTCATTTAATAAAACAAAGTTTTTATTAAATTTAAATAGAAGAATTTGAGCAAATTCTGAGGGGTATTCATTGTAATTTCCTTTCTCCTTAACTAGTATAATCTTTGAATTGCGTCCCAAAGACAATTTAATGATAACAGTTTATTTTTTTTTTTATTTCATAATTTAAAATTTGATTTCTGTTATAAAAAAAATAACCCATGAATTGCTAGAACGTTCGCACTTTCATGTCTCACAAGGAAAGCTCGGGATTATGAGGTGAAGATAGGACCAGAACAATTTCAGTGATCTTCAACCCAGATGAACCCGCACATCTTTTTTAATAAATCAAGCTAATTATATCCGAAACGAAACAAAATAAAATAAAATAAAAAACCAAAAAAATCCCTTTCAATACATGTCTTATTCTGACAACGTTGTTTTAGACAATCATCGACACAGAACCTTATCGATCAAGAAACATTTAAGAATGATGCCATTACATGGTCAGCATTTTGTACTTTGGAGGAAGTATCGTCGGCCTGTGCCACGTGTCTTGACGTTTTGCTTTGCTTACATTTCCATTATTTGTGGCCCGAAAACTAAATTTTGGCACAAAAGTTCTAGCTGGAAAATTTATCCAATTGACCTAAAAAATATTTAAAAATTAAAAATTATGACATTTGTAATTGCTGAGATTTCAAGTGAAGGAAATATTTATAGTCTATTTCTAGGTGAGCTACAACTCTCAAATGTCAATTTGCGAAGGAAAGAAAGAGAGAAATCGAACAATTTGGTCATAGAATAACACCCAAGATTTCTTGTATTATAATTATTGAAATCTTGGTCTAGAAAATCAATGAGTGTTATAATCATATGTATCACTGAGAATGCGAAAAACGTTTTTTAATTTTTCATATTTAATTTTTTCATATTTTTTATTTTTAAAGAAAATAATAGAAAATTTAAAAATATATTCAAAAAATACATATTTTCCTATTTTTAATTTTTTTCTAACAATTTAAAAAAATTTTAAAACTAAGAATTTATTTATAATAGAAAACAATAGAAAATACTTCTAAAATTGTTTTCTATTTCTCTTTGCAAATTAAAAAATCATATTTTTTAATTTTTATTTTCTAAAAATTAAAAATTGGAGTATCTGATTACAATTTTGTTTTCTTAAAAAATATTTTTTGAAAAACACCCTTTTATTCTACAACTAAACACACCATAATTTACAATTTTTTTATTATTGTAATATTGCCACAATAGACCCGAACAATAACCAAAATTGAATATTAAAAGATTATCATTAAAAAATTTTAATTATTATCGTAATAAAATTTAATAGTAGATCAACAAAGCATTTTATTAGTGATACAATTATTTTTATGTTTTACAGCCCTAGATGGAGCCTTTTAATCAAAACCTCCAAATTGTTATGATAAATAAGCCATGGTCATGCATGCATGAGTCATGACCATGCAACATTGAGACCACCGAGGTCAATTTTTTGTCATTAAGAAATGAATAGACAAGGACGCATGGTGGCTATGGATAGGATCCTACCGAATTTTGGCGTAGCATAGATCTTGATGCCACATGGCAACATTCGGGCCCATTTGATTTGATGCTTACCAGCAAGTCCCTGCAAGTAATAAATATTTCTTATTATTTAGTTATATATGGTCAGAAATAATATATGGTCAGAAATAGACCTGGCCTTCATGGTTAAGAAATGCATTTTTGGGGTTCTTTCTTTTAAAAAGAGAAGGGCAGAAAAAGAATGGGGTTATGCATTTTTGGTTTTGGGTTCGGCTTTTGATGGTGAAGGGAGAGAGAGAGAGAGAGAGAGAGAGTTAGTCTTTCTAGATGGTTTCTTAAAACAAAACCCTAGATGGTTTCTTAAAAGTGATTTAGGTTCAAATGATGCTAAAAATGACATGTACGCTTCGTACGATTCAACAACTTGTGACTATTTGAATTGGTTTGTCTTAATTCATGATTTTGCCAAGTTCAATGTATTACGACATGAAGGATCTATTTTGAAAATTAATTTTCTTTTTTAAATAAATTCTTAAGAAAGGCTGCCGCACTCCAAACTAGCATTCCTCGTGTAAACTCTTAATATTTTTCTATAAATATTAAAATTAAATTTTATATTTTATTTAGAAAATTTTTTTTCCTACCTGTTTTGGATTTTGAAAGTCTAAAATATTGTAAATTGTTCAAAAAAATTAAACCCATGAATTATAATTATGGTTTAAGAAGATCATATGGCTGACGTGGGTCAAGTTTAACACTTCCCCCGCCCCCGGGGGGGGGGGGGGGGTTCCTTTTGTAGATGTACTGACCACTTTACATTACACGTTCCCTGAGTTTACGAAGCTGGAAAGCATTGTCGGTGAATGCGAATAGCCAGTTGATTTCCATTGACACTACCTGCTCTGTCCTTTATTGCAATAATAATCTAATCTTTTTTTAAAAAAAATTTAAACTCTATTGTTTAAAAAATAAATATTTAAAATCAATGAAAAAAAAAAAAATTGATTTAGTTTGTACGGATTTTTTTACACCACTCATTCCTATTAAGATCATTTCCTCAACTAAATCCATAACTATCATATCTTTACGAATACATTACATCTAAATTTTCAATGATCTGCCTAGATATTTTATTAAATTTCCTATATTTAAGTTCTCTATCTTCCTAACTGATGCATCCTTAAACTTTCATTGCACATATTCAAATCATTTCAGACGGTACTCTTATACCTTATTTACAATTGAGTTAATTCTTAATTTATTACGTATCTCGTCGTTTCTAATTCTATTATTTCTAATTTTGTCACACATCCACCTAAACATTTTTATTTTAGTTACAGTCATTTTTTACTCTTATTGTTGTTTAATGACCTAACACTCAATACTTTATAATAGAACAAATCTTACTATGATTCTATAAAATTTTCCTTTTAGATATAATGGTATCATGCGATCATAAAAAATTTTAAATGCCTTCTTCTAATTCATCCAACCTACTTAAATTCTATTATTTACATATTTGTTTATAGGATTTTGAATGCCTTACCACCGTTTTATAGAATTTTTTTGCCCTTTGTTATAATGACCAATTTCTTTCCGAGGAAAGTAAAAGGTTAGTGCGATAGAAACGCATTACTTCTCAAAAAAAATAATAATAATAAAATAACACTAAAAAAAAACCGACCGGACAGATAAAGTAACAATTTAATGTAATAAAAAATTTATATTAAAAAATTCATAATTAAAAAAAAGGGACTCTGATTTTTAAAAAAATTAAAAAAAAATTATAAATTCATATAAATTTAAAAATTTTATTTGTTCCGATTATCCCCTCCCCTCGTCTGATCCAATATGGTGTGATGTGTAATGTACTAGAATGTGTACGATTAAAAGAAATGACACGTTTTAACCGGAAGCAACAGCCCCCCCGGGGGCTTTCATGATCCTTTTATTATTATTATTATTATTATATAAATATTTAAATCTAAAATCATAAAAAAAAATTATATCAATGCTATCGTAAAGTTTGAGATGTTTGATAGAGAGTAAAAGTATGCAATAAATAAATTTATACACTATTTTAATAATAGATCACGATATGAATTCAATATTGACTTACAATCCGAGAGTTCATACGTTAAGAATAGCATGCGTGAGCTATTTTTTTAAATGAGTTATTTGTCATCGATCGATCGGTATTTAAATCTTTTCAACTAATCCAACTTAAATAGATTCTCTTTTCAAATTTTATTTCTTCATTTTTATAATTTAAATTTGAGATTCATAATTAAAAAATACAACAGTCGACCACCGCGTCTATAGAAATTTGACCTTGTGTTAGCTATTTTGTAAAGAAGTCAAGATAATAAGAAGCATAATGACTACGTGAGGGTTTTAATAATTTAAATTTATTAAAAATTAATTTTTATATAATTATTATATAAATTTTAATCAGTAATATCATAATCTATCGGAATTAAATGAAACTATTAAATACATGATAATTTATATTTACTTTTATGTTTATACATGTAAACTAAGAAGTTTATGAGCATAGAGGAGGTGGCTTTTTCTAAATTGGCTTGACTGGGTTTATATAAATAATATCAAATTTATGGGAAGAACAATTTTTATTTTTTGATAAATAAAGAAAAACAACAAGGCAACTAACAACATTATTACACATCTCTAAGCATTATTATAAATGTTTTTATTTATTATAAAATATCAAATTTAAATTATAACTACTAAACTTCATATTAATCTATCATCACAATTTTTCTTAAAATGTCAGATAATCATAATATTGTATAATTCTCTTAAAATTCTAAATATACTTTCACAATTACCTTTTATCCCAATTTTATAATTCTCTTAAACCAAAAGTTTTGGTGATTATTATTGTTAAAATGTTGATTGGTCTTGGCTGTACTACATTTTTAGTTGATTGATTATATTCAACAAGAAATGCTGCCAAATTCAATCTGTACTTTTTTTTAAATGATTCGAATCTATGATCATCAGATCAGATGGGAAAAAAAAAATTATATATATATATTATAATTTGGGTGTTGTTTTCTAATGGAGATTGTTGAAACCAACCTCAAAGTGCCTTATTCTCGTATAATGCGGACACAATATTGTAATATAGTACAACTTTATACGAATTAAAAAAAAAAAAAAGTTTAGGACAGAGATAATGGCGGCATGGATATAAAATTGTGGATCCTTCGTTTCCACAGGTTACATGGAGACAAACCTGTATCGTAGAGAAAAGAAAACCTAAAAGTAAAAATAAATATGAAATGATATAAAAAAAGTATTTTTTAAAAAGTATAAAAAGTAAAAATAAAAAAAATATTTATGTAAATATTAATTAATTTTATGTATTAAAATATTTTAAAAATATAGGAAAAGGCAAGCCCTGTATCACACTAAAATCCAACTGCCATCCTGCGAGTCAAAGTTCAAATCCTTCGCATAGCCGAAAAAGGGTTCAATTCTTTCTTTTATCTTCACATGATCTGAGTAGCAATATTAGGTAAGCTGTATTTTCACATGTCCCGCTTTAAAAAGGAAAAGATTATTTTTATTTCTTCGATTTTAACTTCTAGTCAACCTAATAGAGCTAGATTTAGCACTACACCTATGAAAGTTAATATTTTTTTTAATATAAAAAATTATTAATATTATGATTTTTTTATTATTGTAAATATATTTCTTTATATTTTTTTGTTGTTTTGAGAAATTTAAATCATTTTTATAAATTACTTTTTATTTTTACTTGTAAATTTATTTTAATAAACCTAGACCAACACATTGAAAACAAAAATTTGTCAACCATGAATTCATAGCAATTTTTTTTTTTAATTTAAATTTGGCAAATCTTTTTTAACTCAATAATAGTTTAATATCAAGGGAGTTTTGGAATTCTGATCAGAGAACAAGTCATTCTTCTATTTCTATTCAACCCCACCAATGGCAGAAAAAGTAGAATTAAATCGTTAGGTGCTAATATATTCAAAACTTGAATGCCCATTCATCTACTTGAAGAGAGTATAGAACTTAGAAGTTTTTAATTTATGGGCGCCAAGACAACAAACCTATATTTTTTTTCAAATATTAACAAATTTAACTCCTTAAAATTCTATGAATACACTAATATTTTATACATAACTATCACATCATACTTATGGTACCAACAAAGAGAAAAAAAAATAATTTCCTTACATGGATTAATTATCCAAGTTAAAAATAATTATAATAATATCATATCTATATTTTAAGAATTTTTATAATATCATTGTGGGGTATTGCCCACAAAGTTGGTAGCCATTCATTAAAATACACATATTTTTTATAAAATTAATAAGGATAAGTGAAAATTTGTTGAGTGAAAATTCAGTAATTATTAATTAATTTTTATACATGAATTATAATTTAATTGATAATATTTTTTTTAATTTTTCGATATGTATATAAAAAGGATAACTATTAATTTTTATGGTATTCATGTTAAAGAATGATTTTGATGGAGGAAGGTCGTTTCTTTTGGAAAATTATTAAAAAAAAAATTGCATGACTTTACCAAGAGAAAGAAAAAAAAAAAAAAAAAACAGAGAGAGAGAACACATAGGAAATAAGCCCTCTTGATGTACTACACATTACGTTGCGATATATTTATTAAGAGGAAATTATTTGTGAAGTTTTCAAACTTTACTGTTAATTCATAAATTAATTTTTAAAATTCAAAATATAACGATCGAGGATCTAAATTTAAAAAATCATAACACATTTAGTATTTTCGTCACTAACAGTGTCAAATTAGCCGTTAAATGCTGAGTTTGATCGATGTGACAGATGATGTGCCGAGATAAATTGTGAGTTAGCTTCCATCTTGACAAGAATTATTGACGTGTCACATGACACGTCAGCGCCATGTGCAAACGATATTATCATGTCATTGCTAATACTAACTTGATAGTGTTACGTCATCATTTTAAATGAATAAAAATTAATTATTTTAAATTTAAAAAAATTAAAATAATGTGTTTTTGAGTTAATTATTTGACACTGACGAAACAACTTACTTAAAAACTCATTAACTGCTAAGTACATCGCATCTAACGCCGTAATGTGTTTTTGAGTTGAGATTACGGAAAAGAAAAAAAAAAGAGAAAATTACTTGTCAAGTTATTAAACATTACAACGAATTCACAAATTAGTTCTTAAATTTCAAAATACAACGAATGAGGATCTAAACTTTAAAAATCGTAATACCATTAGTCCTTTCGTCACTAACGGTACCAAGCTGGCTGTTAAATGCTGAGTTATGATGTTAGTTGACACGTAAGCAATTGATGTAGTGTTGAAAGCCAGGTGGGATAGTATCAGTCTATATCAATTGTCAACTCAATATTTAACGGTTAGCTTGATATCGTTAGTGATGGAATGACCAATGATGTTACGATTTTTTAAGTTTAAAATCATTGTATTTTAAAGTTTAAAAATTAATTTGTAAATTTACAGTAAACTTTGATATTGTTAATTATTTGACACTGACGAAACAACTTATTTAAAAACTCATTAACTACTAAGTACATCGCATCCAACGCCGTAATGTGTTTTTGAGTTGAGATTACCGGAAAGAAAAAAAAAAAAAGAAATTACTTGTCAAGTTCTTAAACTTTACAACGAATTCACAAATTAGTTCTTAAATTTCAAAATACAACGAATGTGGATCTAAACTTCAAAAATCGTAATACCATTAGTCCTTCCGTCACTAACGATACCAAGCTGGCTGTTAAATGGTGAGTTGTGATGTTAGCTGACACGTCAATAATGGATGTAGTGTTGAAAGCCAGGTGAGATAGTATCAGTCTATGTCAATTGTCAACTCAATATTTAACGATTAACTTGATATCGTTAGTGACAGAATGACTAATAATGTTATGGTTTTTTAAGTTTAAAATCATTGTATTTTAAAGTTTAGAAATTAATTTGTAAATTTATAGGAAAGTTTGTGGACTTCAATAATTTTCTAAAAAAAAAAATAAGGGATGCGATGTACTTAACTGCTAAATTGGAGAAAAAAAGGGTAAGACGAGTAAACATATATAAATCATTTCAACGGAGGCTAGCGTTCTCCTGAAGGAAACTTCTGTTTTCGGCTGTTGTCGCGGACTCTCTCTCTCTCTCTCTCTCTTCTCTCTCGAAAACGCAGGGGGGGAAAAAACAAAGCAGTCACCTCCATCTTTGCTAAATCAAATACCCTTCGTTTTTCTCCCCCAATTTAATAGTAAAACTTCTAGCCGTTGTTGTTGTCGTCGCCGTTCTTCTGCCCACCGCATAAAAGCAGAAGACAGAGAGGATACTCGGACCTTTCCGGAGAGAAAGAGAGAGAGAATAAAAAGATTAAAGAGAGAGAGAAAGAATGCGGGTTAATCTTCCCGCACGTTTTCTGATCTTGATTTTGGCCGAATGTGTATTGACGGCGACGGCGATTTCATCTTTTCCTACGACTCTGACGCTTGAAAGAGCTTTTCCGAGGAATGAAAGAGTTGAATTAAATCAACTGAAAGCGAGAGACAGAGTTAGACACGGTCGTATATTGCAGTCCTATTCGGGAGTCGTTGATTTTTCCGTTGAAGGAACTTATGATCCCTACCGTGTTGGGTAAAATAATAATAATGATAATAATAAGAAACCCCAAATTTTAGTCTTTCTTCGGTTCTTTCTTGGTTTTGGTTACTCGATCTGTTTCTTTATTTTGAGTGTTTTCTCCAAGAATATGATGGATTCCCACTAGGTTTTCTTTTCAAATTCCGGGTTTCTAATTTTTGTGGGTTTTAATAATATTGACCTCTTTTATAGCCCCCCTTCAGATTGTAGGTTTCTGATTTTATGGATTTTTTTTCCAAGAACACAGGTTGATTGATTCGCATTAGGTTTTTCAAAATCTGGGTTTCTAGTTTTTGTTGGTTTCTTTTGTTATCTTTAAATTCTTATGTCGGTCAATGAATTCGTGTTGTTTCTTTTCTTTTGGGAGTTCTTAGGAGTTCTCTGTCTTGGTTTTGATAAGGGTTTGGTTATGTTTCTTGGGATTGATGGTTTGAATTTTTTCTAGGCTATATTTTACGAAAGTGCAACTGGGTACTCCTGCAAAGGATTTCTATGTTCAGATTGATACAGGAAGTGATGTTTTATGGGTTGGCTGCACTTCCTGCAGTGGTTGCCCTCAAACCAGTGGACTCCAGGTAGAATCACTTTCCCTTAATCTGTATAAATTTTCTTTGCTGGTTCTTTCTTTCTTTTTTTTTGGGTCAAAATTAGGGTTCATGCTTATGTTGTTAATGATTTGAACTTGATTTTACAGATACCTCTAAATTTCTTTGACCCCTCGAGCTCGTCAACGGCTTCGTTGATCTCTTGCTCAGACCAAAGATGTGCTTTAGGTATTCAGTCTTTAGATTCTGGCTGTTCTACTCAGAACAATCAGTGCGCCTATACGTTCCAGTATGGAGATGGTAGTGGGACCTCAGGATATTATGTAGCAGACTTGTTGCATTTTGACACAATTGTTGAAAACTCTATCACTACTAACTCTTCAGCATCAGTGGTCTTCGGGTAAGCTTCACCATATTGATTTATTGACATTAGGAGAATAACTATGTTTTGCATTTTGAATGTTGGTTGGAACTAATGCATTCAATTGACAACAATATTAAACAGGTGTAGCACTTCGCAGACTGGAGACTTGACAAAGTCAGATAGAGCAGTTGATGGAATTTTTGGGTTTGGGCAGCAGCCGATGTCTGTCATCTCTCAACTTTACTCTCAGGGATTGACACCTAAAGTGTTTTCTCATTGCCTGAAAGGAGATACTGGTGGTGGAGGTATATTGGTTCTTGGGGAAATTGTGGAGCCAAATATAGTTTATACCCCACTTGTCCGATCACAGTATGCTTTCCTCCTTATTTTAGCTATATCAGTACTTTTACTATATTTCTTTATCAATTTAAGATTATACTATTATAGACCATGGTCTATTATATTTGTTAGTTTATAGATATTTAGCATACCTGTTATAAGACTCTTAAAGATGCTATACTGATCTATGTATTAGGTCGTTCTATTGGTATTATGGTTTTGAAAGCAATTGGATTGAAAATTTAGTATACCATCCCTTTCGCTTAGCTTCACAAGATATCAATTTATTGTCTTAAACGAAAGAGTTTTTGGTGCGGCAGTAGTTGAATTAGTGTTTGTTATCATCGCATATGTCTTTAATTGTACCTGCATTCTTAGGGCTGCCCTGTCCCTAGGTCATCGGACTTGTAAGACTTTCTTTGAGATGTTGAGGGTGTGCTGTAGTTCTAACTTTAGGTCATAGCTCTGTAACATCATATCAGTTCTTTTACAGTTGTCCTTTAGGCTGCAGAGACGTTCAAGGTTCTGTTTTAGGTCTCCATGCTCCACCTCAGATGCTTTGCCTCAATTCAGTCATGGTGACATTTGCATATTAGTAGATGTTGCCAAAGTACAGACATATTATTATACCATTATGAGATAGGACAAGAAAAATCTCCCCTTTTTCTGGTCAGGCTTTTCTTTTGTTTTAATTTGACTGTGAAAATAGCTTAAGCATCTGATGCAAAGTACAGACATATTATTATACCATTATGAGATAGGACAAGAAAAATCTCCCCTTTTTCTGGTCAGGCTTTTCTTTTGTTTTAATTTGACTGTGAAAATAGCTTAAGCATCTGATGCAAAGTACAGACATATTATTATACCATTATGAGATAGGACAAGAAAAATCTCCCCTTATTCTGGTCAGGCTTTTCTTTTGTTTTAATTTGACTGTGAAAATAGCTTAAGTATCTGATGCCTCTTGAAACTATTCAACGGCGCTAAATCCTTCAGACTAATGCCTTCTTTTCCATCAAAGGAAACAGAATCCTTCAAACGAATGCCTTTTTTAACATCTAAGGAAAAAGAAGGATTCAACTGGAGACAAAGGATCCTGTGAACCATGATTATTGGCTTTATGTGCTTTTCTTAAATCATTTCTTTGACCCCTTTGAAATATGTCTTGACACTCTGAGTAGCAGAAGCCGTTAGTTTCCTGATCATTAGAGTCCTTTAAATATTTACATCTTGTAGCATTTGAGGATTCACGACTCTTGCTTTTAATTAACTTCACCGGTATATGTTCTGTTCAGATCTGTTATAGAGTGTGTGTGTTTGTTTTTTTTTTAAAGGGGGGATTTGTTATGGGTTTATGGTGTTCTCTGCCTTTAGGTTTTGGAGAATGATTCATATTATTGACTGGTTGGTGCAAGTTTGATTTGCTTTCTTTGTATATCTGAAACCTTCAGGCCCCATTACAACTTGAATCTTCAAAGTATTTCCGTTGGTGGCCAAACATTGTCCGTTGATCAATCTGTCTTTGCAACATCAAGTAATGAAGGCACTATTGTTGATTCTGGAACAACATTGGCCTACCTGGCGGAGGAGGCTTATGATCCTTTTGTCACTTCTGTAAGTTGCTGTGGATTGCTATAAATTTCTTTTCTGCTTCTAACAATTTAAAGCATTGTTTTTCTGTTGATAAGCACTGTCCACTGGTAGGATAGTGCTCATAAAAATCCTGGTATCTTTATTTTTGTTACAAGTTTAGAGCTTCTTGTTCTCTCATTTCTGCAGATCAATAATGCTGTTTCGTCATCTGTGCGCTTTCTTCTTTCCAAGGGAAACCAGTGTTATCTGATCACCTCCAGGTTTCAAATAGAACATGTTTGATATGTTATGTTACTGATTCAGTTTTACTCTTGGTTTCACCTTTTGAAATATTTTTTAATTGTGTTTAGCTTAGATGAGATATTCCCATCAGTTAGTTTGAACTTTGCGGGTGGTGCTTCCTTGATATTAAAGCCTGAGGACTACCTCCTGCAGCAAAGTTCAGTTGTAAGTTGATGAGACTCTCTCGCTTTCTCCTTTTGTTTGAAATTAATGTGTCAGCACACACATGCGTCCAAAAACAATTACACAGATGTTTAATGACGGGGTTTTCCCTGTCAATTTGTGCTTCATGACCTGAGTATCTACTCCGTCCAAGATTAGACAATGAAATGGCTCTTTTAGCTGTTGCAAGTTTTCCAGTTTTTGTTGGCCAATATGTGCAAAAATGTCCTAAGAATTTTGTAGAAGTATATGTATTATATCAACAATTTTCTGGAATTCTAAAATGGGGCAGTGCAAACAATTTTGAAGCTTTTCCATAAATTTCTGCAGGCCCCCTGATATCCAACAGGATGCGCACCACAGTCCCTTTCTTGTTATGTTACCTTCTTATCTGAAGTAATTTGTGTGTTGCTTACCCTGAGTCTATCTGTTTATCATCTTTTTAATGGCTTGGGTATGTCAAGGTCACCATAGAACACCAGATTGTATTAGCTACCATGCGATGCAAGTATCTTTTTGGCACATGTCAGTGCCTAATTGGTGTGAGCACTTGCTAACTAGAAATCGGTGTTGCTCTAGGGTGGTGCTGCAGTGTGGTGCATGGGATTCCAGAAAATTCAGGGTCAGGCAATCACAATATTGGGAGGTATTGTTACTGAACTGAGAGACTATTATAGATATGTAACTGGCGTGGTCCTCCCCTTAGTGCAATAATCTTCTGTTTCTAACCGGTCTGAATACTTGGAGCTTGTTTTCATACTTGGTCTTCTGTGTCTGTTTCTGTGAGCATGGTTTTTGTTTGGAGCACATCAAGCCCTGCACCCCCCCAGCTTCTGCTCCCATTCAACATTTTCCGACCTCAAATAATATATATACCTTCACTCTCTTGTCTTGTCACTCATTTCGGAGATAGCACCATACGATGACCCTTACCAAACCGCAATGTTCTTAGAGTGATATTTCAGTTTCTTTTATGCAAGTTTGGAAAAGATGATGATATTTCTGAGGTTTTGAAGACTACACTTTTTCAATCAAATCTGGCATGCTTAAACTCTTGAAATTGAAATATATTTTTTTGCAAGATTTAGCATTTAAGTCCAACAAGGTTTTTGATAGTAACTATGAATCAAAACATATGCCAACAGTTCCTTTGATGCTTCTAGTTGTCATTAGAGCCCAAATCATGTCGTATGCTATGATGGGTGTCTGATTTTCTGGGGATTAACAGATTTCTCCTCTCTGTTGCAGACCTTGTTTTAAAGGACAAAATCTTTGTTTATGATCTGGCTGGTCAACGGATTGGATGGGCCAGTTATGACTGTAAGTAAATCAATTATGTCTATCATTCTACTCTGCAAAGAAAATTTCTTTTGCAGTAATTTTCAGATAATGCAAGCAGACATTTGAATAGTGCCACTGACAGGACTTCATTAAAAATAGGAAGAGAGAGAGAGAGAGAGAGAGAGAGAGAGAGAGAGATTCATTAATCATTTTCTGATCCCAATGTATCCCAAGATTAATGTACTATGGGAATCCTTAAAATTTTCTACAGAAGTTATTGTTAAAGGTATTGGTTTATGATCTTATATTTTCTTCACATCAACAGGTTCGCAATCTGTCAATGTTTCTGCAACTAGCAGCAGTGGAAAAAGTGAATATGTAAATGCAGGTCAGCTGGATCAGAACAGCTCGCCATCAAATGTGCCATGCAACCTCTTCGCGAGCGGCATTGTAGCTCTCCTAACGCATCTATTACTCTCCCACAGATCTTTCTTTTTGTAACATAAAATGCAAGAGATGACTATACAAACCATCATCCGTCATTCTTACCCTTCTCTCTTTATCTATCTATCTATACACACACACACACACACACATATATATATATATATATATTTATATATTGGCTTCAGCCGATATTAATTTCTAGGCGATTGGCAGGGCTGTTATATTATATGATTTTAGAGCTTTGTGCCCGCTCTGTGTGTGACTGCGCAATGGGGCTGGTTTTTTCCCCCTTCATCTTTTCTTTGACAGCCATGTTGACGGCTTAAATTACCTTTACTCCCCCATTAAAATAGGAAGGCTTCATTGACAGGGTTGTATATTACGTTTATACATGATTCAATAGTTTACATAAACAGAATTTAGTTTCCGTCAGTCTTTTTCTAAGTTTGGATTTCTTTTTTTCATTTCTATTCTTTCTTTTCTATTTTTATTTCATGTACCACTTTTTTTGTGGGTATCATATAAATAATGTACTATTATTGTGTGAAATATGAAAAATGAAAAACCATCTCAAAAATAAATGAATGTTTTATTGATGGATAATTCTCTCTCTTTTTCTTTTTTGTTTTTAGCTTACATTAAATTGGATCAGATAAAAAAGGACGGCTACAAGTGAGTCTTAATCCTAAATTTTGGAATTTGAGAGATCAATATAAGAGAGGAGAGAGAAATAAAATAAAATAAAATAAAATAACAAGAAATACTAGTTTTACACTAACAAGGAATATTAGGTTTGTGGAGAAATAAGAATTCTAAACCATCTACAGTAGGCCAATAAAAATGGAAATCTTACAAGGACTCATTGGCAAATCCTCAACTATGAATTGGCCTTTAACTAGTGTGATTAGAGACAGGATTGTGGGGAGGGGGAGAATCAAGTAAGATGGCCCAAATTCCATCTTTAGGAATTCCAAGTACTCATTGTATGTTGTATGTTGGAGATCTACATTCCGACGTCACCGAAGCACAACTTAATGTATTCTTTGCAAATTTTCTATCATCCGTTGTTCGTGGGGACTATTTTGGGCAATCCCTATGTCATGGTTTCCTTAACTTCCGTACCAGTCAAAGTGGCAGGCATTACTCTTCCTCAACCCACCTCGGAATTTTAATTAGTCTCATTATCTAACATTTTGTTCCCAACTTGTCATTGATGTCTGAGCAGCACAATTGGCAATGGAGAGTATGAATCATACAACAATCAATGGAAAAGCGATCAGACTTATGTGGTGTTGAATGTGATCCTGAAGCTCGAAAGAGAGGAATTAGCAATGTTTTTGTTAAGGTAATCTATACCGACCCACATATCTATATACCATACATACATTCGCATATATTTTTCTTATATTTTAATGATATGTTATATTCTGTTGTCTTCATTTTATTAATATGGCTATTGGGTTAAACAAAAAAAAAGCCCAAGCTAATTATTTATTTCATCCAAATAGAGTTTTGCATTGATTTTCCATAGTTCTGTTTTCCTTTTGAATTTGGAATTGTCAGAATTTGGACGACTCCATCGATGGCACGAAACTTCACACGATCTTTGCAAACTGTGGGCTTGTTTTATCCTGCAAAGTTGCTGTCTCAGAAGATGGAAAAAGCAAGCACTATGGTTTTGTCCAATTTGATTCAGATGCATCTGCTCAAAATGCCATTCAAAAAGTTAATGGATACAAGGTTAACGGAAAAGCACTGTAAGTATATTAAGGTTAATTACATTTTGTGTACCTAAGATATTCTCTATTAAGATAATGTTATATGTACCAAAAATCCTGAATTGACGTAACTCCCCCCCCCCAAAAAAAAAAACTTTGTTTGCGACAGGTGTGTCACCCACTTTATTCCGAAGGGCCAAAGGATGTCGACAGACGATGGAGCCAAATACACAAATCTGTATGTGGAGAACTTCAAGAAGCACGTGACTGAAGAAATACTAATGAGATTTTCTCCAAATTTGGGAAAATCACCAGCCCTCTCATCTCCAAGGACTCTAATGGGGTGTCGAAAGGGTTTGGATTTGTTAATTTTGAGAATCCAGATAATGCAAAACAAGCAAAGGAATCCATGAATGGAGTCCAACTTGGTACGCTTTCTTTTCAGAAAATTCCATCATAATAGAGAGAGAGAGAGAGATGATATTATTGAATTTTCTCTTGGTGCTGTGATTATCAGGTTCCACAGTCTTGTATGTTTCAAGGACACAGAACAAATCTGAACGTCAACAAGAGCAAACGAAACGAACGAAGGTAGTAAACTTGTGCAAGTGAAGTGTTGGTAACATGATGCAATGACGTTAGACTCTTTAACATATTGCGCTCTTTTGCTGTTGCTGTCCATTTACACGCAATACAGGGCATCAATGTCTACGTTAAAAACATCAGCGACAGTGTCAGCGATGATCAATTCAGAACGTATTTTAGTCAGTGTGGTAGAGTCATCTCTGAAAATCATGCGCGACCCTAGAGGTATAAGCAAGGGCTTTGGATTTGTTTCCTTTTCATCAACACCAGAAGCAAATAAAGCAATAACTTTACTGGGAGGTAAGGATTTATTTGTCAATGTCATTACATCTGTTTCCAAGGGACAGCCCAGTGACAACAACTCTTCTCCCCGACCCCATAATCTGAAGTTCGACTCTTGTTTTAGCAAAAAAAAAAAAAAAAAAATTGTCGTTACATCTAAGCATATAGGCCCGAGTGGGCTGCCAAGCCCACCAGCCCCAATTCCTAAATAAGCCTAACCCAACCCAGCCTGGTCACAGTGCTCCCTGAGAAATCTCCAGGCCAGGCTGTGCTTGGGCCCAAAAACGCAGCTGCCAATACTCATCTCTAGATGCTATTCCTGTTATTGTTCTTTTGCGGTCGTTGAATGATACATCTGTTGCATCCACAAATGTTTACAGGAAAGATGTTTGGTGGAAAGCCTTTGCACATGGCTCCGGCACAAAGAAAAGAGGACAGCATATCTACAAGTTGCACAAGCCAAGCTTATGGAGGCCCTGAAAACGTTGGCTACTCCTATAGAAAAGGGTGGCATCCACAGGTGATAGGTCACTTAGAATTTGAAGTGCTACAACTTTTCTTTTGTCTGCAAATGTTACTTAAGAACTATTTCACTACTTTAAAAAACAGCATAATACTGTAATTTTCCAGCCAAAAGAGCATTTCTTAATTATTTATTTATTTATTTTTTCCTATTGAGATGACAATCATTATGCGTAATTCATTAAGGATTTCAATCCTCAATCAATGAACAGTTACCACAATGACCGAGCAAGTAGAGATTTCAATTCATGATGAGAAATTGTGATTAACCATTAATAATTCCACGTGGTACTAAACATCAATCTAAATATCTTAAATATCCTTGATTGAAAGCATTGCGATGCCGCAGACAAAACCATCACATAAACTCAGCACGATGTTTCCAGAACTCAGCATTTACACAAAATGAAAGACCACAAATTGAACTGTTCCAAAAAGAGACACTATGGACCCTCTCCCCCACTCAGCAGCAAAACATGAAATTCTTGACATAGAAAATTCTATGAAATGTTGACAAAAGAAATTAAGAAAAGCTCAAAATAAGCCAAATACACACCCTTTCATTTAGTTATTATTGAAAAAAACTAATGGAAAGAATTCCGTTGCCGGGAATCGAACCCGGGTCTTTCGGGTGAGAGCCGAATATCCTAACCAACTAGACTACAACGGAGTTGTCTATTGATTGTTGTTTAGTGATTAATATCATTTAAAGCAGTCAAATTAATTTTCAATCAAAAAAATCAGTTTTTAGGGGACTTTTGATTCAGCAATTTCACGCCTATAGCATAGCGAGTACAGATCTTATTTAAAGTTTGTGCATAATTCGCAGGAGGAACTGTACAGGTTTAAGGACATTTCATTAGATATGAGTGCAATATGGAAAGTAAAGTGAATATAGAAAGAGTAAGTACTTTAACTAACCCTGAAACAATCCACCAAATAATTCAAATGGAACTGAGATGGATTAACCGATAGAGACCGAGTGGGTACACCTCACATAGCCAACAAAATATGAGAAAGATTTAGAGCAATGAAGACTAGGGCAATTTTCTATGACAACAAAAGAACAGGAGTGGAAAGCCAAGAAATTACGTGTCGCAGAGGTTGTTTGTCAGCACTTGCAACTGGTCTGCAGCGAATTTGTGCTTATCGAACAACACATAATAGTGGGTGGGTCGACTTGTTCCCCATATGGATTAAATTTCAAGTCACACAATCACAACTAATTCAATTTTGCTTAGTGAGTCGGATGTGCATTCTTGAATATAGATGCCCAAGAATACAAGATTTACCCACCGAAAGAAAACCGAAGCATTCAAAGAAACATTGAATTGGTCCAAGATTACCTGGATTCCCACATGGCCATTGAGGTAAAAATCAAATTCAGTAGGGCTGCAGATTGTGATATGAACAACGGTACCTCAGGCAGACATATAGAAGAGGTCAGATTGCCAAACTAGAAACCTGGGAAAATGTTCCACTCCTATCTGTGAATTCATGATCTCTATGATTTGCAGGAAAAAGTCATGTATGAAGTCTCTTTTGCACCACCACAAAGGTAACAGAAGACTGATAATTCTCTTCTAATGACTTGCAAGCCTGAAATTGATATATTAAAACAAATAATTAGAAGGAGAACACTAAGTAGCTTTCATGTCTTTGCACACATTAGACCATCATTCAAGCAGCTTCAAATCAAGCACAACTACAACCAATTGTTAATTTAAAAAGCATGGTTTTTAATACAAGGGAATTGTGGCACAAACAGAACTTCAAAAAATTCCAGGGAAGAGAAAAGAAGCTTACCCTCTGAATTGCATCCATCTCATGCAGCAAAACTTGATTGAATTGGCCTTCACTTACCCCATCTCTGTGCATCATTTATGCCACTGGTTAGAGAAGCAGATTTCAGTTTTACCAATAATTATATTCTGCATTGAGAAAATCAAGGGCCTGTAGAATATGATTCACAATGGTTTTTGACAATTAGTCCTCAAAAGCAATCAGAAGCTCCCTGCCGTGAAACAGAAAATTTCAAAGATGACATAAAAATTGAAACAAACAGTAAAACCCCGTTAGAAGGGAAAGAGAAAAAATGAGACCCCACCTTATCATTCCTTTACTGAATTGGCCCCGCTGAGGATGCTCTTCCTCTTTATACAGGTCATGAATAATTTCATCCCTATGGGTCTATGAAGAGACCAAACCTCTGTAGGTGGTCACAAATGGCCAATCCATCGAAGCCACAACCTGAATCAATTCATTTAAACATGTGAAATTTCATAGATTAGAATTCAATAGGAAGGTTTATTTCACTTTGTTTAAGGTCTGATGGGTGTCAATATAAATGACTAACATACAGCTGCAATTGATGGACTTGAGTCCTCTCCTGGTTGTGGGTGAGTCACTTCAGTTCCCAGATTATTGTAGGTTTATCAGAAACATGAGGAATTCTTCAATCAGTAGCGTCACACAGCGCCGTGTTTCTTCCACCAGTCTGTTTAAACCAAATTACCAAAATATGTATTGGGATTCAAGTGACAGACACCGAGAGAAACAACCTTAACATGTATCTTCAGGGCCTCATGGTACTGCTTGCTATTCTTCTGTGCTTGCTTGGCTTGAATGCATTCAGAAAAAATTCCCAGCTCTGTCTCACAGATTTTCTTAATTTTAACTAAAAATAAAAAAATAAATAATTGATATGAAAATCTGTTCTACACCTTCCAGTAATTATGCAATCTAAAAGTTCAACTAGCACACAACATCATCCAGGAACATCAGGTTATATAATTTTATTTTAAGAAGGTACAGATACTTCCCAGTAGTAGTACACTCCTTATGAATGTTGATGAGGGCTGAAAGCTCACGTCAATTGGTTTATCGGCCAAGGAGCCAACTCCTTCTAGGGCTTTCTTTACCTGGAGGAACAAATTGAGAAAACACACCATGATTAAATTTATTAACACATGAAAACCCGAATGGCCAGAATGACCTCCGAGGTTTCGGGTTTGAGCCATGGGAATAGAGAAATAGGAATTGGGAGAGCCAACTCTCCATGAAGGGCCCCACAATGCTTGGATTGGATTAGTCAGACGAATCTCGAATACCAATTGGTGACAAACAATCCACTTAGACCAAAAAAAAAAAAAAAAAAGAATGATCTCCAAGATAAAGACCACTCTCCGATTCACTAAACTTTCACCACATTCACCACCAAGAGTGGTTGTTTGATAAATTACAAATGACCCATCTTTCAAAAACCAGAAAATAACCAAAGCAAATGAGAAAGTAAATTTTCTGCAATAGCCATTTTAAATGCTGATATGTCCCAGTAAGCAAATGGGGCAAAATTTACTATACAAACTATTATTAAAATCTACTTCAAATTCTCTCAACATTCTTTTACCCTTCAAACAAGTATAGTATCGACATGGGAAGATGAAATCTTTATAACCAACAACTACAGAGAAACAAAGTACCTGCCCTGGTCAGATAAAGGCCTTGCCAAATCTCTGAGATTGAAATACTTCAAAACAAACTCCAACACCAAGGTTGGCTCATAGAAGGCTCGTGCTGACACTTCTGCAAGGATTCAATGAGAAGAAGACAATCACAATAAGACTTACAAGAAGTGCCCAAGCAGTATTAAACAACAATACAAAATACAACAGAAATCAAAAGTGATGTGAAAGAATGGCTACAATATTTACACTTCGTTTGGATAGACTATTTCGGGAGGAAAAGAAGAGATTAGAAGAGAAAGTGGTTGTATTTTCTTTGTTTGGGAGTTTTATCTGAAGAAAAAATTTTCTTCCCAAAAGTGGGAAGAAAATGAGAGAAAAGAAAACTTGAGTCACTCTTAACATTTTAATATACTGAATTTATCCTTAAAAAAATGATAGAGAAATATTTAATTCCCGATGAATCCCATATCTTCCTAAAACTCCCAAATAAAATAGAAAGAAAATTTTCCATTCTTTTCTTTTCTTTCCTAATTTTTCTTTTCTTTTCTTTTATCTCCCAGACTCCCAAACCAGGCGTTAGAGAAAATACCATTAGAACTGGGCGGGAACTCTGATAACATCCACACGAATACTCCATCCCGTCCTCAAGCTCACTAGTAGGACCTATAGCCATAGAGAAGAATGAACTTCCAACTATGGTAAATCTGTTATAAAAAATTTTAAACCATTGAAAAAATGTAATCATTATCTCAAAATCTTTAGCATAATGTGCAATCTAAATAAATAAATAATAAAAAAAAAGTACTCTCTTGATGGAAAATCCCTGAGAACAACGTCAAGCATTTGTATGGTATCCTGAGGAATATCCAGATGTCTGCAGTGTTGAAACCGTAGAGATGGTTGAGGTTAGGTTTTAAAGCAAATTTGATTGCCAGGTAGAATTGACTATCCCTCCTACGGTTCAATTAAGTGTCAATTAAGATTCAAATGCTAATGAATACTAACGTTAAAGAATATTTTTAAGTTAATTACATAGTTACCTCGGGTGCCTCTGGGATTATCTCTTTCAACCAAAGTAATCGTGAAATCCTTTGATTGAAATGGCCAAGGGCCTGCAGTGTAAAGACTCTTCATGCCATCACAGGCAAGTCTGAGCCCGCCCTAATGTCTGATTCGCCATACTCATTCACGAGTTGTTTCATCACATCCTGAGTGTCTTTAATGTAACTCCAGGAGCAATTGAGACCTAGATAATTTGAATACATAGAGATGAACTGTGGGGGTAATGGCACCGGCTCAGCCATCTGACGGTGACGGCTTGTCACGCACTAATTGAAAACCAAAGAGGGGTGATGAAACAAAACGGCTTGCCGTCAACGGCTTGTCACGCACTAGTAGATATCTTTAGTTGAAAAAAAAAATAATAACTAAAAAGGAAAGAAGGGAGGTTACCGTTGGACTGTCTCTTGAGGACAAGAGGGGGTGATGTTGGAACGTTGAGAAGTCTTGAAACACGACCTGTCACGCTCATGACCGAAGCGGCTACTCAAAAAGAGTGGAAATTTCTATTGCAAGCTTCTCGAGCAAGAAAATCGCGGCCCTGATGTTATGGAACTCGAAAGGTTTTCGAGATGAATGCGCGAGTAGAAATGGAGATGTGTACTCTCAAGCGAGTGAAACAAACTCCGGGACGGAAATCATTTCCCAACTCTGGTGTCCGGCGGAAGTACACAAGACCCGATACGGGAAGGGAAGTTGCAGCGATTGCTTCTAGGAAGTTAGGAAGCTGTTGGTCACTGCCTTGGGTCCCACACCAAAATGGTCACCTTTTAAATTTCTATCACAGTTAAGATCGGATCTTTAAAAATAAATAAATAAAAATAAAAAATAAAAAAAATTCTTAAAAAACCCTTACAATAAAAATTTTTAAAAAATAACTAAATTAGTCAAAATTTTAAAATTAGATAAATATTATTCATCACGTGATAATATTAAAAAATAAAATTAATCGAGTTTTAAAAATTTAATCAAATTTTTACAAAAATAATAAATAGTATTGATTAAACTTTTAAAATTTTTTTAAAAAATTAAGACAAAACTGTACAAATGTCCCCTGTCCTCTCTCTCTCTCTCTCACAGAGTTTTTATTGCATTTCCTCTAATTTTATATTTAAAAAGGGCGGATATTCTCTCTTCTGGAAAAATGCTTTTTGCCTGCTTTTCAAGTGTTTGTCTAATACGATCGAGAGAGATTTTTTTTTCTAAGGTTATAATCACTACCGTTGGGGACAGAGAGGGGTCACTTTTCCACGAACGTTTTCAATTTCTTTCCTTTTTGTGAAAAAGGGATTTTTTTTTTTTTATATCACCGCAAATCAAATTTTCATAAAATTTATAAATAATACAAAAAAATTTACTATGGTTTTATTTTTAAGAGTTCATCTGGTACATAAAATACTTTCTGACTTAGTGTGGGATGGAAAAAAAAATAGACGTATATATACGCAGTTTTCTTCTTATATTTTATAAAAAAAATTATTTTCACGTCTCGTACTCGTGATTTCGATGTGCTATGGTTTTACGTTACTAAAAACTATAAATAGATAAAAAATTTACAATAAAATTTGTCCAATGATTTTAACACATTTTTTTAATTAAACTAATATTACTCTTTAATTCTATTTTCTCTAAAATATGATAAAAAACTTGAATTTCCAATGCCCATAAAAATCCTTCAAAAATTTCAAATATTTAAAAGAATCACAACTTAATAGGTTTAAATAAAACTAAGATTATGATGATATTGAAAGTGTAAGTACCATTTTTTTCTTAAATAATTAGATTTGAGAAAGGTTGGGTCAGACTAATCCTAGGATTTACTAAAAACTAGAAACTGGGTTGTGCCGGGAAAGTTAGTCTTAGGCATTAGATTCGAATAAGGGCTCAAACATTGATATGGCCTGAGCTATAATAACTTATGATTAGGTTAAACAAGTTAAACCTTGAAGTTCAACATTATTATTATTATTATTATTGTTATTTATCACTTGACCTATTAAGTATCACATGCAAAGAATCTTTGAGAAGGTAATAATTAAAAATTATCTTTTTTATATTCTATTAACTCTGACCGACTTTCTTTTATTTATTTATCCTTTTTAGTACGAAGAGATGCAATCAAATGTGATTGAATTTAAAAGAGAAAGATAGTAGTGAAAAGACTTTATCGTTTGAACTATTTCTGAGAAACGACCGACTTTCTTTCACCTGCCCCTATTTTGATCCTGAAGCCCGAAGGAAAGGAATTGGCATTGTTTTTGTTAAAGTAATCTATACTGAGGCACATACCTATATACATACGTATATATTTTTATTTTATTTTAATGATATATTATATTTCATTGTGTTTGTTAATATGGTTGTTGGGTTAAACAAAAAAATCCAAGTAAATTATTTATTACATCTAAATAGAGTTTTGCATTGATTTTCCATAATTCTGTTTCCCTTTTGAATTTGGAATTGTCAGAATTTGGACGACTCAATCGATGATAGGAAACTTCACATGATCTTTGCAAACTGTAGGCTTGTTTTATCCTGCAGAGTTGCTGTCTCAGAAGATGGAAAAAAGCAAGCACTATGGTTATGTCCGATTTGATTCAGAAACGTCTGCTCAAAATGCCATTCAAAAACTTAATGGATACAAGGTTTACGGAAAAGCATTGTAAGTATGTTAAGATTATATTTTGTGTACCTAAGATATTCTATGTTAGGAATAATGTTATATGTACCGAAAATCCTGAATTGACGTACCCTTTTTTTTTCCCCAACTTTGCTTGCGACAGGTATGTCCTTTGTTCCGAAGGGCCTAAGGATGTTGACAGATGAAGCCAAATACACAAATCTGTACGTGAAGAACTTGGAGAAGCACGTGACTGAAGAAATACTCAGCGAGATTTTTTCCAAATTTGGGAAAGTCACTAGCCTGCTGATCTCTAAGGACTCTAATGGGGTGTCGAATTGAGAATCCAGATAATGCAAAACAAGCAAAGGAATCCATGAATGGAGTCCAACTTGGTACGCACCCTTTTCAGAAAATTCCATCATGAGAGAGAGAGAGATGATATTATTGAATTTTCTCTTGGTGCTGTGATTATCAGGTTCCAAGGTCTTGTATGTTTCAAGCGCACAGAACAAATCTGAACGTCAACAAGAGCAAACGAAACGAGCTAAGGTGGTAAACTTGTGCAAGTGAAGTGTATGTAACATGATGCAATTACATTTGATTCTTTAACGTATTGCTCTCCGTTCATAGCTGCTGTCCATTAACATACAATACAGGGTATCAATTTCTACGTCAAAAGCATCAGCGACAGTGTCAGCGATGATCAATTCAGAACGTATTTCAGTCAGTGTGGTAGAGTGACTCTGCGAAAATCATGCGCGACCCCAGAGGCATAAGCAAGGGCTTTGGATTTGTCTCCTTTTCATCAACACAAGAAGCAAATAAAGCAATTACTTTACTGGGAGGTAAGGATTTAGGGGATGTTTGGTTTATGAGAATGGGAATCATGAATGGGTTTGAAATCCAAATAAATTGTTTGGGTTAAAGGCATGAGGACGATGGAATGAATATGAAACCCTTGATTTGTGGGTTTTGTAAAACCCAAGAAAATAGATGGGTTTTGATAGAAACTCACGGATGAAACTCTTGAATTGATTTTTCCTCCTCTCTCTCTCTGCTCTCAGCTCTTTTCGCTCTTCATTCCTCATTTCTCCACCAAAGTTTTCGCTGGTCGCCTTCGCCTGAGCCTTCGCCCTCCGCTTGCGCCTCAGCCTCCGCCTCCGCCTCAGCCCTCGCCCTTGCCCTTCGCTCTTCGCCTTCGCCTTCACCCTTCGTCTGCGCCTCCGCCTCAGTCTTCACCTGTGCCCTTCGCCTCCGCCCTCACCCTTCGCCTCCGATCACCTTCTCAACCAATCGTCAAATCTCATTGAATCCATCTCAACCCTAATTTTGAATCCATCTTTTCAGCCAATCGAATCCGTGTCTGCAATCGCCTTCGCCATTGCCTTCTTCTCAGACTTCTCAGCCTTTAGCTTCGCCATCGCCTTCTTCACAGACTTCTCACCTTCAACATCGCCATCGCCATCACCATCACCAGCGCCCAATTTTGCCCAAGTTTAGGTTTTTTTTTTTTAAACCCAATTTTAGATTTTTTTATTTATTATTAATTCAATTTAAAAATAGAATAAAAAGATTTAAAAAATTATTTAAAATTAATAATTTTAATTTGTTTTTAGGATTATTTAAAATAAAATTTTAAAAATATTAATTTTAGAAAATTGATATTTATATAATTTTTATTCTGAAAGATATATAAACAAAATATCAACAATAGTAATGATATCCATTCCAGAATTTGAACCAAACGATTGTTATTGGAATTCAATTTCGATTTCGATTTTTAAGGTTTTTTATTCCGTGCGAATCAAACGCTACCTTATTTGTCAATGTCATTACATCCAAGCATATAGGCCCAAGTGGGCTGCCAAGTCCACCAGCCCCAATTCCTAAATAAGCCTAATCCAACCCAGCCTGGTCACAGTGCTCCCTGGTAAATCTCCAGGCCAGATTGTGCTTGGGCCCAAAAACGCAGCTCCCAATGCCTATCTCTAGATGCTATTCCTGTTATTGTTCTTTTGTGGTCATTGAATGATATATTTGTTGCATCCACAAATGTTTACAGTAAAGATGTTTGATGGAAGGCCTTTGCACATGGCTCCGGCACAAAGAAAAGAGGAGAGGACAACATATCCCCAAGTTGCACCAGGCAAGCTTATGGAGGTTGTAATGGTCCAGCTTATGAACCTATAGTGTGATGTTGAGAAATGACCAAGTTACATAAAAAGAACTATAATGCCTCAAGATGATAGTTGTTCAGTGAAGTAGAATGATCTTTAAATGAAGAATGAAGAATGCAAAAGAAAGAAAGTAAGAGGATGAGGGATAGAAAGGGGAGAAACAGAGAGAAAGAGATAGAGGAAACTAGAGATCGAGAGAAAAGGAGAAAAAGAGAGAAAGCATTAGGCAAAGGTTAGGAATCAGAATGAACTTATTATCTTTTCTTTGCTTCTCTTCCTATTGCATATATTTAAGCTTGTCTTCCTATCAGAATTGCAACTGATTCTTGGACATCAACAGTTGCTTGTTTTAACTACCTAACTAACCTTTCAAACTACTGAATATTTCTCTTCTACCCATTACAATTTTCCCCTCCTTTGAAGAGCACCCTTGTTCTCAAGGATGGAAGTTAGGAAATTGAGCCTTAATGAAATCTCAATCTTCCCAAGTAGATTCTTCAGGATTTAGATTAATCCATCTGATCAGTACCTGTGTTACTGGTTGATTATTCCTCCAGATGACCCTTCTCTTAAGTATTGCCTCTGGTTCAACTTGTGCTTGTTTATCTGCACCTAATAGTGGCAAAGTGGGCATAGCAGTGTGTAGTGGTCCCAGTTTCTTTTTTAATAAAGAGACATGAAAAACTGGATTTATCTTAGATCCAGGTGAAAGTTTAAGTCTGTAGGCAACCTTTCCTATTTTAGCTGTCACAGGAAAGGAACCATAGTATTTGGAAGAGAGTTTCAGCTACTTCCTTAGTTTGACTGACTATTGTCTATAGGGCTATAGTCTTAGATACACCCAATCTCCTATTTGAAATTCTCTCTCAGAACAATGTTGATCAGCATAAAATTTCATCATGTTCTGAGCTTGGGCTAGATGATCTTTTAAGTATTTGAATCATCGACTGCTTGTTTCTGAGGAAATTTCCAGCTGCTGGAGTTGTAGTATCCATGTAGGGACCAATTGGTATCTGTCTTGATTGGTAATCATATAAGGCTTCAAATGGAGTCATTTTAATACTATGGTGAAAGTTGGTGTTATATCACCATTCAGCTAAACTAAGCCAGTGAGTCCATAATGCTGGTCTGTCAGATGTCATGCAACGAAGGTAGTTCTCCAAGCATTGATTAAGTCTTTCATTTTGCCCATCTGTTTGAGGGTGGTAGGCACTACTAAGCTTTAATTGAGTGCCCATTAACTTGAACATTTTCTGCCAAAAGAGACTGGTAAAGACTTTATCTCTGTCAGTAATAATTGATTTCGACAATCCATGTAATCTGAAGATGTTATCCAAAAATACTTGTGCTACCTTGGCTGTTGAGTAGGGATGTTGTAGAGTTATGAAATGACTGAATTTTGTGAGTCGATCAATGACTACTAAGATGGTATTATACCCTTCAGAATCAGGCAATCCTTCAATGAAATCCATGCTAACTTGGGACCATGCTTGTGAAGGAATAGGTAAACGTTGAAGTAATCCTGGATAAGAAACATTTTCATGTTTGTTTTTTTGACAAACATCACATTTCTTTACAAATTTGACTACCGTCTCTTTCATAGAAGGCCAATAGAATATAGCTTTCACTCTCTGTAGAGTCCCCTGCTGGCCAGAATGCCCCCAGTAGCTGAATTATGCAGCTGCTCTACTATTTTGTCGCTGAGCTTCGTTCCCTTTCCCATAAAAATCTTCTTTTTATATTTCAGAAGTCCATTCTGATAATTGAAATCCGGTTTACTATCTACTTGTAAAGTCAGCTGGGTTATCAAAGTCTGACACTCATCATCATCTTCATAGGTTTGAATCACCTCTCTAATCCATTGTGGCACTACTGTTGAAATTGCCAGAACTGAACACCCTTCATGTTGCTCTTCCTTTTGAATTTCTATCCTCGAGAGAGCATCAGCAACTCTGTTCTCCTTTCCTTTCTTGTACTGAATTTCATAGTTTAAGCCCAATAGTATGGTTAGCCACTTATGCTGCATATTGGTTGTTAATTTCTGCTCCAACAAGTACTTTAAACTTTGGTGATCAGTTCTGATTATGAAATGATGTCCAACTAAGTAATGTCTCTATTTGGTCACTGCCATCATCACTGCAAGAAGTTCCTTTTCATAGATAGACAATCCTCTGCTGTTGGGTTCTAATGCCTTGCTCAAATAAGCAATGAGTTGTCCTTCTTGTGTCAATATTGCTCCCCATCCATAAGAACAAGCATTAGTCTCTACAATGAATGGCTTGGAGAAATCAGGTAACCTTATCACTGGTGCTGAACACATGGCCAATTTTAGTTAATTAAAATCAGTTTTTGCTTCTGCATTCCACAAAAATTCATCCTTCTTTAGCAATTCATTCAGGGGTCTAGCTATAATCTCATAATCTTTCACAAACCTTCTGTAGTACCCTGTCAATCCTAGGAATCCTCTCAATGCCTTGACAGATGTAGGAGTTGGCTATGATGATATGCATTCTATCTTTTGGAAATCTATTTTCACTCCTTCACCAGTGATTACATGTCCCAAATATTCTATTTTGGGTTGTGCAAAGATGCATTTAGAAAGTTTGGCAAATAATTGATGTTGTTTGAGTAATGCCAAGATTGTTCTTAAATTTTGAACATGTATCACCATGTTGGGACTGTAAATGAGTATGTCGTTAAAGAAAACAAGTACAAACTTCCTAAGATGTGGTCTGAAAACATAGTTCATTAAAGATTGAAAGGTAGCAGGAGCATTGGTTAGACCAAAGAGCATGACAATGAATTCAAAATGGTCATGGTGAGTCTGAAATGCTATTTTTTCAGTGTCAGAGGGTTTCACTCTGATTTGATGATATCCTGATCTTAAATCTATTTTGGAGAAGACTTTTGAGCCATATAACTTATCTAGTAACTTATCAATATTTAGAATAGGGTACCTGTCTTTGATGGTCAACTGATTAAGCTGCCTGTAATCTACACAAAAACACCAAGAGTTATCCTTCTGGTGCTATTCCTTATTAGGCCTTTGTTTAACATTTCTTCCACTTGCTTCTCTATCTCTAATTTTTTAGAGTGAGGATACCTATAAGGTTTGAGTTTAAATGGCTGTGACCCTAGTTTCAAAGAAATAGAATGATCCTGCTGTCTTTCTGGAGGCATTTTAGTAGGTTCTGAGAATACTTCTTCAAATTCAGATATTACAACAGAAATGCTTTCAGGTATTTTGGAACTATTGCTTTCTGAATTGAGCGTGAATGTCATACAACTTTTTAATTGTTGTTGTCTGAATTCCTTAGTATTCTTTCCTCAAACTAGTTCTATTAAGGATTGTTCAACTCCCCTTCTAATATTACTTCATTTTCTTCGTAGAAAAACTTTATTTGCAGTTTTTTAAAATCAAAGGTTATAGAACTATAGTTATACATCCAATCTACCCCAAGTATAACATCCCACCTTTCCAAAGCTATTACTCTCAAATTAAAAGAAAAATTGTACCTTTGTATCTTCTACCTCACATTCCTGACTCTTGTTGTGCTGCTGATCTTGCTGCCATCTGCTATTTTAGCTTGCAATAGCTTAGCTGGTTCTTTGGGTAGTTGTAGTTCTTCAACCAAGCTTTCATGTAAAAAGCTATTTGAACTTCCTGTATCCACTAGAATGGATACTACCCTTCCTTTAATTAAGCCTTGTAATGCAATGGCTTGCCTATGCATTAGATTGGATAGGGGTACATAAGGGTACTTCAATGGCTTCCTTATATGTCATGTCAGATTCTTCTTTTTCCATATTTGCATCTCCTTCGTCCCATTCTTCTGTTGTTAATATAAAATTCAGGTGTTTGAATTTACATTGATGCCCTGGTGTAAACTTCTCACCGCATTTAAAACACAAGTTATTGTTTCCCTTGTATTGAACCTCCTGTGGGGTAATCCTTGGCAGCTTATTGTTGTAATTATAATTCCATTGAGGTTTCTGGTTTGAGGTTGTGTCATGATGTATAGAGGAATTTGATCTCACATTTCTGCTTTTCTTTGTTAACTCCAGGGTTTGTTCTTGCATGTTAGCAATCTCAAAGGCATGTAAAAGGGTTGCTGGTTTCATCATCCTCAGCATAGGCTTAATGTCTTATCTTACCTCACTGATGAAACTTGAAATAAAGTAAAACTCTGGAAGCTTTGGATTCTTGATTAGCACGCTAGCCCATTGCTCCTCAAACTTTTCTTGATATTCTACCAAAGAACCTTTCTGCTGCAGCTTATTGAATTTCTCCACTTTGTCTTGCATCCCTTTGTTCTCAAATCTCTGACATAGCATCCTTGAGAATTCTTCCCAACTGACCTCTCTTTTTGTCAGTTTCATCCCTTGATACCAGGCCTCAGCCCTGCCTTCCAAATACATTTCAATGGTGTCAATCCATTGATAATTGGGTATCCTATACACACTAAAGAACTTCAGACATTTCCGCAACCATATACGAGGACTTTTTCCAGCAAAGATTGGAAGTTCAATATTTGAAGGATTTGGAATCATTCCTCTGGTATTGAAGTTTTCCTTGGTCGATTGTTGATCTCCTGCCATTCGCATTCTTCCATCACTGGGAGTGGGAAGTATGGGAGAATTCAGCCCCCTATCCATGTATAAGCCTTCGTGTCTTTCTTGGTGGGAAGATTTGCCAAGATTGTTTATTTTGGCTTCCAGATTGGCCAGTAGGGACTCCATTCTTTCTTTCATTTCCTCAAATTTTCTATCAAGACGAGAGTGGTTTTCCTTACATTCCAGCGCCATTTCTTGCACGCGAGCTTCATGTTTCTTGATTTGTTCTTCATTGAATTTCTGTCGGGTACCTTCTGCCATGGATGATCCTTCCGAGAATCAAGATCCTTGCTCTGATACCAAATTGTAATGGTCCAGCTTATGAACCTATAGTGTGATGTTGAGAAAGAAGGACCAAGTTACAGAAAAAGAACTATAATGCCTTAGGATGATAGTTGTTCAGTGAAGTAAAATGATCTTTAAATGAAGAATGAAGTATGCAAAAGAAAGAAAGTAAGAGGATGAGGGATAGAAAGAGAGAGAAATAGAGAGAGAGAAAGAGATAGAGAAAATTAGAGATCGAGAGAAAAAGGAAAAAGAGAGAGAAAGCATTAGGCAAAGGACAGGAATCAGAATGAACTCATTATATTTTCTTTGCTTCTCTTCCTATTACTTGTATTTAAGTTTGTCTTCCTAACAGAATTGCAACTGATTCTTGGACATCAACAATTGCTTGTTTTAACTACCTAACTAACCTTTCAAGCTACTGAATATTTCTCTTCTACCCATCACAGAGGCTCTGAAAACGTTGGCTACTCCTATAGAACAGGGCGGCATCCGCTGGTGCTAGGTCACCTAGAATTTGAAGTGCTTCAACTTTTCTTTTATTTGCAAATGTTACTTAAGAACTATTTCACTGCCTTAAAAAACAGCATAATACTGTAATTTTCCAGCATTTCTTTTTTATTTCTTTTTTTCTCCTATTGAGATGACAATCATTATGCCTAATTCATTAAGGATTTCAATCCTCAATCAATGAATAGTTACCAGTTCATGATGAGAAATTGTGATTAACCATTACTAATTCCACATGGTCAGCCCATTTTCCAGCTCAACATCAATCTAAATATCTTAAATATCCATGATTGAAAGCAACTATCATATAAACTCAGCATTTACACAACATGAAGGACCACAAATTAAACTGTTCCAAAAAGAGAAAACACTATGGACCCTCTCCCCCACTCAGCAGTAAAACATGAAACTCTTGACATTCTCTCACTGCTGGTAGAGATCTCACCCCCACCAAGAACAGATCCAGTGTCCATAACCTCACCACCCTCAGATGTAATATCGGACTCAGAATGCTCAAGATAAATATTTTAACAATTAAATTTAACTAATATGTAGAAAATTCGACTATGAAATGTTGACAAAAGAAATTAGGAAAAGCTCAACATAAGCAAAATACACACGTTATTATTGAAAAAAACTAATCCAAAGAATTCCGTTGCCGGGAATCGAACCCGGGTCTTTCGGGTGAGAGCCGAATATCCTAACCGACTAGACTACAACGGAGTTGTTTGTTGGTGGCTCTTTAGTGATTAATATCATTTAAAGCAGTCAAATTGATTTTCAGTCAAAGAAATCAGTTTTTAGGGGACTTTTGATTCAGCAATTTCACGCCTATAGTATAACTAGTTCAGATCTTATTTAAAGTTTGTGCATAATACGTAGGAGGAACTTTACAGGTTTAAGGACATTTCATTAGATATGAGTGCAATAAGTGAATATAAGTACTTCAACTAAATCTAAAACAATCCACCAAATAATTCAAAATATAGAACTGAGATGGACTAACCTATACAGACCGAGTGGGTACACCTCACATAGCCAACAAAATATGAGAAAGATTTAGAGTCATGAAGACTAGGGCAACTTTCTATGACAACAAAAGAACAGGAGAGGAAGGCCAAGAAAGTGTCACAGAGGTTGTTTGTCAGCACTCTCAACTGGTCTGCAGCGAATTTGTTCTTATCGATCAACACATAATAGTGGGTGGGTCGACTTGTTCCCCATATGGATTAAATTTCAAGTCACACAATCACAGCTAATTCAATTTTGCTTAGTGAGTCGGACATGCATGCTTGAATATAGATGCCCAGATTTACTCACCGAAAGAAAACCGAAGCTAATATTCAAAGAAACATTAAATTGGTCCAAGATTACCTGGATTCCCACATGGCCGTTGAGGTAAACATCAAATTCAGTAGGGCTGCAGTTTGTGATATCAACGACGGTACCTCAGGCAGACACATGGAAGAGGTCAGATTGCCAATATATATAAATAATACAAATATATATATATGTATGTATATCAATCATAAACTCTAAGACCAAACTAGAAACCTGGTAAAATGTTTCCACTCCTATTCGTGAATTCATGATCTCTATGATTTGCAGGAAAAAGTTGTGTATGGAGTCTCTTCTAAACCACCACAAAGGTAAAAGAAGACTGATAATTCTCTTCTAATGACTTGCAAGCCTGAAATTGGTATATTAAAACAAATAATTAGAAGGCAAGTAGCTTTCATGTCTTTGCACACATTAGACCATCATTCAAGCAGCTTCAAATCAAGCACAACTACAACCATAAAAGCATGGTTTTTATACAAGGGATGTGTAACACAAGCAGAATTTAAAAAAATTCCAGGGAAGAGAAAAGAAGCTTATCCACCGAATTGCATCCATCTCATGCAGCAAAACTTGATTGAATCGGCCTTCACTTGCCCCATCTCTGTGCATCATTTATGCCACTGGTTAGAGAAGCAGATTGCCGTTTTATCAATAATGATATTCTGCATTGAGAAAAACAACGACCTGCAGGATATCATTCACAATGGTTTTTGACAAGTAGTCCTCAAAAGCAATTAGAAGCTCCCAGCCATGAAACAGAAAATTTCAAAGACGACACAAAAAATTGAAACAAATAGCAAAACCCAGTTAAAAGGAAAGAGAAAAAATGAGACCCACCTTATCATTCCTTTACTAAATTGGCCCCGCTGAGGATCCTCTTCCTCTTTATACAGGTCATGAATAATTTCATCCCTATGGGTCTGTGAATAGACCAAACCTCTGTATGTGGTCAAAGATGGCCAATACACCAAAGCCACAACCTGAATCAATTCATTTAAACATGTGAAATTTCATAGATTAGAATTCAATAGGAAAGTTTATTTCACTTTGTTTAAGGTCTGATGGGTGATAATATAAATGACCAACATACAGCTGCAACTGATGGACTAGAGTCCTCTCCTGGTAGTGGGTGAGTCACATCAGTTCCCAAGATGATTGTAGGTTTATCAGTGTTCTATCCGTAGCATCACACAGCGCCGTGTTTCTTCCACCGGTCTGTTTAAACCAAATTATCACAATATCTGAATAGGAATTTAAGTGAAAGACACTGCGAGAATCCAACCTTAACATTTATCTTCAGGGCCACATTCTCATGGTACTGCTTGCTATTCTTCTGTGCTTGCTTGGGCTGAATGCATTCAGAAAAAATTCCCCGTCTCACAGATTTTTTTTTTTTTTAATTTTAACTATAAATAAATAATTGATATGAAATCTATTCTACAGCTTCCAGAAATTATGTCATTTAAAAGTTCAACAAACACACAATATCATCCGTGAACATCAGGTATATAATTATAAGAAGGTGCAGATACTTCCCAGTAGTAGTACACTCCCAATGAATGTCGATGAGGGCGGTCTTAATTTGACCAGCAGCAGCTCTCCTTACAGGAACTATTCGGTTCGGATTAAATTTGACAAACAAAAAATCGATTAGTCACGGTTTAAGTTGAGACAACAATCCATGGTAACTAGCACATCTATAATAAGTCATACCATTCCCTTGCTGCAATACATGGAAATCCAAGTCACCAAGGAACTGGTGGAATCTGCTTGGGTTCAATCACACGGAAAAATTTATGCATGTCCAAGACCCAACCACAGCACACTTGAGCATTTTCTGTGAAATCAATAAAATGCAAATCATCCAAATTTATTTAAGAAATTGTTGAATTGAATACAATCACATAAATGCTAAAATTCTCATCCAAATAATTCCACAATCAAGAAAAAATGAAATTGCAACTTACTTTGTCAATCATCTTCCACTGCCCAACTCGAGGACTAGCACACTGTTGAGTTGTAATTCAGTTTCTTTTTGAAAGAGTTATTAGTTGTAATTATGTGTAGTTATGAGTCATAATAGAGGTAATAATATGGCAAAAGTAATTACCTATAGAATAGTTATGGAGTGTTTTTAGTATGGTACTAATTATCATTTATTAGTAGTTTTTAATAGGAGTAATGTAAGAGTCCTTTTATCTCCCAAGCTGCTCCTACAAATAGGGCAGCCTATTAGCATTGTAAATATGATTTTCTGAATTCCAGAAAAGAAGAAAAATCCTCTTGTTCTTATCCATGTCTTCAAGCCAAAATTCCTAATATCTGATATCAGAGCTTCTAGGTTCGTTGAGTTAGCAGAAACATCTTAAATTGATGGCCTCGGGTGTCAGCACAAGTATGGCCCAGGCAATGGTTCCCATTTTTATGGGAGAAAATCATGATATGTGGAAGATTAAAATACGAATGTTACTACTATCACAAGGATTGTGGCAAGTAGTCGATCAAGGCTACACTGAGTATGCCAAAGGGCAACAACTATCACAGGAGCAACAGAAAACTATTGCAGAAAATCAGATGAGAGACAAGCCTGGTCCGATGCGAGACAAGCAAAAGCAACCAGATGACCCAAGAGAATCCAGTTCGAACAAATCAGAACGGTGGTGTGACATCTATTAAAAATCAAATCATGACACTGCCAAATGCTGGTCGAAGATGAGATGCAGAAAGTGCAACCGGACCAGCCATATTGAACGATTTTGCAGAACCAAAATCGGTAATCGAGCAAATTTCACCGGAAAAAAAAAAAAAAAAGGAAAGCTATGAAAACATTTTCTATGCACACCACACAGAAAAAGAAGGGAAGAATGATGTCTGGTATCTGGATAGTGGGTGCACAAACCACATGACCAGTAACCAAAAAATATTTCAAGACATGGATACATCATACGAAACTAAAGTACCCATGGAAAATGGTTCTCTTGTTCAAGCTAAAGGCAAAGGCAGTATTGCCATAGAAAACATGATGGGACCAAAATTCATTTGAGATGTGCTGTTGATTCCCAATTTGAAACAAAATTTGCTGGGTGTTGGACAATTAATTCAAAATGGATATGCTGTTCATTTTGAAAATAATTGTTGCAAAATATTTGATTAGCAAAATGCAAATCATGTGTTAGCACAGGTTGACATGGAAAAATCCAGATCTTTTCCACTACCGATCATTTATGTCTCACAATTGGCGTTGCAAAGTGAAGTACCCAATTTTGGCAGAAACCCTTCCGAGTTATGGCACAAACGCTTCGGTCATCTCAATTATAAAGCCTTGAAGATACTGAAAGTTAAAGGGATGGTTCAAGGACTACCATCGATAAATTTGAAGGCGAACGCTTGTGAAGCATGTCTCCTCGGCAAACAAATTTGAGCATTTTTTTCAACCGGAGGACTTGGCGAGCACATGCACCACTGGAGTTAGTTCACACCAACAACAATAACAACTTAAGTCTTTTATCTCAAAATTTGGGGTCGGCCACATGAAAGACAAATATTGAAATCGATTAAAGAAAATAATTAAATATAAATAAATAAATAAAATAAATAAATAAATAAAAAGAATGATTTAGTTTGTGCGGATTCTCTTATACCACTCATTCCTATCTAAGACATCTCCTCAACTAAATCCATCACTAACATATCTTTACGGATGTATTGTATCTAAATTTTCAATGACCTACCTTTACATTTTATTAAATCTTATATATTTAAGATCTCTACCTTCCTAACAGATGCGTCCTTAGGCCTTCACTACACATGTCCAAACCATCTCAAACGGTATTCGCGTATCTTATCTACAATTGAGCTAACTCCCAATTTATCACGTATCTCGTCATTTCTAATTCTATCATTTCTAGTTTTACCACACATCCAGTTAAACATTCTCATTTCAGTTACAGCCATTTTTTGCTCTTGTTGCTCTTTAATAGCCCAACATTCAGTGCCATATAATAAAGTCGGCCTTACTGCGGTTCTATAGAATTTTCCCTTTAAATATAATGGCATCGTGCGATCGCAGAGAACTCCGGATGCTTTTCTCCATTTCATCCAACCCGCTTGAATTTTATTGTTTACATCCTCATCTATATTATCATTCTGGATGATGGAACCAACATATCTAAACCATTCACTTTTTGAGACTTCTCTTCATTCCAACCTAATTGTTTCTTCATTATCCTGATGGTTGTCACTAAACTTACACCTCATATACTCAGTTTTAGATCTACTCAATCTAAATCTTTTAGATTCTAACGTGTCTCTCCATAATTCTAATTTAATACTAATATCTTCTCTAGTTTCATCAATCAAAACTATATCATCTGCGAAGAGCATACACCATGGTATTTCATCTTGAATATTTTTTGTAATTTTATCTATCACTATTGTAAATAGTAAATGACTCAATGCCGAATCTTGATGGAGCCCAATGTTGCAGATAGTTAGTTCACACCAACATATGTGGAAAGATGCACACACCATCTCAAGACCAAAATTAGTATTTTCTAATTTTTGTTGATGATTTTAAAAGAATGACTTCGGTTTATTTTTTAAAAAACAAGTTAGAGGCCTTCGAGGTGTTCAAAAAGTTCAAGGCTATGGCTGAGAATCAAATTGATCGAAAGATCAAAGTGTTGCGAAGCGATCAAGATGGTGAGTTTACCTAAAAAATTTTTGACAAGTTTTGTAAAGAAAATAGCATACAGAGGCAGTTGACAATAGCATATTCACCCCAACAAAATAGCATTGTTGAGCGAAAGAATCGGACAATTGTCGAGATGGCAAGAGCAATACTCAAGGGGAAACGTATGCCAAATACATTTTGGGTAGATACCATTAACACAGCAATTTATATCTTAAACCGGAGTCCAACAAAATCAGTTCCAAACCGAACACCATTTGAAGCTTGGAGCGGGATGAAGCCAGAAATCAGCCACATGAAAATCTTAGGTAGTATGTGTTATGCTCACGTACCGAACGAAAGAAGATCAAAGCTCAATGACAAAAGTGAGTCGTGCATATTCGTTGGCTAAGTTGAAGGAACAAAAGGGTATCGACCGTACAACTTAGTGGCCAAGAAATTGATTATCAGTAGAGATGTTGTGTTCAATGAGAAGGCTTCATGGAATTGGGAAGAAGACAAGACACGAGACAACCGATCAATAATAACTATTATTTCGGTAAGTCAGTCACCTATGCTAGATATTAAGCCGCAAGAACAAGTTGGTACTCTGTATCAAGCCGGATCAAGTTCAAGTCTAGGTTTGAGTTCAAGTTCTAGCCCAAGCATCAGAGAATATTTGTCTACACCAGAGTCAGCCCCAAGAAGAGTAAGAAGTTTAGTAGAAATTTATGAGTCATGCAATTTCTCGTTAGTTGAACCCCAAAATTTTGAAGAATCTCAGAATCAAAAACACTGGGTGAAAACAATGGAAAATGAAATTCACATGATCGAAAAAAATAATATTTAGGAGCTGGTAGACAGACCAACAAGTCATGAAGTCATCGGAGTAAAATGGGTCTACAGGACAAAGTTAAATTCTGATGGCTCAGTTCAAAAATATAAAGTGAGGCAGGTTGCAAAAGGCTTCAAGTAGAAATACGACATTGATTATTTCGAAACGTATGCTCCAATAGCAAGGTTGGAGACAACCAGAACTGTTATTACTTTTGCAACTGAAAAAAAGTGGCGATTGTATCAGCTTGATGTCAAGTCGGCTTTTTTGAATGGCATTCTCCAAGAAGAAATTTATGTCGAGCAACCACAAGGCTTTTAAATTGAAGGGGGAGAAAATAAGGTTTACAAGTTGAAAAAGGCGTTGTATGGGCTCAAACAAGCACCGAGAGCGTGGTGCAGTCAAATCGATAAATACTTCGCATAAAAAGGATTTGAGAAGAACAATAGCGAGCCGACCTTATATGTCAAGAAACGAGGTGCATATATATTAATTGTCTCATTATATGTTGATGATTTGATCTACACCAGCAACAATGAGAAGATGATGAACGAGTTCAAGGAAGACATAATGAAGACATTTGAAATGAGTGATCTCGGCTTGCTGCACTATTTTCTAGGTATAGAAGTATGTCAAGATGACAATGGCATCTTCATATCATAGAAAAAGTATAATGAAAGTATTTTGAAGAAATTTGAGATGCAAGATTACAAATCAATTGCAAACCCCTTGATGCCGAATGAGAAGCAAAGAAAGGAAGATTAAGCAAACAAGGCAGACCACATGCTTTTTAGAAGTCTAATTGGGAGTTTGTTATATCTGACTGCTATGCGACCAGACATCATGTTTGTTGCCAGTTTACTTTTAAGGTACATGAATAGCCCAAGTCAGTTAAACCTTGCAGCTGCTAAGAGAGTACTTCGATATATTAAAGGTACAACAGATCATGGTATATGTTATAAGCCTGTAGAAGACTCAAAACTAATCGGTTTTATCGATAGCGATTGGGTTGGATGTTTAGATGATATGAAAAGTACATCTGGGTATGCTTTTTCATTAGGCTCAGACCTATGCTCGTGGTTATCAAAAAAACAGAATGTAGTGGCATTATCATCAGCTGAAGCCGAATATGTGGCAGCAACTCGAGCAATTTCATAGGCAATCTGGTTAAAGAGAATTGTTGATGTCTTTGTGGAGAAGCAAAATGAACCAACTACTATATATTGTGATAGCAAATCGACAATCGCAATCAATCAAAATCCAATCAATCATGATAGAACAAAACACATTGCTATCAAGTATTATTATATCCGAGAAGCAGTCGAGCGTCACGAAGTACAACTAAAATTCTGCAAGACAGAACTTCAGTTAGCTGACATCTTCACTAATGAACTGTCCAAAAAAAAGTTTCTGCGCAATAGAAGATTAATTGGTGTCATGAAGAAAACTGAATTAAAGGGGAGTGTTGAATTGTAATTCAGTTTCTTTTTCAAAGAGTTATTAATTGTAATTATGTGTAATTATGAGTCATAATAGAGGTAATAATAAAGCAAAAGAAACTGCCTATAGAATAGTTATGGAGTGTTTTTAGTAGGGTAGTAATAATCATTTATTAGTAGTTTTTAATAGGAGTAATGTAAGAGTCCTTTTGTCTCCCAAGCTGCTCTTATAAATAGGGCAACCTATTAGCATTGCAGATACGATTTTCTGAATTCCAAAAAAGAAGAAAAATCCTCTTGTTCTTATCCATGTCTTCAAACCAAAATTCCTAACACACACGACTCCTTCCCAGATTGATTCATTATATTTAAGCTAGAACAAATCAGAGTTGAAAAGGAAAGTTAAATTAAGCTTAATCTTAACTCTGAGTAATTGAAAAGTGAGTACAGATATCATTGGGGGTGGCAAAACACGAGCATTGAGTGCAGAAAGCTCAGAGCATACTTGAATCCCAAACTCATCATTGACAAGCTCATTGCTGTTAAAATATTCTCCCTAACCATCTAAAAGAGCAGAAATTGAACGCAATGATTATTAGGACAAAGTAAATGAGGCAAGCAACTTATTATACAAAGGCAGAGGCCAATCCTGAAACATGCAAACTCTGGTTAAAAAGTTAAGAAATTATTTACCCTCTTGATGCTGTTTTCCCTTTCCAGAGGTCGTACATGTTGCTTTTAAAAGTGCAGTCACCTGCCTTTCATTAAACTTCTTTGTATATCTTCATCCAGGAACAATGCAGCAATACTGTTACAAAAACAATCTCATTATCTAGTGCAGAAGGCCACAGCTGCTTGTTTTCCAAGTAAGAAAATCAAATTAAATCAATTTACAAAGTCCACAGAGAAGCAAAGAGCAACTAAACCCACCTCGATAGGCAAATAGACGGGTTTGGAATCTGTTCCAGCCTGAAGTGCAGTCAAAAACGAATAATAGATTTCAACACCATATTTGTCAAAAAATAGACTAACTATATGAAAAATGACAGACAATTAACATTGTTAAACATGACACTGCTTCAAAAAGAGCACCAAATGCTCATGTATGTAACTATAATTTTTACGGGGGAAGCATAAACTAACAAATCAAGACACTAAAAATAATTTATCCTAGGGACCATCACAAACTGTAAAAATCACTGAGACATCACTTTAAGTGAAAAATCACCGATATGTAGATGCCAAAACTCTATTTATGGAAAAATTAAAGCAATCACGAATTAAAGGCTGAAAGCTCACGTCAATTGGCTTATTGGCTGAGGAGCTAACTCCTTCTGGGGCTTTCTTTACCTGGAGGAACAAATTGAGAAAACACACCAGGGTTAAATTTATTAACACATGATAACCCGAATGGCCAGAATGACCTCTGAGATAAAGACCACCCTCCAATTCACCAAACTTTCACCATATTCACCACCAAGAGTATGGGTTTGATAAATTACAAATGACTCGTGTTATTAAAACCAGAAAATAACCGAAGCAAATCAGAAAGTATATTTTCTGCAATAGCCATTTTAAATGCTGATATGTTCCAGCAAGCAAATGGGGCAAAAATCTACTTCAAATCTTTCATCATTCGTTTGCCCTTCAAACAAGTATAGTATCGACATGGGGAAGATGAAATTTTTATGAACAACAACTACAGAGAAGCAAAGTACCTATCCTGGTCAGATAAAGGCCTTGATAAGTCTCTGAGATTGAAACACTTCAAAACAAACTCCGACACCAAGATTGGAAGGCTCTTGCCGATACATCTGCAAGGATTCAATGAGAAGAAGACAATCACAATAAGACTTACAAGAAGAGTCCAAGCAATAGAAAACAACAATACAAAATACAACAGAAATCAAAAGTTCCGTGAAAGAATGGCTACCAATATTTAGAGAAAGTCCCATTAGAACTGGGCGGAAGCTCTGATATCATTGACGAGTTGTTTCATCACATCCCGAGTGAGACTTTCTTTAATGTCACTTCATAAGTAACTGAGACCTAGATATCATGAATTGATCAAAACAAACTAGCAATTTGAATACACAGAGATGACCTGTTGGGGGTAATGGTACCAGCTCAGCCGTCTGACGGAGACGGCTTGTCACGCGCTAATTGAAAACCGAAGAGCGGTGATGAAACAAAACGGCTTGCCATTGTCACGCACTAATAGATATTTTGATCACAATTCTTAAATTTGAATCCTAAAACAAAAAAAAAAATTAAAAAAAAAAATTAAAAAAAAAATTAATCTCTATAAATTTTATAATACTCAAATTAAATTAATAAAATAAAAACTAAATAAAAATAAAATATATATACCTCTATCTTTTATTTAAAAAAAAAAAAAAAACTAAAAACGTTTGAAAACCAAAGAGCGGTAATGTTGGAATATTGAGAAGTCTGGAGAAACGACTTGTCACGCACGTGACCGAAGCGACTACTGAAAAAGAGCGGAAGTTTGTATTTCAAGCTTCTCGCGCAAGAGAATCGCGGCCCTGATGTTATGTAGAACTCCAAAGGTTTTCGAGATGAATGCGCGAGTAGAAATGGAGATCTGTACTCTCAAGCGAGTGAAACGAACTCCGGAAATCGTTTCCCCTGAACTGTGCTGCGCGGCGGAAGTACACAAGACCGATACGGGAGGTTGCAGCGATTGCCTATTGCCTCTAGGAAGTTGGGGAGCCTTTGGACAGTGCCTTCGGTCCCACAACGGCCTCTTTTAAATTTCATTAAATTGTTAAAATACTTGTTATCACCGTCATCCTCTCTCTCTCTCTCTCTCTCTCAGTTTTTACTGCATTTCTTTTAATTTTATATTTAAAAAGGGCGGATATTCCCTATATTAAGCAAAAACACTTTCTGTCTGATTTTAAAGCGTTTGTCTAATTTGATCGAGAAAGTCACTTTTCCACAGACATTTTCATAGAAAAAAGAGAAAAAGTTTTATTACCGGCACTAATTTATTAAATTTATTCATTTCTTTTGAAATGTATAAATCAAATTTTATAAAATTTATAAATTGTATAAAAAAAATTTAAAATAAATTATATGTTCGATTCTTAAAATTTATCTTATTTTTATAAATTAGTTTTTTTTAGATAAAAATATTATATTATGATTTTTAAATTTAAAAAAATATAATCAATTTATGACGTACCATGACTTGATAATCTACGTAATTATACGGAGGCGGACGTGACAACACCGTATCAACTCATCCGACACCTCATGTAAATACTGACGTGGAAGTGCCACTCGGTCCTTTTGCTGACGTGGCTCTGCATGTCAGCACAGGGGCACACTTGACAATGCTTTCTCACCACCGCCACCACTACCGTCTTTATCACCCCAACCACCACCATCACCACCACTCTTGACAGTGCTTTCTCACCCTCACCTCCACTACTCTCTCTCTACTCCCCAACCCAAAACCCTCTTTTTTTTTTTATAGGAGACGAGACAAAAAAAACAAACAGCAGCAGAGAGAAAAGCAAAAACCAAAACAAGCACAAACAAAAGGAAGACTAAAAGAGGGAAAAAGAGCACCAACAGGAGAAGCGACCATCTTCTAACAAGAGCCCCACCCCTGACCCTTTCAAAACCCATTTTGTCTTCCTAGAGAAACTTTAAAAGAGACTGAGGAGGGGTGTCGAGAGCGGTCACTCATCCGCACTTAAGGGCACCAGAGAGACTAAATGATCAATTCAAGAACAAATTCTGCAAGAGCCATCATCAATAAGGCCGAATAATACAACATTTATCATTACAATTGTTCCAGATAGGTCTTCATTGTTTGAAATCCTTTGTATATATATATTTTTTCATTCTCAATATTTTTCAATAAATCTAACCCAATCCAACAATCATTTAACAACTTATTATTCATTTTCATTGTAGAGAAATTTCTTGCCACAGGAAGATCCAAGCCAACCTTAAAAGCAAATACCAGTGGATACACAAACTCCCAACCCAAAACCCTCTCTACTACCTCTAATTCCTTCAAATCCACCATTTCCCTTCAATGCCTGAAATTCTCACCTCCCAAATCTCTAACATCGTCCACTGGAGCCATTGAATTTCTCCAAAAAAAGCACAAAATTCATCAAATGATCCATTTTGAAAAACGAAAATTAACAAGTGTGCTGAAGTTTCTGCAAAACCCGTTTTGATACACTTTGCAAAATGGAGACAATGGTTTAATCGCAAATACACAAATACCCATTTGATAAACAAATACCCAACCCAAAACCCATTTTCAAAACCCATTTTGAAAAGCACAAAATTCACAAAATTCATCGTCCTTTTCTTCGCCTTCTGCTATCTATTGTGGGTCAAAGCTTTTGCAGAAGCTTTAGTAGACAAGAGAGAGAGAGAGAGAGGGTTGATCGAAAAAGAGTGGGCTTCAGCTACTGATCTCCACCTTTCGAATCGTCTTTTGTTGTCTTCTTCACCGCAGATTTCGTCTCCAGCCACCACTCTCACCGCCACAATCGCCACATCGCACCATTCTTCTTTGATTTTGCTGGGACATGGTTCAACGCCCAATTGGAAGGGTCGAGCTTTAATAAGTCCATAAAAAGCGCCTATCGACCGTTGTTTAATAATTTATGATTGTCACGGCAATCTATTGAAGAGTTTTAGCTGTCTAAATCTTTCGAACGACAGGATTTTAGTCTCCTCGCCAAACGAACGTAGTACACCAAGCATGGGCTCCTACCCACCGGTGTCCAACGATTCACGATTGCCACAACAAATTACCAAAAGGTTTTAACCGTCCAGATCTTTCGAAAGATAGGGTCTTAGTCGTCTCGACAACCAAATGTAGTACATCAAGTGAAAGGTGATAGCTCCGATCGGGCAATTAAGTATAAATCCTTCAATCAATCGAGTCCTAAAGACTCCTCAACGGTCAAGCGACTGATCAGTAGCTAACATTTCTAACGATTCTAAGGGAAGGCCAGAACATCAGTATAACTCTAGTTTTCTATTTCAGAGTGGTATTCCTGAGATCTTCTAATCAAGGAAAGTATCTCTCTTGAAAACAAAATTTTCTCAAATGACGAGAATCGCAATCAACACAGAATATTAAATTCTTAAGATTTTCGAATCAGTCCGATAAAAAAGGTATGGTTGAATCCCCTAGTGACGCATGACTTTGGAAGGTATAAAATCTTTCAAAACCCTCCAAACCAGGTACGTTCTCGAGACAAAACACATTGGACACACCAATCACAGGGAATCCCCCCTTAAACTCTCAGTCTGTTCTTTCATTCGAAAACGCTCTTTACTGACTTAAGCGTCAAAGTCTCCCCGTCGGAATATCATCCGATGGTTTTTACAGGTGTTTTCATCTCTACTAACGGAGGCCGTTCGAGTTTACAAGAAGTTGGAATCTCTGAAGTTATAACCCACCTCCAACAGATTTCTTTGTCATCATTATCTGTCACAATTCAGTCTTCAATTCACCTTTAAACTTTGTCTTATCCACCGTCCGTTAATCTTCAATCACACTATAAGCTATCTATTGCTAGGATTTCTCTGTCTAATTTTTCCTTCTATCATCGATTAGATTCCATCACCGCATGTATTTCTTCTCCGTCGTTTGATTTTGCCTTCAATCTTCAATTACACCAGAAGCTTTGTCTTCTCCACTGTCCATTAATCTTCAATCGCCATTGATTCAAGCATCTCGACCTTCTAACAAGTACAAGAGAGATGTATAGACTTCCATCTCTCTCTCTCTCTCTTTGTCTCTATCGAGTAGAACAAATGCCTTCATAGTTCAAAATGTAAAGCTACACACTACATTGTGGATTGACAATAATGCCTCCCTGTGCTGACGTGGCAGCCACGTCAGCAAAATGACATAATGGCATTGCCATGTCAGCATTTTGCTGATGTGGCTGGACTAGTTGTTGAATGAGCTGACCTGGCATTACCACTTCAACGTCCATACAGTCACGTAGATTGCTATGTCATGACACGTCATCAGTTAATGGGCAGACTGTCGCTGTTATTGACAGAAAGACCAACTCGTTACACTTTTTAAAGTTTGAGTACCATAAGATAACATTTATAATTGTATGAATTAATTTATGAAAATGAGACAAACTTTAGAGATTGGACATGTAATTTACTCAAAAAAATTACTATGGTTTTACTTTGCTAAAAAATATAGATAGATAAAAAATTTTTCATAAAAATTATTCAATGATTTTAACATATTTTTCTTACTTAAACTAATGTTACTCTTTAATCCTATTTTCTCTCAAATATGATAAAAATAATTTCTTGAATTTCCAACAACTATAAAATCCTTCAAAAATTTTCAAATATTTTAAAGAATCACAACTTAATAGTTTTAAATAAGTTTATGATGATCTTGAAAGTGTGAGTACCATTTTTTAAAAAAAAATAATAATTAGATTTGAGAAAAGTTGGGTCAGACTGGTCCTAGGATTTACTAAAAACTAGAGACCGGATTATGCCGCGAATCTTTGAGAATGTAATAATTAAATAATGTTACATTACTAGAATAGTAGGAAATATCTTTTTTTCATACTCTGGCGTATTATCTTTTTTTTTTTTAATTTCTTTTATATGCCTCCATTTTAAATTTCTTATCTCTTTATGAACCTCTCTCTTTACCACAATGTTCAAAACTAGAACATGAAATTGTTAATCTCCCACTCTCACAACTCTCACACATATCATATGTTTTTGCTAGTATTGCGTGTTAAGGTTCACCTAAGGTCGCTTCGGTGATCACACTTTATGAAGTAGCAATTAAAGTCCCCATTTTTAAAAAAAAAAAATTTGAGATGTCAAGTACAAACAATTAAAATTTTTCCTTAAATAAGATTTCATATTTGAATATTATGTACGAAAAAAATAAACGTCAAGAGAGTTTTGTTATTTAAAGATCAAAATAGGCTCAAACCAGATTTAATCAAATCTAATATGATTATTGAATACTAAAAGAGAACTTTTAGTTCTGGACATTCGCAAAAAATTATTCATTTTTGTGGAAGTTTCATTTCAAATCTTTTTTTTTTTTAAATTAATCACCCGTATTTGAAAATTTGATTAATCTAATAGGGTCCAATTTAGGGGGTTAACTCTTCTGTACCTGTTTTTGTATATATGAAATATAGTTCAAAGATACATGTTCTTCCAGACTTTTTGAGAGTATTTATATGCTATTTTTGACTTTTATAAATAAAAAATTCAGTATTGCAAAAGTCATAGAAGAGACGATTTTAATTGCATTAAAATTGAACACAAACTACAAGAAACGCTTCAATATATGGAACTCAACTTTACTAGTTTAACCCCATGTTAAGGGGGAAATTCCACACAAAATAAATTAATTTTTTATTTTTTTAAAAAAAAAAAATTTTTAAAAAAAAAATAAAAAAAAAAAAAAAATATTTAAAAAAAAAAAAAAAAAAAATAAATAAAAATATCCAAAAAAAAAAAAAAAACAATTAGAAAAAAAAGTTAAAAAAAAAAAAAAAATTTTGGGGGGTTGGGGCAAATTTGATGGTGGATTTGACGATATAACATTGTCTAGATACCATCTCTAGTCTTTCTAGGTTTTTCCTTGATAATTAAGTTCTCTAAAAATTATATTTAATTTTGGAGGTTTGGATGTCTTTGAAAAACATTATTTATATATATATATATATTATATATAAAAAAAAAAAAAAAAAAAAAAAAATATATATATATATTTTTTTTTATATATATATATATATTATATTTTTAGCTATTATTTTGAAAATCAAGATATGACATCAAGTGATATATATATATTGGTTTCAATCGATATTAACTTCTAAGCGATTGGCAGGACAGTTATTTTATTTGGTTACATCACGATTTAAATTTGAAATTATCAAAATGAGAGAGAAGTATTTTGATCACTAAACATTCCTTATAGACTTGTCAGGGCTGTTGTATTGTATGATTTTAGAGCCTTGTGCATGCTGTGTGTGTAACTGCGCAATGGGGTTTTTTTTTCCCTTTCATGTCTTCATTGACAGCCAGGTTGACGGCTTACATTACCTTTACTCCCCCATTAGAAATTGGAAGGCTTCATTGACGGGGTTGTATATCATGTTTATACATGATTCAATAGTTTATATTAAATAGAATTTCATTTCGATCAGTCTTTTTCAAAATTTGGATTCTTTTTCTAAGTTTACATTTTGTTTAAATTTTCTCTTCTTTTTAAATTTAGTTTCACTGGATATGATCCATTTCTCACTGCTACAGGGGACACTTTGGTGCACCCATTCAATTGTTCTATAGTAATATTGCAAAGATTTTCCGTCCTATATTTCACGTGATCATTTTTTCCCATTGATAGATACAATTTATCATCTCTCTCTCTCTCTTTTTATTTATTTTTTTATTTTTTACTTCATAATGTACCACTTTTTTGGGTATCATATCATATAAATAATATATTATTGTATGAAATATAAAAAATAAAAAACCATCTAAAAAATAAATAAACGTTTTTTTGATGGATTATATTATTGTATGAAATATAAAAAATAAAAAACCATATCTCAAAAATAAATAAATGTTTTTTTATGGATAATTCTTTCTCTTTTTTCTTACATTAAATTGGATCAGATAAAAAACTGCTACAACAACAAGAAATAAAAAATAAAATAAATAAAATAACAAGAAATACTCGTTTTACACTAACAAGGATAAGGAATACTAGTTTTGTGGAGAAAAAGGAATTCTAAACCATATGCAATAGGCCAATACAAGTAAAATTCTTAATTTGAAATCAACAAGGACTCGTGGGCAAATCCTCAACTATAAATTGGTCTTTAACTAGTGGGATTAAAGACAGTATTGTGGGGAGGGGGAGAAGATGGCCCAAACTCCATCTTTAGGAGTTCCAACGCACTCATTGTATGTTGGAGATTTGCATCCCGACGTCACTGAAACACAACTTAATGTAGTCTTCTCAAGCTTTGCAAATTTTCTGTCATCGGTTGTTCGTAGGGACTGTTTTGGGCGATCACTATGTCATGGTTTCCTTAACTTTCGTACCAGTCAAAGTGGTAGGCATTACTCCTCCTCAATCCACATTGCTTCGAATTTTAATTGGTCTAATCATCTAAAATCTTGTTCCCGTCATTGATGTCTGAGCAGCACAATTGGCGATGGAGAGCATGAATCACACGCCGATCAATGGAAAAGTGATCAGACTTATGTGGTATGAACATAATCCTGAAGCCCGAAGGAGAGGAATTGGCAATGTTTTTGTTAAGGTAATGGTAATCTATACCGAAGCACATACCTATATACCTATGTACATACATTCGTATATATTTTTATTTTATTTTATTTTAATGATATGTTATATTCCATTGTATTTGTTGATATGGCTGTTGGGTTAAACCAAAAAAAAAAAAAAAAAAACCAAGTAAATTCTTTATTACATCTAAATAGAGTTTTGCATTGATTTTCCATAATTCCGTTTCCCTTTTGAATTTGGAATTGTCAGAATTTGGACGACTCAATCGATGACAAGAAACTTCACATGATCTTTGCAAATTGTGGGCTCGTTTTATCCTGCAAAGTTGCTGTCTCAGAAGATGGAAGAAGCAAGCACTATGGTTATGTCCAATTTGATTCAGAAACATCTGCTCAAAATGCCATTCAAAAACTTAATGGATACAAGGTTTACGGAAAAGCATTGTAAGTATCTTAAGATTATATTTTGTGTACCTAAGATATTCTATGTTAAGAATAATGTTATATGTACCGAAAATCCTGAATTGACGTACCTTTTTTTTTCCCCCAACTTTGTTTGCGACAGGTATGTCACCTCCTTCGTTCCGAAGGGCCAAAGGATGTTGACGGACGATGAAGCCAAATACACAAATCTGTATGTGAAGAACTTCGAGAAACACGTGACTGAAGAAAAACTAAGTGAGATGTTTTCCAAATTTGGGAAAATCACTAGCCTGCTCATCTCCAAGGACTCTGATGGGGTGTCGAAAGGGTTTGGATTTGTTAATTTTGAGAATCCAGATAGTGCAAAACAAGCAAAGGAATCCATGAATGGAGTCCAACTTGGTACGCTCTCTTTTCAGAAATTTCCATTATAATAGAGAGAGCGAGAGAGAGAGAGAGAGAGAGAGAGATGACATTATTGAGTTTACTTTTGGTGTTGTGAATATCAGGTTCCAAAATCTTGTATGTTTCAAGGGCACAGAGCAAATCTGAACGTCAACAAGAGCAAACGAAACGAACTAAGGTAGTAAACTTGTGCAAGTGAAGTGTTAGTAACATGATGCAATCATAACAGATTCTTTAACATATTGCTCTTCTTTTGTTGTTGCTGTCCATTTACATACAATACAGGGTGTCAATGTATACGTTAAGAACATCGGCGACAGTGTCAACGATGATCAATTCAGAATGTATTTCAGTCAGTGCGGTAGAGTCATCTCAGCGAAAATCATGCGCGACACTAGAGGTATAAGCAAGGGCTTTGGATTTGTATCCTTTTCATCAACACCAGAAGCAAATAAAGCAATAACTTTACTGGGAGGTAAGAAATTATTTGTCAATGTCATTACATCTGAGCATATAGGCCCCAGTGGGCTGCCAAGCCCACCTGCCCCAATTCCTAACAATGCCTAACCCAACCCAGCCTGGTCACAGTGCTCCCCGAGACGGCTCCAGGCCAGGCTGGGCTTGGGCCCAAAAACACAGCTCCGAATGCTCATCTGTAGATGCTATTCTTGTTATTGTACTCTTTTTTTTTTTTTTTTTCACCGATTCATATTCGGATTTTATCTAATTAATATGATATGAACATTATGAGACTCATTAAGAGATTAACTCTCTCAAATCATTTTCCTCCATTATCAGAACTCAAACTTGAATCTCTAATTAAAACCACTCAACCCAAAAAAATTTGACCTATTATTGTATTTTTGTGTTCATTGAATGATAAACATCTGTTGCATCGACAAATGTTTACAGGAAAGATGTTTGGTGGAAAGCCTTTGTACATGGCTCCGGCACAAAGCAAAGAGGAGAGGACAGCATATCTGCAAGTTGTACAAGCCAAGCTTATGGAGGCATTGAAAACGTTGGCTACTCCTACAGAACAGGGCGGCATCCACGGGTGCTAGGTCACTTGGAATTAGAAGTGCTGCAACTTCTCCTTTGTTTGCAAATGTTTCTAGAAGAACTATTTCACTACTTTAAAAAACAGCATAATACTGTAATTTTCAGGCCACGAGCCTTTCATTTTTATTTATTTATTTTCCTATTGAGATGACAATCATTATGCTTAATTCATCAAGGATTTCAATCCTCAATCAATGAACAGTTATCCCAATGATTGCAGACACTGAGCAAGAAAAGATTTCAGTTCATGATGAGAAATTGTGATTAACCATTAATAATTCCACATGGTCAGCCCATGTTTCCAGCTAAACATCAATCTAGATGTCTTAAATATCCATGACCGAGAGCGTTGCGATGCCGCAGACAAAACTATCATATAAACTCACATTTACACAAAACGGACCACAAATTAAACTGTTCCAAAAAAAAGAGAACACCAAGGACCCTCTCCTTGACACAGCAGTAGAACATGAAATTCTTGACATTCTCTTTCACTGCTGGTAGAGATCTCATCTCCACAACCCTCTCCCTCCAATTCCTTGCCGTATTCCTTGCCCCACAGAGAACAGATCAAGTGTCCATAACCTCACCACCCCTTGAGGTGATATTGGGCACAGAATGCTCAAAATAAATATTTTAACAAATAAATTTAACTAGTATGTATAAATTATAACAAATATATAAAAAATTCGAATATAAAATGTCAATAAAAGAAATTAGGAAAAGCTAAAAGTAAGCCACATACACACTCTTTCATTTGGTTATTATTGAAAAAATTAATCCAAAGGATTCCGTTGCCGGGAATCGAACCCGGGTCATTCGGGTGAGAGCCGAATATCCTAACCGACTAGACTACAACGGATTTGTCCCTTGATGGCTGTTCATTTAAAGTAGTCAAATTATCCTAGAGTCAGTTTCTAGGGGACTTTTAATTCAGCAATTTCATGTCTATATCATATCTAGTACAGATCTCATTTAAAGTTTGTGCATAATACGCAGGATGAACTGTACAGGTTTAAGGACATTTCATTAGATATGAGTGCAATATAGAAAGAGTAAGTACTTTAACTAACCCTAAAACAATCCACCAAATAATTCGAAATATGGAACGGAGATGGACTAACCTATAGAAACCGAGCGGGTGCACCTCACATAGCCGACAACATATGAGAAAGATTTAGAGTAATGAAGACTAAGGCAATTTTCTATGACAAAAAAGAACAGAAGAGGAAAGCCAAGAAAATATGTGCAGCAGAGGTTGTTTGTCAACACTTGCAACTGGTCTGCAGCGAATTTGTGCTCATCAAACAACACATAATAGGGGCTGGGTGGACTTGTTCACCATGTGGATTAAATTTCAAGTCATACAATCACAACTAATTCAATTTTGCTTAGTCATTCAGACATGCGTGCTTGAATATAGATGCCCAAAAATACAAGATTTACCTACTGAAAGAAAACCCAAGCTCATATTCAAAGAAAATTAAATTGGTCCAAGTTTACCTGGACTCCCACATGGCTGTTGAGGTAAAAATCAAATTCAGTAGGGCTGCAGATTGTGATATCAACGATGGTACCAAGGCAAACATATGGAAGAAGTCAGATTGCTAATATATATAAATAATATTATATATATATATATATATCAATCACAAACTCTGAGGCCAAACTAGAAACCTGGTAAAATGTTTCCACTCCTGTCCATGAATTCACAATCTCTATGATTTGTAGGAAAAAGTCGTGTATGAAGTCTCTTTTGTACCACCACAAAGGCAACAGAAGACTGATAATTCTCTTCTAATGACTTGCAAGCCTGAAATTGATGTATTAAAACAAATAATTAGAAGGAGCACAGTAAGTAGCTTTCATGTCTTTGCACACACTAAACCATCATTCAAGCAGCGTCAAATCAAGCACAACAATTGTTAATTTAAAAAGCATGGTTTTTATACAAGGGATGTGTAACACAAAAAAAACTTCAAAAAAATCCAGGGAAGAGAAAAGAAGCTTACCCACCGAATTATATCCATCTCATGCAGCAAAACTTGATTGAAATGCCCTTCACTTAGCCCATCTCTGTGCATCATTTATGCCACTGGTTAGAAAAGTAGATTGCAGTTTTACCAATAATGATATTCTACATTGAGAAAAACAATGGCCTATAGAATATGATTCACAATGGTTTTTGACAAGTAATCCTCAAAAGCAATTAGAAGCTCCCTGCCAAGAAACAGAAAATTTCAAACATGACATAAAAAAATTGAAACAAACAGGAGAACCCTTTTAAAAGGGAAAGAGAAAAAAATGAGACCCCACCTTGTAATTCCTTTACTAAATTGGCCCCGCTGAGGATCCTCTTCCTCTTTAAACAGGTCATGAATAGTTTCATCCCTATAGGTCTGTGAAGAGACCAAACCTCTGTATGTGGTCATAAATGGCCAATCCATCGAAGCCACGGCCAGAATCTATTCATCATGTGAAATTTCATAGATTAGAATTCAATAGGAAAGTTTATTTCACTTTATTTAAGGTCTGATGGATGAATATAAATGACTAACATACAGCTGCAGTTGATGGACTAGTCCTCTCCTGGTTGTAAGTGAGTCACATCAGCTCCCAAGATGATTGTAGGTTTATCAGAAACATGAGGAATTCTTCTATCAGTAGCATCACACAGCGCCGTGTTTCTTCCACCAGTCTGTTTAGACCAAATTATCACAATATCTGAATTGGAATTTGAGTGAAAGACACTGAGAGAATCCAACCTTAACATTTATCTTCTGGGCCACATTCTCATGGTACTGCTTGCAATTCTTCTGCACTTGCTTGCGCTGAATGCATTCAGAAAAAAATTCCCAGCTGTGTCTCACAGATTTTCTTCATTTTAACTATAACTAAATAAATAAATAAATACTTGATATGAAAATCTATTCTACAGCTTCCAGAAATTATGCAATCCAAAAGTTCAACTAACACACAATATCATCTAGGAACATCAGGTAATATAAGGTGCAGATACTTCCCATTAGTAGTACACTCCTTATGAATGTCGATGAGGGCTGTCTCAATTTGACCGGCTGCAGCTCTCCTTACAGGATCTATTGGTTTTGGATTAAATTACTAAATGACAAACAAAAATTCGATGTGTCACAGTTTAAGTTGAGACAACAATCCATGGTAGGTAGCACATCTATAACAAGTCATACCATTCCCTTGCCGCAACACATGGAGATTGTTAATTTTTGAAGGATAAAATCAAAGAGGAGTAGAGGATAAGATAGGACTTTAGTGCTTAAAATATTTGCATGAAAGAAACATTGTTTTGTATTAAAAATCAGAAGAGAATACAAGAGATGTTCATAGAGATTTCTTTTACACAGCCTCTCAATTTGTAAGAAAAAAGGAGGAAACAAAGAGAGAAAGAGAGGGACATGACATTCCCTTTCCAACAGCTAGGAAAACTAGCCGTTGGGGCTTCAACAGCAGCTTTTGTTGACCATTGAAGCCCTTTGAATGGGCCCTAATGTGGGCCATAAAACCCCAAGAAGATGGGCAAAACTATCTTTTAAAAAGGGGCTGGAACTTAGGCTGAAAGGAGGATGGTTCAGAAATTTTCTGAGCAGCAAGTTTGTTATTCTTCTGGACTGTTCTTCTGGCATTTGAAGAGAGACTTATGTGTGATATTTTCCATAGAGATCAAATCACCAAGGAACTGGTGAAATCTCCTTGGGTACAATCACGTGGTGAAATTTATGCGAGTCCAAGACCCAACCACAGCACACTTGAGCATTTTCTGCGAAATCAATAAAATAGAAATCATCCAAATTTATTTAAGAACTTGTTGAATTGAATATAACCACATAAATACTAAAATTCTCATCCAAATAATTCCACAATTAAGAAAAAAATGAAATTGCAGCTTACTTTGTCAATCATCTTCCACTATCACACTCGAGGACTGGCACACGACTCCTTCCCAGGTTGATTCTTTATATTTAAGCTGGAACAAATCAGAGTTGAGAAGGAAAGTCAAATTAAGCTTAATCTTGGCTCTGAGTAATCGAAAAGTGAGTACAGATACCATTGGGGGTGGCAAAACACAAGCATTGAGTGCAGAAAACCCAAACCTTGCTTGAATCCCAAACTCATCATTGACAAGCTCACTGCTGTTGAAACGTTCTCCTTAACCATCTAAAAGAGCAAAAATTGAACACAATGATTATTGGGACAAGGTAGATGAGGCAAGCAACTTATTATACAAAGGCAGAGGCCAATCTTAAACATGTAAACTCTGGTAAAATGCAGTCTCCTGCCTTTCATTAAACTTCTTTGTATATCTTCGTCCAGGACCAATGCTGCAATAGTGTTACAAAAACAATTCCATTATCAAGTACAGAAGGCCATATAAATTGATCTAATTTGATCTTCTTACTTGGAAAACAAGCAGCTATGGCCTTCTGCACCTTACTTTGTCAATCATATTCCACTGCCCAACTCGAGGACTGACACACGATTCTTTCCCAGATTTATTATATTTAAGATGGAACAAATCAGGGTTGAGAAGGAAATTCAAATTAAGCTAAATCTTAACTCGGGGTAATCAAAAAGTGAGTACAGATACCACTGGGCGTAGCAAAACACGGGCATAGAGTGCAGACAGCTCAAAGCTTACTTGAAACCCAAACTCATCATTGACAAGCTCATTGCTATTGAAATGTCCTCCCTCACCGTCAAAAAGAGCAGAAATTGTACACAATGATTATTGGGACAAAGCAGATGAGGCAAACAACTTATTATACAAAGGCAGAGCCCTATCTTGAAACATGTAAACTCTGGTTAAAAAGTTAAAGAACTATTTACCCTCTTGAAGCTGTTTTCCCTTTCCAGAGGTCGTTGACATGTATCTTTTAAAAGTGCAGTCACCTGCCTTACATTAAACTTCTTCGTATATCTTCGTCCAGGAGCAATGCTGCAATAGTGTTACAAAACAAACTCATTATCAACTGCAGAGGACCATAGCTGCGTGTTTTCCAAGTAAGAAAATCAAATTTGATCAATTTATAAAGTCCACAAAGGAGCAAAGAGCAACTAAAGCCACCTTCATAGGCGCCAAATAGAAGGTTTGGAATCTGTTCCAGCTTGAAGAGCTGGAAAAACGAATAATAGAATTCAACACCATATTTGTCATGAAAGATTATATTCCCCGGACTGTTGCACTCTTGTCATCCTTAAAACAATATGAAAAATGACAGACAACTACATTTCCCGGACTGTTGCACCCTTGTCATCCTTAAAACTATATGAAAAATGACAGACAATTAACATTGTTAAACATGACACTGCTTCAAAATCAGCACCAAATGCTCATGTACATAACTATAATTTTTACGAGAAGAAGCATAAACTAACAAATCAAATCAAGATGCTAAAAATAATTTATCCCAGGGACAATCACAAATTGTAAAAGCCACTGGGACATCACTTTAAGTGAAAAATCACTGATGTGTATATGCCAAAACTCTATTCATAAAAAAAATAAAAAATAAAAAATAAAAAATTTCACAAATTAAAGACTGAAAGTTCACGTCAATTGGTTTATTGGCCGAGGAGTTATCCAGTAATCTAGTATTGTCTCGCATGATAGTTGGGATTCCTCATCTTCTCCCTTTTGACTAGAAACCTCATCCGTACCATCAAGGGTGTCCATGAGTTCTATTTCATCCATTGAAGGATTGGTATTTGCCAACTTCAGTCTTCACATAGTGATGTCTCATTTTTTTCCCTTCCATTGTTTTCTGTTGTTTTGACATTACAATGCTCTGTTCTCTAGGTGTCATTTGCTGGAAGCAGTTTCCATATTAAGGAGATTATATAACTTGGATCTACCGTGGTCAATATGTCAAATAACTGCATTGTCATATAATGTAAGTCCCAACATGAAATAGGAATGCAGAAACATGCAAAATATTGCGTATGGCAGGCTGAAGTATGTACAAGCACTAGTTTGTGTGATCATGATAATGTAATTAACCTAAAAGAATTAAAAATATATATATATATATATTAACGCATATGATCAAATTCAATGAGAACCAAATGCAAAACTGTTATAATTCTTGGCCATACAATTTAAGTGATCGTTTAAGCAGAACCCTAGTTCCCCTTGATTTTGAATTTATACATATACATATATATAATTCGATGGAAGGAAAAGAAAACCTAATTTTCCTTGTTGCATGAATTTGAACAAAATTGGTCAGAAAACTAGGTTGAAGAAAACAGAACCCTAATTTCCTTCTTCAATTTGGAATGCAAAAGTAATATGCCAGTGGTGATCCCTTGTTTCCCCTATCGTGAACCCCCGCCCCGAAGTAAACGAAACCCTAACAACCCCCGGTTCCTTAAATTTATAGAAAAAAGTAAATATCGGCGGTAAAGAAGTCAAACAATTTTGCGAATTCGAACCTGTAAGCCATCGGAAAACTCTCTAAGATAAACACTATAGTTGCTTGAATTTGAAAAGAAAAACAGTCGGTGTAACCAAAGCCCTAATTTTCCTAGCTTAATGAATTTGAACAAAAAATTGATCCGATAGCTTTGAGTGAAGAATACCAGAAACCAATTTCCCAAGTTTCGAGAATTTGAAGAAAAATAAATCAAAATTTGGTCGGAAAATTAATCAATATGTCGGAACGGTGAAGGTTACCTCGTCAGGCGGAGCCGTAGGGTGATGTGCCGGTGAGGATGCCGGTTCCGCTTCCTCCTCCGGAACAACGTCGTTTTGTTCTTCTTGCCGGTCATGGATAACTACGATGTCAAAATCGACAGCCATCAAGCCGTTTTCGTTCTCTGATCGCTGAGGAGAACAGAAGAATAGCGAATGCGAATGTGAGAGACCCGCTGGAGGAAAGTTTCCTTTTATTGGGGATGGACTCGGTGGGGGCTTCTGGCTAATAGCCGTCCGATCATTTGACCAAACGCCCCTTAGGAGATCGTGCAGTGATGCGGTATTTTAAAATTTTAGAAAGAGAAACGCGTGCGAGGATGCAAGGTTCAAAACTCAAAATGTGGGAATGACCGTTCTTTCGATTTTTTTCTTTCCTTTTTTCTCAGTTTTACAAAAATTCATTCTTTCTAATTTTTCCTTTCTTTTTGTCCTCAGTTTAAAAAGAAAATTATAATTACAAATGTTTTAAAAATTTTGCCATCGAGATTTTTTTTTCCTTATCATAAAATTAAGCATTCCAACTTAATTATTTTTAAGTTGAAGTGTTAGTAGTAATTAGTTTCAATTATGATTTAGGAGATTTTTAGTATAAAAACTATTAATATAATGGTATTTTAAATTATTTTTATACATAAATTTAATTTTGATTTGTAAAAAAATTTATATTTTCTAAAACTGCCGATTTTTTTTTCTAAATATCCTTTACAAAATTGAAGACACAAAAATTTACAAATATTTTCCATTTAAAAATTTTATGATAGTGTTTATTAATAGCATAGGCCACCACTACCATGCACGCAATGTGAGTAAAATGGTTGATACATTTAATAAAAAAATAGTAACTTAGAGTGCATTTGATTGTGAAAAATATTTTTAAATTTTTTATCTTTAATTTTTTCATATTTACTATCTCTAAAGAAAATAATAAAAAAATTTAAAATATATATTTAAAAAATACATATTTTTCTATTTCTAATTTTCTCTAATAATTTTAAAAATTTTAGAAAACACGAATTTATTTATAATGGAAAATAGTATAAAACATCTCTAAAACTATTTTCTATTTCTTTTCATAAATTGAAAAATCTTGTTTTCCAATTTTGATTTTCTAAAATTTGAAAATTAAATATTTGAATACAGTTTCATTTTCTTAAAAAATATTTTCTGGAAAATATTCTTATTTTTCATAACTAAACACACTTACAGTATGTTTGGATGGAAGGGTTTGGAGAGAAAAAAAAATTAGAGAGAAAATTAGTTATTTTCTTTTGTTTGGGAGTTTTATGTGAAAAGAAAATAAAAGAAATGAAGTGATTTTTAACATAAAAAATTTTCTTTCCAAAAGTGGAAAGAAAATGATGAGAAAAAAATTGTTTCATAAATATACCAAATTTATCATTTTAAAATTGAAAGTAAAACTTTTTATTTATAATGAGTCTCATTTCTTTCCCTTTCTTTCATAAAACTCTCAAACAATATATTTTCTCTTATTTTTTTTCTCTCCTAACTAATCTTTTCTTTTCTCTTCAAAACTCTCAAACATACCGTTCGTCTTCAAAAGTATTAACTTGAGAGAAAAATAGGAGAAGATTAATTTTTTTAATATGTGATGTCAAATTTAATTTCTTTCAATATTTGTACAACAAGTAAAACCATATTTTTAAGTAAAATAAAGTGAGCTCCTTTTTTTTAAGGATAGTCATAGGGTGAAACGAAACAGAATTTTCAAGTTGAGAAGATTTTGAAATGCTTTCGGACAAAATTACCCCCAGTAATAAATTAAAAAAGAAAAGAAAATGAACTCGTGTTCATCTTCTTCTCTGAGGGGTCACCTACTTCCAAAAGCATCGATGCCAATATAGAGATAAGATCGACCGTTGGAGAGAAGAGAGCGAAAAAGGAGACACAAGAGTGGGGAGGGGAGATTGGCTGCCGAAGAGAAAATGAGAGAGATGAAAATAAATCTTCTCCATTCACCCAAAAAAAAGAGATGAAAAAGAAAGAAGAGAAAATGACAGGAGATGAGCCACTCGAGAGAGGAGAAGGAAGGGGGTACATGCGTCATTTTACCCTCCATTCTCCTCAAAAAAAAAAAAAAAGGATTTTCCTTCACTCAAGATATTAAAATATAAAGGCTTTATTCTCCTGAGAAAAGGATCTTTTTTCCTATTATTATTATTATTATTATTATTATTTAGCACCATTTATGCTTTTGGATTGAATTTTTTTCACCCCTAATATTTACTTCTAGATAGACTGTACTGCTCAAGTCGTAGGTGACGATAGATTCCAAAAACCCTCTCCAACAAATAATTCCACCTCTCGTGGGTCAAGTCAAAGCATACCCATTTCTTTATAGTTTCGACTTTTGTGGGAGGGCATTTGAAAAGGAAAATGTTACTTAAATTATTTAATTTTTTAAAATTAATAGTATTTTATAACTAGAATAAAAAATTTAAATAAAAATATAAAATTGAAAGTTTTTTTTTTTTTTTTTCGTTCTAATAACATCCCAATTGAAGGTATGATGTTTCTTTTTCCTTCATTCATCAGAGATGGAAGCATTGATGCTTTCATTCCTCTTTCCAAAGACAATTTGACCCTTTTCTAGCAAATTTGTTATTGTCATGTTTAGTTTTAGGGATTAGTCTTTTCTTGCTTCTCCTTTTGTAATATTTTTTTTTTACTATTTTTTTCATAATGTGAAATGAAAAATGAGCTTGATTCCAAATTTCCAGTACTATCCCGTTCCCTTCTCAAATTCTGACGAACAGTCAATCTAATGGATAAACATATTAAATTTTTTAATCAAATTTCAGATTTAAAACTTGAAAATAAAAACAATTAAGTTAGAAGAGCTTACCGTAAATTAGATCCGATAATAATCAAATCGAACTAATTAAAATATGGATCTGGATGTCAATTGAAATGAGAAATAAAAAAATAAAAATTAAAAATAAAAGTATTTCCCTTGTGGGCTTTCTTTTTTCTTCCATCATAGCCGTAGCAGTCCTAGATTCCTTATCGTTCAGTACCATTCTTGTTCTGGGCCAGCCCATGATTGGAAATGAACTAAATACTCGACTAGCCGGTCCAATGCATCATTAATCGATGTTTGCCATTAGATCAACTTAAATGACCAGCTAAATGATTAAAAGGCTTCATTTGAGGTTCAACACAAAAAAGCTATATTTTATTGAGATTTAGACCTTTAGTCGTAAAATTTTATATTTTCAATAAATATTTTGAATTAAATAAAGTAAAATATGTGTAAATTAAACCAAAATTAAGGTTCATCAACAAGCTCAAAACTTTATCACAAAGTTAATTTATGAACAAAATTGTTTTGACCGCGTGTTTAACGATTCTTACTTATTTTTTCCAAAACTTTTCCTTCCTAAAGTAGCAATTCACAAACCATTTGTCAAATCTCACACAGTCAAAGTTTTAGAGAGATAGTCTAGTAGTCACATTTTTCTCTCATAATTCCATGATTCAGGATTCAAATCTTATTGTAACAAAAAAAAACTCACACGGTCACTGTGGGTGTTGAAAACCTCGATTCCTATTAGGGTAAAGTCTTTTTTTTTTTATTTTGGTTATACTGAAAATTGAACTTAGGATTACCAAGTTGAGAGATAGAGAGTTACAACCATTAAACTGTCCCCTTGAGACATTGGGATAAAGTCATATCCCCGCACAAAGTGGTTAAGATTTTAGAACTTGATGCAATTACTTAGACCACTCTCATTCATTTAAGTTTATGCATATGACACCTCTCCCATGTTAACGAAAGGGTTAGGTGATTCGTAGGGTCCTTAGGTTCCCACCATTTTGGACATTTTATATTTATGTGTCACCTTATATCACGCAAGAGATGATAGTTAAATTCCCACTAAATGCTCGATGTGGCCCTACGAGAACAGGAAATTTCACATAAGAAATGGGTTTTGTATATATTTGATTTATGCGAAATGCTGAACAGGACTTTACCAACTAAGCTATTGTATAATTGTCATTGTCCATCTCTCTAATGACCAAGGCTTTACCTAGCCTTGGCGTAAAGGAAATACTTGCTTGTGTTTAATCACCATTTCCTCAAATAAGAGGTATAAGCTTCAATTGCTTCGAGTTTGAATTTTACCCAACTACTAATTTTGTAGCCATTGCCATGGAATACCTAGGGGAGGTTGGTGTGTTGTGTGGGCTGCAAGGTGTCAGGGGTAGGAAGGGAAAAAAAAAAGATAAAATCAAATTGTCCCAGGATTTTGGCAACTATTTATTATTTATAGATGATTAATAATGAATAGCCCAACATAAATAATTAGGGATTATATGTATAAATTAGTAATCTTAATCGACAAATATTCAAACTTAGCCCTTGTTTGTGTGTTTGTTCATCGGGAAGATTTTCATGGTTTTAGCATAGGGCTAATAGAAGAAGCACCAAAAGTCAAGTAAATGATGATGAAAATTGAACTTGCAACTAATCCATAATTATCTTTTCAACGAGTTGAAAAAACACACTCGACCTGGATTTGATGTTTAAATCTTTTATTAATGAATAATTAGATTTCCATTATCGAAATTTTTGGGGGGCGAGGGGGAATCAATAAGTAAAACAAATAAGTCACAATTTAACCAAAAAAAATCATTAAAAGATTTTCACAAAAAGAAAATTATTTGCTTAGTTTTCTAATTTTATTTTTAGTCCATAAATTAGTTTTTAAATTTTAAAATATTATAATAAAATTTTTAAATTTTTAAATATATAACTTATTAGTTTCTTCGTTAACGATGAAACCAAACTGTCTGGTAATCGATGACACGTGATGAAAATGTTAGACATATGATACTAACTTAGCGGTGTGAAGTCAACATCCAAAACATATTTCCAGGCCACGTCAACAATAATATACTGGCATAACAGTGTGAAATCATCATTTTGTTAACGCAGCACCGCTACGTTAGCAATACCTTTCCCAAATCAGTTGAAAAAAAGTTAGTTCCACGTGTAGAGCCACGTAAACCAGGTTTTCAAAATACTCATCTCTCTCTCCTACAACTGTTTTCTTTGAAGGAAGGCGAACGAAGATGATCTGAATATTTTGGATTTATTTTTTTTTCAACTCATCATTCAAATTCACATTTTACCTCAACAATACAACGACTTCCATTTTCATGTAACACCCAACATGGCTCGTCAACCTTCAACTCATCATTTTACTCCTCTCTCTCTCTCTCTCTCTCTCTCCCTCCCTCCCCCCTCTCTCTCTTCTACAAGTGTTTTCTTTGCCACTCAAGTGTTTTCTCTCTCTTCTTTCCTCTCTTCTCTCTCTCTCTCTCTCCGTGATCTGCAAATCTTGGCTTAAGCTTGTCTTATATGAGCCAATCAAGTGACAAATTTGGGAATAGCTTTGTCTCCATCCTCAAACAATATTCAAAAAGATCAAAAAGGCAAGGAAACCTTGCGTAGAAATTTGTTGGTTTAGCTCTGTCTTTAGGGAAGATCTGAAAACCCCATTGTCTCTGCAATAACAGAAAATGGTGGAAATAGGCCTTGAAAAATGGTGAAGAAGAGTGCATTTTCCCCAAATCAGTTGAAAAAGAAATGGCAATCCTCTTTTTTTTTTTTTTTGTTATTACAAGAGAAAGAGAGAGAGAGAGTATAAAGTTCCAAATAGAAGACGGTGACTGTTTGCTTTCCATACATCTACATCTACCGAGAACAATACTCATACATGGTGGAACTCAAGAGAGCCCTCGACGCCAAAGGCCATGCCCTTCTTGAGATGCCCACCAGTACTGGCAAAACCATCGCTCTTCTCTCTCACATCACCTCCTATTCTCTCTCTAAACCCTCTAACCCTCCCAAGCTCCTCTATTGCACTCGTACCTACATGAAATGGAGAAAAACTTGGCCAAACTCTGACGTCACTACCCCCACAAAAACCTTTGCATCTGCATCAACCCATCTGTCATTTCAATCGAATCACACGATTCGGTACGTCCAAGTCTAAAATTCGTTCACTCCACTCTCTTTCCTGTCGAAATTCATTCATCTTCTCCATCAATGAACTTCTCAGAACATTAGAGGACGACCAATCAAACAGCCTCTTCAGCCTCGATTTGAATACCGGCTTCCCTGAATCTGTCCGTAAAGTTATAGGTTCAATTGGTGCTTCTGGATGGATCGGTTGTACCTTCATCCTTTCCCAGGTCTGAACTCTTTTCTCTTCCTTTTTCTTCACTACTATTCAAATCTTCATTGAAATTACTCCTAATCTACCAAGATTTAGGCATCCAAAGAAGGAAAAACAAGAAAATAATTTTCGAATAACTTGTAAACTCTGCCAGAAAAAATTAAAGAAGAGTTCCATTTTCGTATTGTTAGTTAGGGTTTAAGAGAGAGAAAATAGTGGATTTTTTTTTTCATCCAGAGGAGAGGGACAGAAAGGGGGAGGGGAGAGAGAGAGAGAGGAGAGCCTTTCGTTGATTGATTTGTGAAGAGTTTTACTGACGTGGTAGTTCCAAGTTGACGTGGCACTATTGTGAGTGCCGTTAACATGTCAACTGACATGTTAATAATTTCTATCATATTGAAAATCAAATTAAAAAGTATCTCTTCGTATCGTCTCTCACATGTATTCAAGTCAGCATTTAAAAATTTATCTTAGTACCATTATTTATAGTGAAATTAACAAATTACAAATTTTATGTGCTTTGGAGTTTAAAAATTAATTTATAAATTTAAAATAAAATTTAGAGATTTAATAAGTAATTTCTTTTTTCATAGAATAATAATTACAAGTGTAATGTGAAAGAGACTTAATGAGTTAAAAATCAAATATATTGAGTCTTATGTGGGACTCTATGTCAATATTTTTTTTTTTATTTTTTTCATTTAAAAAATATTTTAGTTAATTCAAAATTAGTTAAGTTTGAAATATTTTAATTTTTATTAACTTTGAAATGTTCAAAAACTTTTTTTCTCTCCTTTTTTTCTTTATATTTGTTTCAGATAATCAGTTCCAAAATTTGATATAAAAATTTAATTTTTTGTTATTGTTTGAATTATTCCTAAGGATGGTAATATCCGATTTGATTTAATAGATACCCGAAAAATTCAGCCCAACAGATCGGGTTTTTCCCTCCCAAAAATCGGGTCAGGGTCGAATTATGATCAAGTTTTAATATTAAAATAGTAAATTGGTTCGAATACAAATTTAAGTTATAAATAATTCGATTCGATCTGATTCTAAAATAATTATAATAAAATAAAATTTTATTTTAATATAATATTATTAAATAAAATAAAAAGATTTTTAGAGTTTCTTATAATTTGTAAGTTTTATTTTTATTTTTCAACAAACATGATTAAATTAAAGAAGAAGGTATTAGGCAATGGTTTATGTTGGGTGTGGGTCGGGTATGTGCTGAATACAAGTTGATTTAAAATCAGATTGGATCGATTTTTTTAAAGGTATGTAACATGTCTGATCGGATTGAATTTTTAGAAAAATCTGTATAGTCAGAGATGGTTTTTTTATTTTTTAATCTGAATCGGTTTAGTATCAGATATAGATATTAGAGTTAAGATTTAATATCGGATACGATATTAATATGATCTGAACCATAACTGATAAATTGTTATCCCTAATGCCACATTTATTTGATCTATTTAGTATTACTTGAGTTATATTACTTGAGTTATACCTGTCTCATTTATATTTTTTGTTTTTTTTTGATAAATTAATGTTGTAGGTTGTTTTCTTTTCTTTGATGATAGGAAAAGATGAACAAAATTGAGGATAAATGAATTTAACAATAAAAAGCAATTTTATTATTTTTTCATGAAAATTGATATTTAAAAAACACCAATGACATGTGTTTTAATGATAAGATATTAAAATCTTATAATAAAGATTTTAAATTTAAATTTTAAAAATAAAAAAATAAATATTAAGAAAATCGACTTCTAAATTAGTTTTACAACTTTTAAATTTGAGAATTTCATCGTGCCAAGTTAAAAAAAAAATAAAAAAAATAAAAAAAATAAAAAAAATAAAAAAAATTGAAAAAGAAAACGGAGGACGAGTTAAAGTTAGCACGTGTATTTAGAAGCCCATATATGTTGGCCCATCACAAGCCAGGCCCTCTATGTTACCATGACCTTGTGACCTAGGGTTTGAAGACATATTTCGGGCGTAAAAATTTCGTATACGAAATGCATTCAATTGAGTCAATAACTTGAATATCTATTAATCTAAAAAGGTTGGAATAATTTCGAAACCCTAATTTTCTCCGTCCGAGACAAAACGCCAACGTTCGTTCCCTAAACGCCTCTCTCTCTCTCTCTCTAGGGTTTTTCTCTCAGATCCAACTACCAGTCCGCGATGGAAGATGACCTGAAAGCGGATTGTGGGAGGGAGAGCGGAAGTGAGTACACTTCGGAAGACGAAGGGACTGAGGACTACCGTCGAGGAGGGTATCACTTCGTTCAAGTCGGTGATTCGTTCAAGAATGGACGTTATGTTGTGCAGAGTAAGCTCGGCTGGGGTCATTTCTCCACTGTTTGGCTCGCTTGGGACACTGAATCTTCTGTGAGTAGTTTCTGGATACCGTCTTCAGCTATTTGTTCGTAAGCCTGTGTTGGTTGTGTTTGGTCGGTGAAGTAAATTTAGGGAAAAATTGATTCTTCAAATAGTAACTTATTGATATTGTCTCCAACTAGGCGACCTTGTGATTTAAGTAGTTTATTTAACCTCCAATTTTAGGGCTTGGAGTTTTCGTGTAATATGTCAATGCTTTCTCAACAAGTCACCTAAGAGTCCCATCTTATAGGAATTCATTATTCAAGGATACAGCAACATGACAAAGTTGTAAAAACATATACACTATTGTAAATTCGAATGTGTCCATTGATGTTGTGTGGATGGACGTCTCTAACACCGACATGCCTTTGTTTTTTTCAAGTATTTCGTGCGGTAAGAGCTAACTGACTATGATACTCATTGCTCATTTCAAAGGAAGTGAGAGGGAAGATAAAGAAAAATATAATTGAGAAATGAATTCCATGGACTTATATGAGTGATACTTAGACCTGGCTTAAAATTCATTCCATCAGTTATCCATAACACCGTAGGCATGCCTGGATCCCTCCATTAGATGTAGGCTTAGAATCAAAACTTCAATGGAACAAATGATATTTCATTAATGCTGGCCTTTATAGCTTAGTGGTACCCCATTTTTGATTGGTCACCCAACCCTACTTATCCACCATCACTGGAATTTTAAATATGAAGTTGCCATTTAAAGGAACAATAGACATGGTTGAAGGGTGATGTGACCTTTGATTATGAATAAAGCCTCTTTCCATCAATTTGATCTTTTAGGTAATTTTCATAGCACCAGGATCCCAGAAACAAAGAGGAGAATGCTGATTACCGCCTATGTGACCCCGAGGCAACTAAAGACCACTCTAGTTTACAGCATCCGCCATAGAAGCATATATGTAGTGCTTGTTGAGTTCGTTATTTATTTTATTGAATAGAGTTTTGTTTTTCTTTTTCATTTTTTCCACCTATTCTCTTGGGGGATCTAATTAATTGTGTGTGTTTGTTGTCATGTGTGCAATCTTTATTTGTCCTTTTATCGTATTTGGTTAGGATGTGGCAAAGGGCATAACCATACATTTTGTATGCAATTATTCAGCAACTATTCCAGTGAAAGAGGCTTCCTCTTGTGGTTATTACTTAAAAATTGTTGATTCTTGAGACTTCATTTTACTCATGTTTTTTGGTCATCTTTTCTGGAACACCAATAGTCATAAGATAGGTGTTCCACATATGCCTCGCAAAACTCATTTAGTGGAAGCCATTCCTGTTTACTCTCTGCATTCATAAAAATAAAGATTAAGCGTCTCTCTTTTTTTATGCTCTTTATTTCTTTGATGAAGTAAAATATGCTTCTTTCAGTTGCAAGGTGATTTACTTTTGAGTGGATTTGATTGTAGAGATATGTAGCTCTAAAAGTGCAGAAGAGTGCTCAACATTATACAGAAGCAGCTATGGATGAGATAACTATCCTCAAACAGATTGCTGAAGGAGACCCAGATGATAATAAATGTGTGGTGAAGCTCTTAGATAATTTTAAGCATTTAGGGCCAAATGGAAAGCATGTGTGTATGGTTTTTGAGTACTTGGGTGATAATCTTTTGACCCTCATCAAGTACAGTAATTATAGTGGAATTCCCCTGCACATGGTTAAAGAAATTTGTTTCCATATACTAGTGGGGCTGGATTACTTGCATCGTCAACTTTCAATTATACATACTGATCTAAAGCCAGAGAACATTCTGCTCTCGTCGATGATTGATCTATCGAGAGACCCCATGAAATCTGGCTCGCCCCTCATCCTTCCAACAGCAAAGGATAATACCGTGTCAGGATCTGGGGCCACTAAGGATGTCAAAACTTTAAATGGTGATCTTACAAAGAACCAGAAGAGGAGAATTAGAAGAAAGGCTAAACGGGCTGCTCAAGGCTGTGCAGGGAAGGAAGCTTCAGAAGAAAATGGGATGGATCCAGGTACCCCCGCTGTGGAAGATTCTAACAAGGATGGAAAATTAAATGTGGATGTTGTTGAAGAAAAACCTAGTGGATCAGAAAGAAAAGATGCCCTGACAAACGGTGATGCATTAAAAAGTACTTCGTGTGGTAACCAGGTTTGCAGGAGAGGGAGCAGATCGACGAGGCAGAAACTTCTAGCAGCATTAGACCTGAAGTGCAAATTGGTAGATTTTGGCAATTCTTGTTGGATGTATAAGCAATTCACACATGATATCCAAACACGGCAGTATAGGTGCCCTGAGGTTATCCTTGGGTCTAAGTATTCAACATCAGCTGATATGTGGTCCTTTGCTTGCATTTGCTTTGAGCTGGCAACAGGAGATGTTCTTTTTGATCCTCATAGTGGAGACAATTATGATAGGGATGAGGTATGGAGACTACAATCACACTACTGTTGATTTTTCTAGATTTTCTTGATGGATATTTTGTTCTTTACCATGTTGATCTTTGTTATTTCTATGCTACCTGAACTAGTACCGTTCTACTACACTGAGAAAAATACCACGTTGATCTTTTTTTCTTTCTTGGGTTGATCATTATAAAATGGATATGCGTATGTCATAATGTTAAGGCCCAAGTTGATACTGCCATGCTGATCATTTTTGATTCCTACACGTGTAGCTTAATAAGTGTATTTTCTTCTGTTGCAGGATCATATGGCACTGATGATGGAGCTCCTTGGAATGATGCCACGCAAGGTAATACTTCTTATGAACGAATCTAGCATGATTACTTTCATTGCTTACGATGTATGATGACACTGTTTTAATCATCTTTGCATGGGTCTGTCACCCTTTTATTGTTGACTTTTTTCTGACAGATTGCTTTAGGTGGTCGCTACTCTCGGGAATTCTTCAATCGAAATGGGGATCTGAGACATATCCGCCGTTTACATTTTTGGCCTCTAAATAAGGTGCTAAAAGAGAAGTATGGGTTGAGTGAGCAAGATGCTAAAGACATGGCTGATTTCTTGATTCCCATTCTTGACTTCGTTCCAGAGAAGAGGCCAACAGCAGCTCAGTGTCTTACCCATTCATGGATCATTGGCCGCGCTCAACATCTGGAGCCTTCTGCAGCAGATGTGTCACAGGCTGTAGATGGTAACCTTTCGGAGAAGAAGAGGGAGAAAGCTGAGAGGGAGGCAATGGAAGTGGGAGTGGGGAATATGGCCATTGCTGGAGCTTCAAAGTCACTTGAATAACCTCAATCTGTAGGAATCCCAGCAAAGTAATATCAAGTCTCATGCTTGATTCCCTTTGTACGTGAATATGCAGTTTTGCCCACTACAGCTTCTAGTTTTGAGAAGAGTGTTCCTGTTGAGATCTTTTGCATGTTGCGAATGAAGGACCTGGAAGCTTCTGGTCCTTTCACAGAGGATTGAGTGGTAGGCAGCCGCTGGAACCAGTTTTCTGCTTGGATTTTGGGGGTACACAATCTGACACATAAGAGGAAGCCACCAATAACAGTATTCTTCCTTGCTTAACAGGTTTGTCTGTACAATCTAAAATTGTTTGTTTTGGAATTCTTGTGGAAGGCCGAAGGAACAGTTATACACTTCACACTTGGGCGAGGATTTTTGTTGCACGATTTCTTTGTAACGAGATTAACTGTCTTTGCTGCTCTCTTGAAACAAGGAATTTTGTGTTTGTGCATTCTTTGGTTAATACATCTGGGGCATTGCCTTCATTGTGTCTGGACATTATGTGACAGTTATTTTCATGATCAATGCAACTCTTGATTTTCAGATCCATTCGTATGCTTCATAAACTGGTAGTAAAAGCCAGAGCTAAGAAGGTATAGCTGTGGCCTTAATAAGTTGCTGTTGGAATGTTGGAGAAATGCAAGATGAAGCCCTTGATAGTGGTAGTTGAGAAAATGAAGCCCTTTTGTTGTAGTGCATGTATTTTTTGCTTTATGATACAAGCAACCTAGTTTCTCCCAGAAAAAGTTGATTTCTGCAGTTCTGTAAATTGGATTTTCACCAGTTCAATTGTATACGGATCATTCCGCTGTATCACAAAGTATTATCTTATGCAGGGTTACTAGAATGTTGACCATTTATTTTTGTTACCCAATATGGCACCTTTCCTAGTATCCGCTGCTAGTCAAATGTTTATGACAATACCAACTAAATTATATTATCTTTATGGCAATGTTAGCTGGCCAAGAAACACAACCTACAGATTTTACTCAAATGATCATGTGAAAATGCTTTTCCCTTTATACAATTACATCACTTCATCACTACCAATAGAAATGGAAAGAATACGGTGGAAGGCATCAATTGTACTTTTATATGCCCCTGCCTCTTCAAATTGGATACAAATCCCATATTTATTTACCATCACCTGTAAATAAAAGGATGGAGTGGTAACCGGATCCAGAAGGGATTGATGATTATCTTAGTCCCTAGGGCATGGAATAAGCTGATTACACTTTTGTTGGACCTCCACTTCTTGCCCGATCTATAGGGTCCAGAGTTCTTGGTTACATGCTTCCTTGAATCTTAGCCCGTGTTATCAACCTATTTTCATTGCAGACAGGAGTTAAAACCAATTGTCTGCAGGCCCTAGATCATGTTGAAGTTGAGTTTTTTCACCTGCTCTTTAATAATCATGGATGATTACAGTATCTTCCTCGCCTTAAGATAAGAATACATTAGAAAAAATGCAATAACGGCACCAAAGATAATTCCAGCTGTTGTTAGCCAAAATGCATACTGCATCAACACACACAGATTATTACTCTAGTCATGCAAAAAAGGAAGCACATCATGCATACAAGACTTTAAAAAGACAATTAACTATAAAGTTCTAGCAGGTTACCACATGCTTTTCAAGATAGGACTTCAGATTCATGCCAAATATACCTATAAACAGCAGAGATTCTTTGTGAGACATGGATCTCAATAGAAAATTTCCCTGTGACATGACTATTAAATTTGCATCTTTATCAGAGTTATTAGCCTTCGTAGAATTCACAAGTTTATGATTGCCATGATGACTGCAGATACACATGCTAGTTCTTAATGCTACAAGCCACCTAAAAGCTCAAGTGGACCAATTTTTTATAGAGCAATGGGCTACTAGCATAATTCATAAAGAGAAAAAGAGAAGAATATTACAAAATCAGCAAAGAGGGTAAGAAGGCTATAGGCTAAGACATGTCATCAAAAACACGGGAATTATATTGTATATGCCTTGATATTTCACACAGAAAAAGGGAAATCCGTTATATCATTACATATTTAATGAAGTATATCTTCAGATATTTGAAGAAAGGATATACCAGCAATTAGTGCACCAACTCCAGCGCAGAATGTCCCAACTTGAAGAAGCAATTCCACTCTGCTTACCTCAAGCCTCCGGGAGCTGATAAAGAAAGAAAATATCAGTTATAAAAAATCAATAAAATAATGTTCAACCAAATCTTCCAGCCAATTGTTCAACCAAAGCAGAACTAGGTCACACCCACACCCTAGGGAGACTCTTGGTTGGCAGCCGTTCAAATGCCTTTGATAATGATACCATAACCCAAACAATTGGCCAAGCCTGGCTCAGAATCATCTTTTCCGAAAATCACATGGTCTGTTAGTTCCCAACAGAGATAAAAAGATTCTCTTAGTTCTCTTCTATGAGAAGGACAGGCTGTAAAATGTTTGTCCACCAGTAGGTTAAACAACAAAAATTCAAACTTAATACCTAGACCATATCTATGATGCTAATCCAGATGAAAGTTTCAAATGCTTGGCCTGGATAAACTTGGAGCAGGGCCAAAACCAAGAGGGCACAAGAACAGGGGAAACACCAATATGACTACTTAGTAGATAGAGTGGTTGCCTTTTTACCAATGTGGACTTCAATGAGGAGCTAATTATCCGAACACTGAAGTGCATGGGAAGCTTAAGAACAGACTTCCAGGGAAAAACTTCGATGCCTAGCTTGGATAAAACTTGGTGCAGTGTCAATTTTAACTTGACAACCAATTGACAGACGTTCATGACCATCTTGAGGCATATGTTGAAATTTAACACAAAAGTGATCTTTTTATGTGTGATAAAGAACTAAAAATGAGAAATAATAGCCTTTAATTCAATTAAACACTAACCTTAGGTTGACAGCAATAGAGTCTTCCATTTCTCTCGCAGAATCAAGGAGTTTTTCTGCCTGACCATGACAAGACTCACATCTGGAGCAGCCAGTAAAACAAGTTACTCAAGTTGAGAATCTAAAAAGAGTTACAAATATTCAACTTATAGGTGATCCATTAATCAAATTAGCCAGTTTGCCGTGACTACATTGCTAAAAATGGGTAAAATATATTTCAAGTCAAGCATCTAGATGGCAAACAAGTTGATTGTCAGAATATTCGGTACAGCTCCAAGCAGAATGAGTAGTCTGGACATATATCTTAGTCGCAAATAACTAAAAGTTCAAGCACGAATAATCTTCCAGCTTTTTCTATGTTCTCTTGTTTTTTTTTTCTAAGAGGATTCACTTTCTAAAAAAAGAAATGTGTATAGGTTCAAGCACAAACCTCTGAAGATAGTTTTCCAACAGCATTTCAATTTCTTCTTCCTCTTCTACAGCGTTCAAAAAAAAAAAAAAAAAAAGACACCAAATGGGTCATTCCTGTAGTAAAGGGCATAGGTATGCTACTGTTTAATGTAGATCTCCATTCATCAGCGAGATCAGGATTTAAATGAACTACCCTCAGCAATTTGCTTTTCCAGGGGGGCAGAGCACTCGACATCATTAAACCCTCTCTTAAGAGTGCAGTTCCTCCCCATGATACATATACGGCGTATTTCTTGGGGATCTTCGAGGAGATCAAGTAACATTTGCGTCAGAGCTCCTGCCCTCGAACCCAGTTCAACCTCAAAAAGTAAAATAATTCAAATCAACGGTAAGTTGAAGGTTGCAGACATTATTGTACTTATATGATAGCTAACATATACCAAAGTCTGCTTGCTAAGACGAAGTTGCTCCAATACATCAGCAGTCAACCGGGTGGGTAAAACTTCAAGTAATGCTTGAACCTGAGGCAACCACCAAAGAATATCATAAAACAGTAATTTTGGGAATTTGTGTGCATTTAGAAAGAGGACACCAACAACATCAGTTTACTATGTCCATGGCCCCATTGCCCTAAGGCCCACTCTTTCGTACAAGAACTCAAACTGAGAGAGTGAGCTGGCATTTAGTTTTCAGGTAAAAAAATAGTTCTTTAAATCTCAGACTCATTAAACTTCTTTGATTTGCAGGTTCAGTAGCAGTACATTTTAGTTCCAGTCAGTTTTGAGTGGAAGAATCCAACAACAGTAGCAGCCTTTGCACCTTATGGACGGTCAGCTGAGATATGGATGGAGGTACTAGCAACAATTATGCGGTTGCAGTGGTGGCTATATTCTTCAAGATAGCAATGATTATGATATTTCCTTTTATCTACCTATGTGGCAACAGTATTATAGAGGCAGTTGCAATAGCTACAAGAGCAGAGATGAAATTACGGTGGCTATGTACATGATGACAAAAAAGTGGTATCTAGTTATTGCAATCATTGTATCATGTTGACAAAGTCAGGATAATGTGAGATACTTGATATATGTGAAGGAAACATATTGTACTACACTATTGTGATGATCTTCCTGATATGAAAATCTGGAGCAACATTGAAGGGTTGAAGGTGGCAAGAGAAGCATGCAACATAACACTTGTATGTATCCTAAATGTCAAGGACCAAGAATCCATTTTGCACAATCAAACTAAATTGTTCATCTCCTTTTCACTGCAAAGCAATTTCCAGATATATCATTCAATGTACCCTTAGCAACCTATTACAAGGCCATTAAACAAAGGCAGCATATCAACAGGCACTATAGTGTATCATGTTCAGGTAGCCCAATTAGATTGGCAGGCAAAAGGAAAAGAAATACAAAATACTCACTATGCTTCCATACTCACACGAGGTTCTAATTCCATTAATCTGTTCTCCAGCCGTTGTATTCGTGAAACCAATGCTGCTTCAACAGCCTAAAAATATCAGATTACAAATATCTTTAGAAACAAGAATTCAAATATAGATTCCAGTAATATATGTTCAGGTTGACAGCCAGAGATTCAAGATCAATAACTCAAAAGTAAACAACAGCCAATTTAGCACCATTATTGATTTTTGAAAGGGCAATGTCTTCATACTCATAGGCCATAAAGCTGATTAATTTCACCGATGCATGCACATTTCCATAAAAATAGAATAGAATACTAAAGTCAACCATTAAACAGGAAACATCAATATGTTTAATCCAAAAGCATATTCATGAATTTACGATACGCAAGTAAGAGTTACCACAAATGTAGAGCAAAACTGCCAGCCAACTTCTCCTGCTGGAAGATACTTGGCATAAGCAAGAAACAAATTCATAGACCACAATGTTATACTAACCTCGAGCTCAAATGGCATGGATGGCCCTCCATTCATAGTTTTTGGGTTCAGGCGAGGCAGCAACAAGTCTATAAAGGCCTTACCCCCTTTCCTATAGATTGAGAAGAATGGAAACAGTTCATCATCATAAGTCCAATATTCAAATTACATACAGCCAAGCACAATGATTAAAAGAAATAGTATTTTGTAGATCTTGACAATGGAAGGATTACCGGTTATAATTAAATATGAAAACACGCTCTTGCATCACTATTGCCCTTAAAGATCCTAGATTCAGCAGAATTGCATGCTCGCGAACCTAAGACATGTAGCACAAAGTATTAAATGCAAGACAGAAAAATACACAACTATGATTAACAAGTGCATGGTCCTATGATCAAACTAATTTAGAAGAGAGAATACGTAACTCCCTTTACAATTATTTGAGGTGAAACCAGAGAATTGCATGCTTGCAAGCCAAAAATATGTAGTATACCGTGTTAAATGCAAGACAGAAAAATTAACAAATATGATTAACAAGTGCATGGTTCTAAAATCAAGCTAATTTAGAGGAGAATATATAACTCCTCTTTACAATTATTTGAGTTGAAAATAGAGAAATATTATAGTGGTTTCCAATTCCTTTTTTTTTTTTTTTTTTTGAAGTGAGAACAATCAAATTAAGCCAATTTAAAAAAATATAGAGAGTAAAAGAGCTACTCAATCATATCCTTTTGCTTATGGATATTAATTGTTTAAACCACAAGTATAAATTTGTATCTGGGCACTGACATGGAAGTAATTGATAGTCTACAGTCAATAACAGACTTCGGATTAGAACTTTCGGCAACCGACTACCTGCACCACTATAAATCCTACTTCCAAATTAAATCTTATGCATTGAGTTAACACTAATGTGACATGAGACCTTTACATAGGCATTTATAATTTTCTGGTTCCCTGTTAATTAGAAAGAGACAATGTCACGGAGGAACTCATTGAAGATCAATTAAGGACCGGGAAGGTGCAAGAAGTGACTGACAATATTAAGGAATACATGAAGCCTGGGGATGAACAAGGCACTGCTGAGGAGGGATTGAAAGACCAGGACAATCCTGCAGCAAGCCATCTGGACAATGAGGTGGTCCAAGAATCTGAAGGTATATCAGCGCAGGAAGGGTGCTTCAACCAACCTCCCGAAAGGAATCTAAAGTTGTTAAGGGAAAGAAGGGGGTAGAATAAGAATAAAAGGGGTGTGATTTGAGTGGGGGGGGTAAGGAGTTTTATTTCTGTATTTAGGCAGCCTTGAGCTGAAGGGAGAGCCCAGGCTCTACATCAATGGAGTATGTAATGTTCCGAAAAATGCAATGAAATTCTGAGATTACTTTTCAAATAATTAATTTTCAACAATTGAGCTTTGTTAAGACCATAACATTGGTCCGACCTGCCATCTCTTCCCCTCTCTATCTTCTCCTTCTTTCCCACTGCATTCGGCTCACGTCAAATCTCCCTCAACATTCATGACTCAAACCAGAATGGATGCAAAAATAGATTCACTAGAGAAGAGTATTACCGAGATTGGGAAGAGTGTAGCTACCTTGCTCGAAGAGATGACTCATCACCGCACCAGGCTGGAGAAACTTGACTCGTTGGAAGATTTGGTAGCTGCTCTCCTTCGTAAAAAACCAGAGGGTTGTGGCGAAGCAGGCTCTTCATCCTCGAATCCTCATGTGGCTCTTGACACCCTGTCGCTCAAAATTGGCTCGATTCCTATCCTCGGGACTCAATCTCATCACCAACCCACATTTAAGGTGTCCTCCGCTGACGATCTTCCTTCCGCGCTCAGACGAATCAATCTTCCTTGCTTTAATGGCCATGATCCAATGGCGTGGGTCGCACGTGCCGAGCAATTTTTCTCCATTCATCCCGTCAGCGATGAGATGAGGGTATCCATCGCCAGAATCGCCATGGATGGTCCGGCTCTTCACTGGGTTCAGTGGTTATTCGCCCAAAATCCTTCTCTCTCCTGGGATGATCTCACATCAGAACTCTTCGATCGATTTGGTGGTGGCCTATCCGCAAACCCTTTTGAGGCTTTTGCATCCACGAAACAAGAGGGATCAGTCGATTCCTACATCGATGAATTTGTGATCAGAGCCACTCTTGTTAAAGGCCTTGGTCCATCGATTCACTTAGGGCTTTTTCTCAATGGCCTCAAAGAGGAGATTTGAGTTCGCATCCGATCCCACGAAGCTCTCTCCCTCTTCCAAATGATGAAGCTCGCCCGCGAGATTGATCGCGAGAATGGGTTTTTTATGTCTCTTTCTTCCTCGGTAAAGGTGACAACAACCGACTTGCATACGGGTCGAGTTGGTTCAACAGGTCGAGTAAATGGACCAACCCGAACTCGAACCAAGGAGGCTCCGACCCTCAACTTAACCCAAGACCGCCTACCCGGACCCATTTCTCTTTTAACCCATCTCCTTTTCAATTTCCTCCCGCCACTCCTTGCCAACAGCCTTCTTCAACCACCATACCCCCTGGTTCTTCCTCGAACACGAGCCCCTCAACTACACCTCGTCCATTCAGGTAAATGTCTCATCAGGAGCTCACGGATTTACACTCGAAGGGGATGTGTTTCAAATGCAAGCAGCCGTATCATCCGCTCCGCAATTGCCCCAGCAAGTCTCTTCGTGCACTCATCCTTGGTGATGATGAAGTGCCCACTACAGATGAAGCCGCACCACCTGCAGAGGACCTAGAGCACAACATTGACATCTCTCTAGCCTCCCTCGAGCTTCATCTGTTCTCCGTTGGAGGTATTTCGCACCCTAACACTATGAAACTTCAAGGTACAGTACTTGGTTGCAACGTAATTGTTATGATTGATAATGGGCAAGCCACAATCTTGTGGCTGCAGACACTGCTCGTCGTTTAGGACTTCAGGTGCAGCCTACTGAGCCATTCTGGGTCCGGTTAGGTGATGGGAGACGACTTGTCTCCTCCGGTGTCTGTATTGGTCTTAAGGTTGATTTGGGGTATCTCACTATCTCAATTGACTGCTTCCTATTTCCTTCGGGGGCAGTAGACATTATTTTAGGCATCTCTTGGTTGACCACTCTAGGGGAAGTCTGAGTCAATTGGCAACTAATGACCATGACGTTCCTTTGGCAAGGACAGACGGTCTGCTTATCAGGGGATCCTGCCTTGCTCAGAAACCCTTCCTCATTAACCTCTTTAAAGAAACTTTCTCACATGGAGTTTGGTACCTGGTCATCTTTCATGTTTAATTTCCATATTCTATTTTTTCTTTTCCCTGCCGGCCTATACTTCTGCTTCACATGATTTTCGGATGCTACAATTTTTATTGCTATGTATGGTCTTACAAGCATGTATTTCGCGGGTGTCATGGTTCGGTTGATTCTTGTTGCTACACCTGCTGTCTGCCTTATCAGTGCAATTGCAGTTTCTGCCACCATAAAGAATTTAGCTCAGTTGGTAAGGGCAAAGAACAAGGTTTCTAGCACTGGTTCTAGCAAAGGAGCTTGCAGTTCAAAATTTGCATCAAAGGCTTCTCTCGATCAATCTCTGTCTTTCCAGAGAAACGGTGCCATTGCATTGCTTGTGAGTGTTTTTTATGATGGAACCAAAGAGGATGCAACCTGGGTTGAACTTTCTGAGTTCCTGGAGCAGTTCCCAGATTTCAGCCTTGAGGACAAGGCTGGACTTTCAGCGGGGGGTAATGTTAGGGAGGAACTCACTGAAGATCAATTAAGGACCGGGAAGGTGCAAGAAGTGACTGACAATATTAAGGAATACATGAAGCCTGGGGATGAATAAGGCACTGCTGAGGAGGGATTGAAAGACCAGGACAATCCTGCAGCAAGCCATCTGGACAATGAGGTGGCTGCTGAGGTGGAATCCAAGAATCTGAAGGTATATCAGTGCAGGAAGGGTGCTTCAACCAACCTCCCGAAAGGAATCTAAAGTTGTTAAGGGAATGAAGGCGGTAGAATGAGAATAAAAGGGGTGTGATTTGAGTGAGGGGGGGTAAGGAGTTTTATTTCTGTATTTGGGCAGCCTTGAGCTGAAGGGAGAGCCTAGGCTCTACATCAATGGAGTATGTAATGTTCTGAAAAATGCAATGAAATTCTGAGATTACTTTTCAAATAATTAATTTTCAACAATTGAGCTCTGTTAAGACCATAACAGACAACCTAACATAATCACAAATAACCATAAGAAATTGTTTGAGATAGTTGTCCTCAAATAGGTAATTATTGGTTATATGCAAAATATAGCCCCCACACCGTCCAACCAAAAATTATTGATGCACCTTGTTTCCTGTGCTTATAAACCGATCAACATTCTACTACCAGTACTTAATGTGGCATACATTATGTGCAAGTCTTCTGCTGTGAAACAACTTACTAAAACCATGAAAGCTAAAAAGAGTAAATAAAACTGCTGAATGCTTAAAGAGATGAGCATGGTACCAAAAAAGAAGGCATTGAGTTTGTCAACCACAAAGAGGGATCAACACTCCGTATATCTCGAGGGCGTAAACCTGATTATTGAGACACTTATCATTGCAATTAAAAAATAAACAAGAACTGTCATCAATTCTAAAAGCGTGTAAACACAACTGAATTTTTTCACAGTGACAACATGTGTGGGTCTGTAGAGAGAGGCTCAAGCATCTTCTTACTTTAACTACATGCACATTGAGAAGAATTATTAAAAAATTAACAAGGAAAAGGGGACCACAAAAACATTTAGAGGAATTCTTTTGACTCACCACTTGACTTCAGCAATTGCCGTCTATTAATTTTCCTTGTGGACACCAACCCATTAGAGTTCACTTCAACCACCTAGAATAAAGTTCGTGCCCAAAAATGCAAAAACAACATGAGACACAGAATGACAATAATTTTAGTTTACGAACTTGTTTTATGCTCTATCATTTTGATCTTAGAAGCAGATTCTTTACAAATCAGGCCATTCGAGATATTTTCCTGGTGACTTTGAAATGATTAAAAAAAATATCTAGCCACGTACTCATCTTCTTATTGAATGAGCAGCTGCCTGAACCACGTTGTGCCCTTCCTACATCTACCATACACAACATCATAACACTGGGCAAGAACTTTTCTATTGAAAGGAAGCTATTGCTTGGTCAATGCTGCAAAGTGACAAATTCTAGGTCCATGACCCTTCAATATGCCACTTTGCTTGGGCCAAAAAGTAGCCTTACATTAAAAATCCCTTTTATGTCTCCGATATTCCTAATTCCTGACTGCGGGAGGGGGAGAGAGAGTGTGTCCAGAACAAATTATGCATATATATTATATATATATAATATATATCCATAACAAATTGTCCAAAATCATATCAACAGTGCCAATATATTGCACATTGTGTAAGGCGCAAGAAGATATTAAATTCATGAAACAAAAATATTCACCTAATTCATATTAAAAGGGGGGAATCAATATATACAATTATAGAGGTGCGGAGAAAGGGATCAAAATGGAGGGAATACCTCATAAACTGGTTCTCGAATTCCGAGAGAAAGAGAGTCCGTCAAAGAAGTGACAACGCGCGGAGAACCGCCGCCGGAAGTGAAAGGACGACTCCGATGCTCGTCGGCCTTGCCGTTATTGCTCACTTCTTCGACAACATCGTTGGGTAGGATTTCAGGTTCCCTCCACCGGTCCTCTTCCGTTGATTTCGTATAACACCTCACCCGCGAAGAGGTGAATCTAACTACGATCGGAAACGACGTCGTTTTGGTGTTGTGAAGGCAGATAAGAGCAGGAAGTAGAGGCTGCCGAGAGGGAAAAACGTCGGAGGACGGCGGATGAAGAGGGAGGCGGAGACGGAGAATGTTCGGAGAAGCCATTTTCCGATGAGATCATCAGATAGAAATTGAAGTAGGTGATTGGTCCGTTGTAGATTTTGTCCCGACCAAATGGGAACAGTATTTCGGATGATATATCTATTTGATAATCGCTTCATTTCAACGCTTTTCTTTCTATTTTCATTATTCTTTCTTCTCCCTCCGGAGTTGTGGCTGATATTCATCGACTGACACGATAAATTCTGGGCCTTATATTTCCACCTCCCAACGGTCTCTTTCTTTTTTTTTTTTTTTTTTTTCCCGAAATTGAATGATAGGGAAAAAGATCCTTTTATTAGGATAATCAAGCCCGTATATTTTAATATCTTGAGTGAAGGAAAATCCCTTTTTTTTTTTAGGAGAATGCAGGGTAAACTGACGCATGTATCCCCCTTCTCTCTCCTCTCGACCGGCTCATCTCTCCCATCTCTTCGGTAGCCAATCTCCACTCTCGTGTCCCCCTTTTATGACGGTCAATCCTCTCTCTCTGTATTAGCGTCAATGTTAGGTGACCCCACATGGAAGAAGATGAACACCGGTTAATTTTCTTTTCTTTTTAAATTTTTTTAATGAGGGTAATTTTGTCCGAAAATATATTAAAGTCGTCACAACTTGAAAATTCTGTTTGTTTGAACTAGGACCCCTCGGGTAATTCCCGTCCTTAAAATATTGGGAGCTCACACATTCCTTCACACAAATTTAACCTTTTCCTTTTAGCTTCGAAGACAAGTGGGTTTTAATTATTATAAAAATATTTAAAGAAATTAAAATTGACATTCAATCGATAAAACAGAATTTTAATTCTAAAATAAATAAATTATTTTCACGTCTTGAATTTTGATCTCCAATCGTTATGTCAAAATTTACTCAAAAAAAATTAAGAAAAAGATATGAGAATGAATTCAATAAAACCCTTATCAAGTGCATGCCCAAGTAGAGGAGCAGGCAAGTTTTCATCGCCATTGATGAGATTTTTAAAAACCAACATTGGAAGAATAAGTAAAGGAAGATCACGTACAACACTATCTTCATTTTTAAAAAAAACTTAAAAAACATAAATAATACTGAATCTCAACAAAAATCATATTTTTCAAAAGTCGCGTGTATTAATCATGTTCGAGTCAGAAAATTCTCAAAATATCAAACTAGACGCTCTTTCTCTACTTGATGGAGAGAAAGAAAGTGTACGTGGTTAAAAATTACTCTGTTATGCAACTGTCAAAAAACCAAACTCAAATCATTTTTTCGAGATTTGAAGAAATATGTTCTATTTTTTCATATGGGTAGCTGTGGAAGATCTGAAGATTTTTTAAGCTACTCATTTTTATTAATTATATCTACCATTTTACTCACATTGCATGCATGCTAATGCTGGCCTCTACTATTAATAAACACTATCATAAATTTTTTAAATGGAAAATTTTTGTAAATTTTTGTCTGTACAAGATATTTAGAAAAATAAAATTGGAATTTTAGAAAATATAAAATTTTTTATAAATCAAAATTAAATTTGTGTATAAAAATAATTTAAAATACCTTAATATTAATAGTTTTTTATACTAAAAATCTCCTAGATCATAGTTGAGACCAATTACTAATAACACTTCAACAAAAATATATTTTTAAATTTGATGATATAAAATTTCAAAATTAATTAAGTTGGAATGCGTAATTTTATGATAAGGAAAAAAAATCTCGATGGCAAAATTGTTAGAACATTTGTAATTGTAATTTTTGTAAAACCGACAAAAAAAGGAAAGAAAAAATTGGAAAGAACGGTCATTCCTACGCTTTGAGTTTTGAAGTTTGCATCCTCGCGCGTTCGTTTCTGGCTCTAAAATTTGAAAATACCGCATCGCCTCACGATCTCCCAAGGCTCGTTTGGTCAAAGGATCGGACGGTTATTAGCCAGAAGCCCTCACCGACCCCATCCCCAATAAAAGGTATCTCTCCTCCAACGGGTCTCTCACATTCGCATTCGCTATTCTTCTGTTCTCCTCAGCGATCAGAGAACGAAAACGGCTTCATGGCTGTCGATTCTGACATCGTAGTTACTCTTGACCGGCAAGAAGAACAAAACGACGTCGTTCCGGAGGAGGAAGCGGAACCGGCATCCTCGCCGGCACATCACCCTACGGCTCCGCCTGACGAGGTAACCTTCACCGTTTCGATATATGGATTAATTTCCAATCAAATTTTTATTTATTTTTCTTGGGAAATTGGTCTCTGGTGTTCTTCACTCAAAGCTATCAGATCAATTTTTTGTCCAAATTCATGAAGCTAGGAAAATTAGGGTTTTGGTTACACCGACTGTTTTTCTTTTCAAATTCAAGCAACTATAGGGTATATCTTAGAGGGCTTTCCGATCGATTACAGGTTGGGTTTTTAGGGTTTCGTTTACTTGGAGGGGGGTTCACGATAGGGGAAAGAAGGGATCACCACCGGCATATTACTTTTGCTTTCCAAATTGACGAAGGAAAATTAGGGTTCTGTTTTCTTCACCCTATTTTTCTGACCAATTCTGTTAAAATTCATGCAACTAGGAAAATTAGGTTTTCTTTTCACTCCGTGGAATTATATGTATAAATTCAAAATCAAGGGGAATTAGGGTTCTGCTTAAATGATCACTTAAATTATATGGCCTAGAATTATAACAGTGTTGCATTTGGTTCTCATTGAATTTGATTATATGCATTAGCATTTTTTTTTTCCCATTCTTTTAGGTTAATTACACTATCATAATCACGCGCACTAGTGCTTGTACATACTTTAGCCTGCCATACGGAATATTTTGTATATTTCATGTTGGGACTTACATTATATGACAATGCAGTTATTTGACATATCGACCACAGTAGATCCAAGTTATATAATATCCTTAATACGGAAACTGCTTCCAGTCAATGACACTGAGAGAATAGAGCGTTGTTATGTCAACACAACAGAAAACAATGGAAGGGAAAAAAATGAGACATCACTGTGTGAAGATGGCAATACCAATCTTTCAATGGATGAAATAAAACTCATGGACACCCTTGATGGTGTGGGTGAGGTTTCTAGTCAAAAAGGAGAAGATGAGGAATCCCAACAGAGCTTAGAGCATTGTGGTATGTCTGAGAGAGAAAAAACTTGGGAAGAATGTGGTTGCATCTTGTGGGATCTTGCTGCCAACAAAGATCATGCAGAATTTATGGTATTTTTGCTCTAATTTTATCTATGTATATGATTTCGTTTACATCTATAGATAACAAATGATCTTCTTGCATCAAGTCATTCAATATATTGGTGTTATACTTACCAGTATATAACCTAAAGTTATTCACCTATTTGGTTGCATCTAATAAGGGGCAATGAATTTTTTTCAGGTTCAAAACCTTGTCCTTGAAGTCCTCTCGGCAAGTCTTATGGTTTCTAAATCTGCACGTGCAACTGTAAGACTCATCTCTGCTGTGACAAGTTTGGTTTATGGCTTTGCAGTTTATCGTGCTATATTTAATTTATATGATTACGAACTAGTACCTCTGTATTTTCAAACTATTTGTTGCCGTAGATGCTAAGCATGAAAGCAGGTCGTTTATCTTTTTTCCTTCATTAATTGTTCAGGAGATTAGCCTTGGAATTCTCGGAAACCTTGCCTGCCATGAAGTTCCTGGGAAACTTATAGCCTCCACAAATGGGTTGATTGGGATCATTGTGGATCAATTGTTTTTGGATGACACCCCATGCCTGTCTGAAGCTTGTAGGTAACGTATAGCAACTCATAAACCTAATTTACACAGCATTTTTCTTTTCAATTTTCATTTAGTTTTTAGTTTGATCTGTATATATTGTGTTGACTATGACTTGCATTTATTTTTTTAGGGCAGATTATCTGCTGGTATATTGCTTGTTTTTGACGCCATTCTTTTGGTCCTGTTTATTTTTAGATCAATGGTAATTCCATTATCATTCATTTCATTATTTTTAAAGTGTAATTTTAATTTATTTTTTCCTCTTTCTTATGTTCTGTTCCTTTCCCTCTCTCTTTCTGTATTCCCTTTTGAGTGGTTGTATTGTTCAATGGTGGCAAGTGGGATAGTTCTGTATGCAGAATTTCTTTCTTTTTCTCTTTGAATTAGACACAAGTATATATAATGGTAGTATTAAGAAGATGCACATATAAAACATAGTCGTACGAATACTTTTAACCCTTTCATGAACCTAGATGCTTGCCACATATTGTTTCCCAATTGGTCAGAAATATTTCTACATCTTTTTCCATATGCAAACTCAGATCATACTGTTCATCTATTCCTCAATCAATATCCGGCTGGATGCAGGCTATTGAGCTTAGGTCTTCAAGGCAAGGAATGTATTGCTTGGGCTGAAGCATTGCAGTCTGAGCATATACTTGGCCGACTATTGTGGGTTGCCGAGAATACCTTAAGTGCACAGCTCATAGAAAAGGTTCAAAGCAGTGTTTATTTTGCAGTATCCTATATGCTAATTATTTACCGATTTTATTTTTCACAGCTTCCGTGCAATCTATTGTTCCAAATTGCTCTCCATCCTGTTTGAATGGGAAGTGGCCTCTTATTTTGCACGGATTTGATTTTAAAACTTCCATATAAAGGGCCGGTCTGTGGCCTAAGTCATGACATGGTGTTGCCTACATAATCCTTGGTTCAAACTTTTGCCCTTTTTATTTCTCCTGTCCAGATATTAATAGACCCCAATTACATGTTCAAATGTCAAATTCCATTAAAAAAAAACCAATTGTCAAATGAAATAATTTAACCACACTTCTCTCTATTTTATCATTTGTATTGCTTTAGAAATTGATTAACTTTCAGCTACTTTTGTCCCAAATTTTTCTATAACTCAAACCTAAAGGTGATTTAGAAGCACAATAAGATTTTGAAAGTGAATTTTAGAGGCTATGGGTTTTGCAAGCCCACTTCTTGTCAAGCACCAGCTACAGTTTTCTCAAAAAACCTGGTCTGTTTTCTCAATGTTGATTTTTTTGACAGGTGGACAGTTGTCTTTGCATTCTCTAACTCTTACTCTCTCTCCTTTCTTCTTCCCCATGCTTTTTTTTTTTTTTTTTTTTTTTTTTTTTTTTTTCTGCTTTTCTTGAAAAGAGTGCTGGATTATGTTTAGCTATTTTGGAGAATCAGCAGGAAGTTATGTCCATTCTTCTTCCAACCTTGATGAAGCTGGGTTTACCAAATCTTTTGATCAGTCTCTTGGATTTTGAGATTAGCAAATTAAAGTGGGAAAGAGCAGCTGAGAGGTATGACTACCTTGTCTGTTACCTGTGTTTTAACAACTGATTGTTCTTGTACAAAATTATGATAGTTGACTATTTACTTCATGTGTTGAAATTCTTGAGGGGTCATACTCCATATTTTCCATTTTGTTACAGCTATGATTCCTTATGGCACAGATTTACGGTATTTTCGTTTTTGGTTTAAGGACTGAGTGTCTGTTGAAAGTTTGTCACTGGCTTGATTAATATTACTGATTGTTAGAACTGCTGGTTGTATGTAGCATATGTAATGTAGAACTTATAATCTGATGTCTCATGACATGAGTCAGGTATCCTGTTCTCGATTTGATTCTTCGTGCAATTGAAGCTCTTTCTGTTATTGATGGTTATTCACAAGAAGTCTGTTCAAACAAGGAACTCCTCCATCTAATTCGTGACCTCATTGAGCTCTCTGATAAAGATGAGGTAAATGAAAGGCCCTTGAAACTTGAAACACTAAAAGCTTTTTTATTTGTGTGATTCTGCATGCCTGACTTGGACCAGTGGCTTCACTTGGACTCTTTTATGTTCAATATGTGGTCAATAATTTGTTATTATGCTAATTGTTGGATGACTCAATATATAATCAACTAATTGAGAGTGTGGGTATGGTTAGTTTTTCAAATATTGGGTTTCACTCAACCCTCTTATCATTAAGGAAAATAGAATGGACATGCAAATCAGGATCAAGTTGGAAATGGTCCCAGGTATCCGGTAAAATAAATATTTCTATTCAAGTTTTATTTTTTTATTTTTTTATTTTTAATTACTCGTTTCTAGCTTCTATCTCTGGAGAAAATTTCAGTCATGGTGGGCGGAAACGTGTGAGCTTTAGCAAAGGCTATATTATTATTTCGATTACTGTAATGAATGGTTGTCCTGGCTATAAAGCTTCTTGCTGAATCTGTGGGTTGAAATATTGAGTTGCTTGCTTACAACTGTTGGTTTTGTAGTAGCAAAATCCAGGTTGATTGAGTCACTTGTATTTTTGACTAGTGAAAGATATTATTTGGATTTCTTGAAATTAGGATACTCCAGTTGAAACTTATAACACCATAGGTGACACTAAGATTAATCGGTTCATTTAAAATCAGTTTATCCTGCATTGATAGACTTTAGAGTGAACTAAGGTATCCTCTATCAACCTCTTAATTCCTCTATTTTTTCTTATGCCATTTGTAGCATTGTCAAGTAACTTTTTTTTTTTTTTTTTTTTAACAAGAAATGTATGGTCCCTGCCAAACTAAAATTTCTCCAGAAAAGGCTATAAAATTGTCACTAGTCCTATGATTTTTGGCATTATGGTCAACCTTTTCATCTGTAGAGGAATTATTCAAACGCACCCTCATACTTGTTGAGATGGAAAAGGGATTTTGGAATGGGTTAGAATTGGATGATTTATATGAAATGAGGGGTGGCTGATGAGGAGAAAAAGTTGGGATTGTAGGAAAGTGATTAGGCTATAGTTGACTAGTTTGTAGGTATTTGGTTAGGGAAATTAGAAGCCTTAATCTGTTATGAATGAACACAAAAATTATTTAAATTGTGAACATAATTTATTAGATCATGGGGCCTAAAATTAAGGGGGCTTCAAGCAAAGTGCTATGCTTAACCTGATTGGTAACTGAAGTAGTGAAGCTACATGCTTTGGCAATATTTTACAAGAATGTCGGAGGTGAATTTTTGATTGAGACACTGCTAGTAATAAGGATTCAAAATTTGCTTCCCTGGGATGACCTTGTGGAAAATTGGCAGCTTGTCCTTCTGGTCTGAAGATAGTTGATTTAACAAAAAATGCAATGATAGCTTCAAATTATAGCTTTTTGGTAATTTTAGTGTATTTTTGTTCCTTGTATTCAACTATATCAAGAATGAGATAATGAAATAAGTCTTTCTTGGCATCTTTTTGTAGGTTGCTAGCTCATGTGTCACTGCTGCAGTTCTGACTGCAAATATTATGAGTGATGCACCTGAAGTTGCTTCGGAGATAGCACAAGGTATCAACCTTCATTTCTTACTAGTAACATTTTTCCATGGTATTGCTGGTTGCACTTGTTGAATTATCGGCGTTCTGCTTCCATGAATCATAAATGACACTTAAGATTTGTCCAGACTTGACTTTTTTACAAGGTCTGCTTGAAATACTTCCTTTTGCTTCTGATGACTTAGAAGCAAGGTCTGCAGTTTGGAGCACCATTGGAAGGATTCTTGCTCTGGTTCAAGAAAGTAAGTTGAGCCCTTCAAGTTTATGTCAGTATGTGTTAGTTCTAGTGAGCAAGTCAGACATCCTTGAGGAAGATTTGCTTGATCACCAAGTTGTTGACACCAATAAAGAGCATGAGAGCTTGACCTCCACTGCCCAAGGAATTAATGCTAGAACTATGGCCGTATCCTTCTGTAACTTATTTTGCATTGTTGTAATGCTACCTAATTTCTCAATAGAACCAAGCTTACCCATCAGCCATGTTGGTTTTTTAAGATCTCTATATCTCCTTCATTTTCCCTGACAATGGTAACAGCTTCGGAGGATTATCGATATCTTAATCCTCTGGACTTCTTTGAGGGAACACCATCCAGAGAGCCGTTTGGAGGCAGAAAACTGTTCAGATGATAGTAGTATCAAGAAAATGTTGGATTACTGTCGCAAGTATACAGAGTAAGCTCCCTAACCTCCTCAATAAACGAGAAAAAGAAAAGCGGCTTTTGTGATTAACATTCCTTGAGCATATTGCTTTAGGTTTAAAGGGTATATTAGGATCCAACCATCTGGATGGTTTTGTTTAGATTTATGTTTTGCTAACTGCAATTAGACTTGTGCTTGATAATGTTTCCGGCAATTAGGACAAGTTTACCATGCAGCATTGGGCACTTAATGTCCTTTTCATCGGCTGATGCATGCATTTGTGCCGGTGTTTGATAATTAGTTAAAATTTTGCATTGGTTTAGTTTTAAAGTCTTGTGAAAGCTTTGGCATAATTGTTCAATGAAGCAGGATGGTGTGTCATTAAAATCTTTCAAATGAGTGCCGTGTAAGAAATATGGTCGTATTCAAATCTCGGCTTTTGGGAATGTGGTCATTCTTTTTTGGCAATAGCTTCACAAATTTGCCATTATTCCTCAAATCTTCTTCTAGTTTACTAATAAACTCTTTGTGGAAAACTTGGTACATTGTCGTGACTTGGTTGGCGTGGAGTTGTTAAAAACTGGGAACATTGTCATGACTGGGCTGGATTATGCAAATGGCAAAAAGGACATGTTGATTCTGTTCCAGTGGCCGGAAGTAGCTGGTCAAGCTGGAGATGGTTGTGTTTTTGGCAGCCTATGAGGTGCTAACAATGTCTGGTAAGTACTTGTTATCATTGTCCATGTTCAAGCAAAAGTTGTTGAACCAATGTTCTTGTTGCCTTCTCTAAACGTAAGCTGCTGCATCACTATGGTAATTGTGGCTAAAAGCAATTGAAAGGGGAAAAGATCCAAGAACTCTCAACCCAAAGTTACTCCTCAAGGTTCATGTCGAGCATCAATAACAGTGTTGAATATTTGCAAGATGGGGTTGTCAGCTTCTTATAACTGGGCACCCACAAGACAATTATATCCCACCTTTCCAGCTTCTTCTTGCTCCTGGAGCAGCACCGTCATGTCATCTTTGCAATGCGTGGCGAACAGACTTAGTCAAGACAAAACCTAAGCTTTGAACTATTGTGGCAAATGCAATATTAAAGCAGTGGTTTTATGAAACAATGAGAATGTATGTACCTATGCAGAGAATTCGATTTTGAGTAGGCTCGGGTACATGGAAAATAGGTTTTTGAGTATATCTCATATTGATATACAGTTCTTTGATTGTGATTCATCTTTTGTTTGTTAGTGTTAGTCTTATGCTTGAAACTGTTATTAGCACAGAGTCATGATTAGTTTATCAATACTCGAAGCACATCGTGTTTTGCTGGTGATTGTGGCCCATTTGTGCAATATTGTTGCTGCAGGGGATGCTGATCAACTGCCTAGCTGATGGCCAAATGAAAGACTTGTAGGATTTGAGATCTTAAGGTCTAACTGCATGCAGCAGAGGGTTTTCATCTAAAGAATTTTGTTGAAATCTGTACGAAAGCAAGGTATACTTGTATTAATATTAACATGACATCATCAATGTGCTCCCCACTCCCACCCCCCGTTTGTTGTACAATATACAAGGTTATATATATATATATATATATATATATATATTTTAAATCTAAACCTAGTTCTCATCAAGAATTATGTGGCAGCATTGGTAGATTGAAATCTGTTGATGATTCTTGAAGCTGGGCACGTTATATGTTAGAGACTGCATTATTTGCTCCGAATGTTTCTGCCTACCCATTGCAGGGATCCCCATCCTAGTTTGTGTTTGTATTGTTATGCCATTCCTCATTGTAAATTTGAGAGGGAGGGATCGGATCTTTCAGTACCCATCCAGGCTTCTTCTGTTCAGGTTATCTATTTCCAGGGTTCAGTGGAACGGAACATACTGGAATAGACTGTGAATTGAAAGATTTGTTTTCTTTTTGACTTGTGACTGAGAAGAAATGAAGACTCTGTTAATACAGAGAAACGAGCGGGATTGGGTTCAAGTACTCCCTCAATACAAATAAACACATAATGTGTGTAAGTCTAAATTGTTTTTGGAAGGATCATTTCGTTCATTCTTCGTCTTCTTTTTCGGCGTAGAAAAGCTGGTGGGCTTCGATGACTTCGAGATACCACATTGCCTCTCTATCTGGAAATGCCGAGAGATCCACCATCTTGTGTACCTGAAATGAAAACATCAATTTACGTGGAGAGAGAGAGAGGGAGAGAGATTTGACCTTAATCATTGGAGGCTCTCCATTGCGGACGAAATACGCTCCGATCACCATTACATACATCCCTGTGTTTTAGATCGACGAATCAAAAGGGAAATAGAGAGAGAGAGAGAGAGAGAGAGTGTGTGTGTGTGTGTATGTGAAATCGAATTGTAGATTGGGGAGTACCGGTTGCCCAGTTGCGTTGGCGGAAGTCGGTCGAGAGGCTGAGGTGAATAACGCCGGTCCCGTCATCGAGAAGAAGACGCCCTTGCTCATTCTCTTCCACCAGAGAGACCAAAACGCCCTGTGTAACCAAAAGTGAGAGAGAGAGAGAGAGAGAGAGAGAGAGAGAGAGGTAAGGGAGGAGAAGGTACCTGTAACCAGGCGCGCTGGAAGAGGATGTGGCCGTAAACCATGGCGGATTGAGACGAAGTCTCCTTGGCAGTCTTCAGCTGTTGGCAGAGGAGCTTCAGCGCCGCTAAGGTGTAGTCCATCTCTCTCAACCAAGCGGGTGAATTCGCTCTCGCTCCACTCCAGGTATTTCTTTTCGAAGTTTTGCCCTTCTCTTTTCAGCTTTTCCAATTTGATCGGTTTTACCACTTTTTTATTATTCGTTTATCCGCGCGTGTTTGGGTATCTCACAAATTAGAACAAACTTTAATTTACTCATATTTGGGGTAAAATACACTTTTTCCCGTGATTTGATTGAAATTTATGTATTCCTCTTATGGTGAAAAAATATGATATGAAAAATGAATGGAATTTTACGAAATTAACAATGTTATAACATAAATATGTTAAATATCTATTATACTCCACGCACACTCTCTCTCCTTCTTCCAAGCACCCAGGGAAAAAAAATTCAATCTCCTTCTCCCTCTTCCCCCATTCATCCAGCAAAAAAAAAAAAAAAAAAATTGTGATGAGAGGAGAGAGGGAGAGGGCTCGAGGGGTTGGAAGATGAGTGAAGATGTTCCCAAAAAAACAATTTTGGAAAGGGGGCTTTGTTGTTGGCGACGAAGGAGAGGGGAGGAGAGGGGAGACATGTTCGAAATTAACCTTAAATTAAAAAAATTCTTAAAATAACTTAATTTTTAAATATATTTTAAAAATAATCTAAGTTGTTCGAGTTTTGAAAACTCGATCTGTAATTTTTTTAAAATTTTTCTGGAGATGGTTGTTTTAATTTTTTTTTAATTTTTTATTTTTTTATAAATCTGAACTTGGCTCGAGGAGAGGGCTCACGACCGACCGCATAAGGGCTCGCGGTCGGCCACTCTCTCTCTCTCTCACTCTGCTCTCTCTCCCCCGCTAATATTTAGCTCTATTTCTCTGAGCTAAGTTGAGAAATTAAGGATTTGAAACCCAATCATGAAACCCAACCCAAATTGGAGGGGTGATTACGCAAATATATATATATTTTTATCTTTGATTTAATTTTAAGTAAATCCCTCAATTTTTTTTCTGGGCTCTTTTATGGGGTTTTGAAACATCGATGGTGGTTGTGCCTAGAACTCTTATTGCAGTCCCAAATCCCGACCACCATAAAGTTCAAACCCGCCAATTTGTTTGATTTAACCTTATGACATTTCGAGATGGTCATCAAAATTGAAACTTTTAATATCAGATTTTTCCTCATACTATGTTTTCATTTTCATAAGGAGAGAGGGCTTGCTGTTGCTAGTTACGGAGGAGAGGAGCGGAGAGAGAAGATTGGGCTTGCATTCAATGGTGACCATGGCTGTTGAGAGGAGAGGAGAGGAGAGAGAAGACTGGGGTAATTTTGATTAAAAAAAATTAATCTTCTGTGACAACTCAACATTTTCGGCGCGTGCATGTCAATCTCCATGGAACATTTTCGTCCACTCTCTATTTTTTTTTTTTTTTTTTTTTTTTTTTAAACTATAGAGTTAGGAGAAATACGTAGATTTCAGTCAAATCACATGGAAAAAATGTAATTTATCCCTATATTTGGTAATTGATTTATCATTTTTTTAACATATGTTTGTGGGTAGCTGAAAAATAATACAAACACATAAGAGTAATAAGGACATAAATAAACATTTTTTTCCATGTGAAGGGACTAAGTGGGCTGCTAGCAATTAGGATTTTCTTTTAGTATCACGTTTGTTTAGTTCTTAATTACTCTTCAATTTTTGTCAATACATCTTGATTACTGAAGTACTGAGAAGCTATATATTTTTTGGTAAGGCATACTTTTGCCAGGCGAAGAAATATTTACAGCCTTTTTTCTTTTTGCTATATGAAGAGATATTTATATTGGAAAGTCAAAAATTAGATCGAAGATTAAAAGATATGCATAAGCTTTATTTAGTAGGCAGCAGAGATTTTTTAAAACTCATCTTAACCTTAACTGAATCATCATCACACAACAGAGCATAATTTCTCACAAACAGACTCTCAGCAACATTAACATATATATTCTTAGTAATCGAATAGTATCAAGTAATTTTATTAGAAGATGAGGGAGATGCCATCGGTTAATAGATCATCGGCTAGGATCTTGTTTACTGCTTCTGTTGGATGAAACCCATCCCAGAAAACATACTCTGTTGCATTGGCACATGTTCCTGGGGAATCAGCATTGCATAGATATGAAGTCTCCAATAACCCTGTTCCACAACATGCCTTTCTAGCCTCAAAGAACCCTGAAAAATGAAAAGCACAGTCATACAGACCAATCAAAACTTGGAGAGGATAAGCGAAAAGCAGCAGTAGTTCTGGAATTTTCTTAAGCGTGGTAGTGCTTTCTTACCACTATCGGAAGGCTTCATAATAATGTCATAAAGGGGCTGATAGGTGTCAAAGACGACTAGAGTGAGACCTGAAAGCTTATTTTGCAACCTCTGAGATGTGGCATTGAGCTTATTATTAAAGAACATTGCAACTTCATTTATCTCTCCCACACACTTGTTGCTATCTTCACCAAATATGGTGATGGCTGCTGGCAAGCATCCAAGTGGTGGTAGTGTTGTCACTCCAATCTTCCTTGCTCCCAAATGGTACAATTCCTGTGACAAAATACTCTCGGAGTGAAAGGAAACTTCACTTTATAATATATGGACTTGATATTTTATTGTTAGCAAAGAAATAATGTGTTGACAAAGAGAGACCTGAATGAAAGTTGTGTAGGATTCTATGAGGAACTCTGAGAATTGGTAAGGAGTGTATACTTTGTAGAGAAGAGGATCAATGTAGTAGTTTTGGAGAAAGTCACTGCTCCCAGTGCTGAGAAGGTAGATTCCTCCTGAGATTATGTTTGAAGCATTGGATGACCCTGCAATCCCCACTATCCTCTTTTGATACTCTTTGTAGTGCTCCAGTTGCTCATTCAATGAAATTACATGCTAAAAAGAAAGAAAAAAAAATAACACTATAAGTTGAGAGAAAGAGAGATAGTGATTAGGTTATTGTTGTCTTTCGTACATATAACTTTGCTGTGGACTCATAGTAGCCAGAGGCAGCTGAAGCAAAGTTGGCTCCAATTAATAGGTTGTTTGCTGTAGCTTCTTTGCTAAGATAAGCTGGTGGGTATGAAGCGAAGCCAATGTTCTCAGCTGTTTTAGAGGGAGCAGAAAGTGTATAGATTGGATTAGGAAGATCAAATAAGAGTAAGAAATGTACTATATAGAGATGGGTCTTAGGATTAATATAGTACCAGTCAAATCTACCGCAAGTTTCCCATTGCAGAATCTCCCTGTAGGTTTGCTATCAATGAAGTCTCTTCCATATGGAAGGAAGTTAGATTTTACAATTGTGTGAAGGTGATTATTGTTGCCTGCATCAACCACTGAGTCTCCAAATATAAACAATGCGGGAACCAGTGGCTGCCCATTTGCAATGCAGAAAACTAGAGCAGTAAGTGGAAAGACTACCGAAAAGTTAATTGAATTGCCCATCTTTGTCATCGCTTTTCAAGTGTCTTTGGTTGTGGGCACTGGCAGATTGGTCCTTAGGAGGGAGGAGAGGCATTTAAAAAGGTTGAGCTTGGAAGGGGTCGTCTTAGTGCAGTAATGGTTAGTATAGTTAGCCTAAAATTTCAAGAAATTTAGTCATTTCCAGCTCTTATGGTATTTTTGTAACTTTCTAACAAGAGACTATAAAAAATTGAATGAAGAAAAACCCAATATTAAGAAACTACGCTAGTATCTTGTTCCCATCATTGCCACTCGGGTGCTATTCAAATTGGGACTCCTATCACTGACAATTCATCTTTGTACCTTCTGTTCATGGTTAATCAAATTTAGGCACCTTGGCCCCTAGTAATTAATTATCTAATCAAAGAAGTTTAGTCAAATCTGAAGACTTGAGAGGGGAGCTGAGGTGGATTTAGGTGTCTCACTTTGATTAGTATACATGAATAGCAAAAATTATAACTCACAGTTTGAGAATTTACAGCACAGATCACATGTCAGGAGTATGAAATTCAAGTCTATTACTTCACAGTAGCGTGTCTTGATGAAGTGTGCTCTGAGCTGTCTTAGCTTCTAGGACACCCTCATACAATCAAAGAGCTAGAAGATGTCATCCGAAGGGACCAAGTCTTTAGCACCTTAGTAGTTGTAGCAACTGACCAATCGAAATTAGTTCTTTATTTTGTTTTCCTTTATTTTGGTATCCTCAAATTTGAGGGAGCAGTCACCGATCGCCATCAAGCTGCCCTGGAAGACCTTCCAAAAGCTGGCCATGGTTTCAACCAATTCCATTTTACGTTTAAACTATCTCCTACAAATTCTACATTAAGCATTTTCAAATTTCGAATCAAAGTGAATGGTAAAAGTTTTAAATTCATTACAAAGGACTTGGTACTGAACTAAAGCTTATTTTTGTAAATTATCTAGCAAGAAGAAATGGTATGCCCAACCCCACTCTCTTTCTCTCTTTTTGGTTACACTAGAATTTGAATTCAAGATCATCGAGTTGAGAAAGAAGAATTATGACCACTGGTCTGTCCCCTTGCCTCTCTCTCTCTCACATTTTTTCCATTCAAGAGGTGTAGGTTTCTTGTAGTTTACCCTAGTTTTGAGGGTTATTCCTGTGATTTCCTTGTCAATGTGCTCTTATTTTCATGCATATTTGATACAATTATTTTAATTTGACTTTAAGACATGTTGAGTAGACAAGAGTTTTAAGCAATAAGTTTGACAGACGAGTCAAAAATATCGGATCTGGTTGGGTCAGGATAAGCCCCCTTCTTCCCGCTAGCCCGTGGTCCAGATCCGATCAATACTAGCCTGATATTACATACCTTTTATATTACATATTGTTACAACATATCATTTAGGTATAGTTTTGGAGAATCAATAACCATATATGGAAATATAGAATTACATAAGCAAGCAATCACTATGATTTTGTTGACTTCTGAAGGCCTTCTGTTTTTTCCCCGAGTCATTCTTAAGCCCGCCCTTGAATTACTCTCTCTCACAGTTTTTGATGATCTTCAATGGTCCTATACTTTCATTTCATGGTTCAGTTATGCCACTCCCATCTCATCATTGGCTTGGTACTTGATGCAACAAAAATGGCAAGGCCTCACTGTTCACCTCGAGAGCATATCATGGCCTAGACCATCAGCTGATTCTCGAAATCCTCCATCTCGGAACTGGGAACTTGGATGCCTATCAACACATCTGCACCTTCCTCCCCCTCCGTACGGGAAGAAAATAATTTACTACAATGCATCGACAAGCAACCTACTGATGTTCCGGAGATGCATGATTTTTACTAACGCTTCAATCAAAATAGTGACACTGCCTACGTGACAAGTCCTAGGGAAAAACTTGAACCAAAATTACTGAACCGGAGACCTTTAAGGAAGTTATTATTATTTTTTTAATAATCGGTCGTTATCTGAAAATATGTTTTGATTAATTCAATTAGAGTGTTGTTAGGTCTAATTTATAGAGAATTTTTTCAACGTAGTTGAAAAATTATTAAGTTTTGAATTTAAAATCTAATTAACAAATCTAACTTCTTTCCTTATTATTTCCTTATTAGATTGGTTGTCAGTTGGTTTCTAGAGAATTATGCTTTACCATGGAAAAGCAACTCCCATGCCTCTCCCATTCTATGCTGCATAGGTTTGCTTGTATTACACCGGTCCCAATGATGGAGAAGTAGGATCACTATAAGCTTAGACGTGGCTGTTTGTCTACTCGAACCGTGGTTCGTGGTTCAAGAGCCGGGACGGGAATCTTGGATGATTAGATATTTCATATTAGTATTCCGGGGGGGGGGGGGGAACTTTTCTAAATTAAAGTGGTTGGGGATGGACAACTAATTTGATAAAACAAGTTGACACCATACGGTAATGGCAAATTCTGTATCTCCCGCGCGCCAACAGGATTCCTTACTTTTTCCCCCCGTCGGTGCATCGCAAGAGCAATCACTACTCATTTTGATTAATTTAGGCGTGTTTTTCATTATATACATTATCGATATCTAAAATCATATTCTGATTAATTTAGTTTGAAACTTATAATAACCCCATTCTAGGGATTGTCCTTCCGACGTAATCTTTTTTTTTTTTCTAAGACTTGTACTTGAAACTTTGGTTAAAGACCTAACTTCATATCTCATTAGATCGACTTGGCTGTGGTTTTGCTCACAAAAGGAAAAGCCCAAGAAGAGCTCTCTTGTGTGATAAAAACAGACGTAACTCTAACAAGCTTTACTATGATGAGGAAGTATAATAGGTGCTCATTTTTCTTTTTGGATTCGCAGAGAGATTGTAGGTTTACGGTTATGCAAAATTTTCTCATCCAATCATTAAATTAATTATTGTTACTGTTAAGACATAAATGCAGAACCTACTCTATTATATATAAAAAAAAGAATTGAATATACAATCTTTAAATTGTGTCTGCTCGTGCAATACGTACATCAACGTATGGGCCCAAGAAAAGAGCAAGGGTGCCATTATCCCTCCAAGAAATTTAAAAATATCATTTAACATAAATGATACATAGGATTTTCAAATATCAAATTAGTATAAATAAAGTATTTGGTCTCCTTAATTTTTAAATTCTCTTTTCATATTATAATTTAAAATAAATTTTTAGAATCGCGAGGGTAATGGTTCACACCGTGCATACACTTACCGTAAATCGTATAAAATATTATAGACTTATCTCTTCATTTAGCCTACAAAAATAGGCCATGTTTGGTTCTCCAATGGGAGAAAAAATTAACAATAAGCAATTGCATTTATATGCCTTAAATAGATTTGCATGTGTGAAATTTTTGGTTATGATGACACTAGTCGTCATTTTATTATAAGCGGGAGAGTAGTGTAATTTACGATACTCTATACATAATCTAGTCACACTAATTCAGGTGTGGGAACCAAGAATTCCTCCTCGGCCTAACTCTATAAAAGTCGAGACGGGGTTATGATGACTCATAGCTAGACTGTAGGAATAATTTCACATTTAATAAAATTTTAGATGTTAAATCCAATGAATATTGTGATTTATCATTTTAGTTATCAATTGTTCAAATTAATAGTTTCCATATATCTCATTGTCATAAAAGAAATTAATACATAAATAAAAATTTATATAAAAAAAAATTTTAAATAAAATATAATGAAAGAAATTTCTCAAACTTCCACTTTCTTTCTCTCCTATATCCCTCAATCTTCCTTTTCAAGTTCTTACCTCAAACTCATATTTATGGTTGTTTGAGATTTTCTTTGTAATTTTTTTATGGCTTCCTTTAGAAGTTTTATGTGAAGTTTCTCTCAGAAGCTTTCCAAAACTTCGCTTAGAAACTATCTCTGAATCTTCTCTCAAAAGTTACTTCTGAAACTTCTTCTATAAGTTTCATCTTGTAAAATTTCTGTCATAAACTTCTAACACGTGTTTTTTAAGCTGGTGAGTCATCAGGAGATAGTGGTAAAGTTATATATTTCAATGGACATCCACCAAATTAGTCAATATTCATAACACTTCCCCTTAAATATCCATTACATAGATAATATGTTTTGTTAAAATCTTATTAGAAAAAAACCCAGTGAGAAAAAATCCTAATGAAGAAAAAAGAGTACACTATTCTAAATGTATTTACTCCCCATGTTGAGAATATTTTTTGAGATCTTTAAGCTTTATATTCCAATTCCTTTCACCAATCTTTTGAATATAATAGTCGGTAATACCTTGATAAATAAATCTACTAAATTTTCACTTAATCGAATTTGTTACACATCAATTTCACAATTATTTTGAAGGTCATGTATGAAGAAAAATTTTGGTGAAATATGTTTATTTCTGTTTTTCTTGATATATCCTTTATTTAGTTGAGTAATGCATGTAACATTGTTCTCGAACAATATCGTAATAATATTTTTATTGGAGGATAGTTTATAATTTCTCAAAATATATTGAGTCATTGATCTTAATCAAAGACATTCTCGACTTGTTTTATGAATTGCTATAATATCAGTATAGTTTGAGAAGGTGACGATTTTGGAAATCTCTTCAAGAGTTCCAATAAAATTTAGATTACCAACATATACCGTAATGATCACAAAATCTATTTCAACTTTCTTAAGAAAAACACAAGAATAGATTTGATCATTTGTATAACATTCTTTCAGCAAACAATCACTTAAACGATTATACCACATTCGTTCTAACTAATTTAAGCTATATAGAGATTTTTGTAATTTAATGGCGTAAATTTCTTGAGAATTTTGATCACATGTTTTTGACATTTCAAATCTTTTAGGGATTTTCATATAGACATCATTTTTTATTGTCTCATATAGGTAAGTAATGACTATATCCATTAAATGCATCTCAAATTTTTCATATACAACTAAAACCACAAGAAAATGTAATGTAATTGCCACTACAAAGGAGTATGTCTCATCATAATAAAAACCTAATTTTTGTGAAAACTCTTGTGCTACAAGACGTGTCTTATATCACACAATTTCATTTTTCTCATTTTGTTTGCGCACAAATACTCACTTATATCTAATGGGTTTTACACCTTCAGATATTTGGACCACAGGTCTAAAAACTTTACGTTTAGCCAATGAATCTAATTTAGGTTGGATTATTTCTTTTTATTTTGGCCAATCATCTTTTTTCTAACATTTCTTAATAGATTTTGGTTCAAAATTCTCAATTTCTTCCTAATTTTGAGTGCAACATTATATATAAAAATATCATCCATAACTGTTTTAATTTTATCCCAACATATTTTTATTGTGGTGAAATTTATGAAAATTTCCTTTACATGCTTTTCAGAAATTTGAAATTTGTGCTTTTCAGAAACTATGTCAGATCCTCATTTTCATTCTCAATATTCATTATTATATGGTATGCAAAAATATCATCAACATTGATATTATTTTGGTTCCATATTTTACCAGTCGTAACATAACTTATTGAGATCTCATGATTATCAATATTTTCAGGTATCTGATATTTTTCTGGAATATTATCCATGGTTGGTACATCTTTGGTGACATGAAATATCATTGTTTAAATCATCTAATTTATTTGCTCATTTTCTATCTCGAGAATTTTTATCTTTGGAATCAATTGGTGTCCCACATTTTGCGCATAATTTAGACTCATTACCAATGTTATGTTGTCTTTCAGGGATATCAATTCTAATAGGAGTATTAGCAGTCGGAACATGTGACTTAATCACTCTTTTATGGTTAGTAAATGCGTCTAACAACTAATTTACTAAACTTTGTAAATGAATCATTTTTTCAACTTTCAGTTCACATTGTTTTATTCGAGAATCAAGATAAGATAATGATAATTCATTTCAACTGATTTTATTTCATGCTATTTAGTCTTTTCTCCCCCTAATGTTAGAAAAACAAACTCGTCAAAATGACAATCAGCAAAGCGAGCTGTAAACAAATCTCCTGTCATGGATTCAATATATTTAATAATCGATGGAGATTCATATCCAACGTATATCCCTAATCTCTTTTAAGATCCTATCTTAATTCGTTGCGGTGTCGCTACAGTGACATAAACCACACATCCAAAAATTCTTAAATATGAGATATTTGGTTTTTGACCATGAACCAAATGTAATGTGAAAAAATCATTACTATTTATTGGCGGGATGCTAATAAGTGTTATTGGGTGTAAAATAGCATGTCTCTAAGCAGAAATTGGTAATTTTACTCTTATAGGCAATGATGTTGCAGTTAATGAGATATGCTTAATGAGTGATTCTATTAGACTATTTTGAGTGTGAACATGTGTTACAGGATGTTCCACATTTATCCCAATCAACATACAATATTCATAAAAAATTTGGGATATAAATTCACTAATATTATCAAAACGAATTTTCTTGATTGAATAATTTAAAAAATGTGCTCATAATCTAATTAATTGAGCAAATAATCTTGCAAACTCTAGGTTGCGAGTTAATAATAACGATATATGTCTAGTTGATACATTAATTAAAATCATAAATACTTGAATGGTCCACATGGTTGGTGTATAGCCTCACAAATATCTCTATGTGTTCTTTCTAAAAATTTAAGAGATTCATAATTTATTTTAGCTAATGATGGTGTCATAATTAATTTGTCTTGAGAGCAAACAACATAAGTAAATTCGTTGGACAGACAAATCTTCTGGTTCTTCAAAAAATGTCCACATGAATCATTTATAATTTTTCACATCATTATTGACTCGGAATGATCCAACTGATCATGTCAAATAATAAAATCAACTTAGTACACTTTTGATTTACTAAATGGTACATTTCGACTACACTAATTTTAGTATAGTACAAATCAGAGGAAAGAGATGGTGTTTTCTCCACTATACATTTCTTTCCAAAAATAACAATTGTAATCTACAAATACTCAATATTGCTGTTATTCATTATCTTGATGTGATATCAATTTCGACAAATATCTCTAAAACTTAGCAAATTTTTTTAAGACTTAGCAGAGTATAGTGCATTATGTATAACTAATTTTGTTCTTTTAGAAAGACATATATTTGCTTTGCCAGAGTTCTCAATCAAATTTGCAATACCACTTATAGTATTGACATTTGTTTTTCCCAACTTCAGGTTGGAGAAATAGTTTTTATTTTTAAGTATCGTATGAATTGTAGCGCTATCAATTAAACATATATATTCTTCATTTCTCATACATTCCAACCTATCAGCAATATCCATATCTTATTTAGAAAGAAAATAGATAATTAATTTACTTGTATGAAATTATAAACAAATAAATAAATCTGAAACAATAAAGTGTATCATATTACAAAAGTATTAAAACTAATTTATTTATTTATTTATAACATATATCTAGATATTTTCATCATTGATCAAATGATCAATTTTTTCTTCAGAGTGTTCAAAGAAATCAGTTATATCAAGATGAGTTATATCTATATTAACATTGTTACATGAGTTGACAAAATTTGTTTTTATATGTTTATCTTTCTTCTTTGAATAGGCATAATATAGTTCAATAATATATTTTGAAATTTCGCATATATGTGACCAATGTCCCTTGGTACCGCATCAGTACCAGACATTATCAGAATCTCTTGATAGTTTCTCTTTTTATTTTCTATCACTATCATCTCATTTCTGGTGGTAATATTTGTTCTTTTGATTTGATCGGCCATTGTTATAATCATCGTTATTGTAATGGATACTTCGTTCTTGACTATATCCGAGGCCACGATCACGATCTCAACCTCAACATTTTCCATATTCATATCTAGTCGCATTTGTTTCAGAGAATGGACTACAACCAGTTGGTCGAGTTTTACGATTTTTCGTCAATAATTTATTATTTTGTTTGGTCACAAGAAGTCATGAAATCAATTCAGAATATTTCTTAAATCCCCTTTCTCGATATTGCTACTGCAGGAGCAAATTCGAGACATGAAAAGTGGAGAAAATTTTTTTCAACATATTTTCTTCAGTTATGTTTTCTTCACACAATTTCAATTGAGATGTGATTTTAAACATTGTAGAATTATAGTCACCAATGAACTTGAAATTTTGTAATCTAAGATGTATCCAATTGTATCGGAGTTTAGGAAGAATGACCATTTTCAGGTGATCATATATTTTCTTTAAATTTTTTCATAACTCAAGAAAATTTTTAACAGTAAGATATTTTATTTTCAAACTTTCATCAAGATGATATTGAATAAAAATTATTGTTTTTGTATAATCTTGTATAGTAACATCTTTTGTTTTGATGGTGTCTCCGAGATCCATTGCATTCAAATGCATTCCAACATCAAGATCTCATGATAAATAATTCTTTCCAGAAATATCGAGAGACAGAAATTCAAGTTTAGCAAGATTTGTCATTAAAAAGAAATCGATAAAAATATATCTCAGAATTCTTGAACAATGAAACCTCCTTTTCTATTACGTTCATGAAATTAGATGTTTGGTTGATCTTGGTTTCGTGTTTTGGTAGAGTTTCATGTTTTGGCAGGGTTTTGTGCTGATAATGTGTTATAAAAGAAGCTGATACAGAAACAAAAATCTATATAAAAAGAAATTTGAACAGAATACATTGAAAGAAACTTCTCAAACTTTCGCTTTCTTCTCTCCTATTTCCCTCAATCTTCTTTCTTTAAGTTCTTATGTCAAGCTCATATTTATAGTTGTTTGAAACTTCCTTTGTAAGTTTCTTACAGTTTCCTTTAGAAGTTTTGTGTAAAGCTTCTCTTAGAAGCTTTCCGAAACTTCTCACAGACTATTTCTGAAACTTCTTCTATAAACTTCATCTTGTAAAACCTCTATCATAAGTTTTTGACTCATGTTTTTCAAGCTGGTAAGTCATCGCGAGACAGTGATAAAATTGTATATTTCAATGGATATCCATCAAATTATTCAATATTCATGACACTCGTTAATTTTTATGATAGGTTTGCTAAAATGATTTTGGTTGGATATGGTCTCTTATCATTTCACAACTCAAGTGAGAACATGTATATATTCTCGAGATTAGGGACAAATTGATCACGACTTTAGGACCGTTCTTGCAATCTTCCCGTTTACCCTTCTATTTTATTTAAGCTTCATCACACCCGCTAACTGGTGGGTGGGGTGGGATATTAATAAACTATATTTTAGTCTCTGTAGTTTTTCATTCTCTAAATTAGTCTGCCCATTTGAGACTAACAGGAATGGGATTTGGGACAACATCACAGACTTGTATGTTACAAGGATAACGGATCTAAACCTTCTTGTTTCTTTTGTGGTCTAATGTTGTTTAAAATATCATGATTAGGTTGATGTGGGACTGTATATGAGATATAAAACCAGCCCCACTTCATCTCATCTGTGATAAAAATTTTAAATTGCATGTTTCTTGTTGCTTCTGCCCCCATCTGACCTGAGCAAGGAATCCAGCTTGAGTGACTCTTCCTTCCTCTATGGCCCCTACTACATTCATCTGGTAGTTACTGGCGCTACCCCTTTGAATACCTATGGGTTTAACTTTCTGAGCACAATGACCCCAACGAGTCAAGTAATTTGTGTAAAATTAAGAAAAAGAAATGAGCCTGTCTTACTCAAGAAAGGAACACTAATTATCTATTAACGGAATTATAGAAAATTGCTGGTTTTATGAGACTATTAAAGGGCCAATCCTCACAATGACTACCCTACCATCTCCCATATCAATTTTCACAAGCCCCCATAAGCCTAGATCTATCTTCTTCTGATATCCAGCTCTAATGATAATGGCACTGAAAGCCTACTGCTTCAGCCTGTAGCTTGTCCTCGCTCTCATGGCAGGCTTGATGACTTATGCAACAAAAGCTTCAAGATCTCGTTATTTGTCTCAATAACATAATGATAGCCAAGACTATCAGCTGATTTCTTGAAATCATCCATCTCAGAAGAACTACCAACTTGGAGACCTACCAACACATTTGCGCCTGCCTCCCCCTGCTTGCAAACACAAAAAGGTTAAAGTACTTTTGAGGAGGCATGTTTCTTTAGGGATGAAATTATGCATAGAAACTTTTATCAGAAAAACAAGAAAAAGGAGGATTGCTTGTGTCAAGTGCAGCATACCTGGCCTCGGTAGTGAAACAAGCTAATATTCCAGCGGGGGCAAAAGGCATCCAAAAATTCCATCAGAACACCTTGTCTCTCTGGAAAGCTGAAATGACAAATAATCTCATTTTCTACACTTGATTGTCCACCCATCTGAAATATTAGAAGATTACTTTAGTTTTAGGTACCCATGTTAGATCATAAGCATCTCAACGTATTGATGCCGGTGCTTTCAAACTATTCTGATGCCTAAAATTTAACAAAAAGGAGAATCAAGATCATGAAGAAGTATAACGTTGAAACTTGAGTTGAAAAATAAGATGACCCCAAGTACAGAACAGGATCGGAGGTAATTACCAGATGTTGCAAATGATCTTTAACTAAGACATTATCTGTGAGGTGCGTAGTTTCAAATGAGGAAGACTTCATCCTGTGCAGCATTTCTTCAACTTCAGAAATCTTATGAAGCTCTACACTGTGTTTTTTTTTTTTTTTTTTTTGAAAAAACAAGGTGTTAATTAACATATATATTTTTACGCAATATATGAAAGGCAATGTAAAAGAAGTACCTGTATAGAACAACGGCTTCTTGTTTTCTGGCATTGTATCTGTATCTAAATTTGGTGATATTATGTGGACCAACCTGTAAAGAAATTAACAACGTTAAATTTGAAAAGCCAATTAAAGGAAAGTGAAAAATTCATGGGAAACGAAATTGGGTGTACGAGTTTGCAGAATTGTTTTAGGCTTCCTTTCTTTTCCGGTAAATAAGTTGCGAGGATAGCTTCCTGTTGCCTTCCAACAGTGGCCAGTTGAGTGACTACCCACAATCTGTCAAAGTTCATGTTTGCACCACTTGTAATGGCAACAATATTTTCATTCTTGAGTCCATAGTATTTGCAGTATGCCTCTGCTCCAGCCAAGGCTAGTGCTCCTGATGGCTCTAGGATGCTCCTTTTCTCCTCAAACATGTCCTGCAAGCCAGCCAACTATCTTACTAAAGTTTCTGATTACCCAAAATTCTCAAAGCTCTCTCTTGATGCAAAAGTTGCATTAAAAATATTGTAGTAGAATTTTTATTTTTTTTACCTTTATTGATGCGCAGATTGCATCTCGACTAACAAGCACCACTCCATCTACCAATTCCCTACAGATGCGAAAGGGTTCTTTCCCAATCGCTCTGATGGCCACGCTATCTGCAAAACCTCCCACTTTATCTAGCACGATTCTCTGCCCATGATGCAAGGATAATGCCATTCCATTTGCATCAAAAGGCTCCACGCCAATAACCTTTACCTAATAGACATAATTGATGCCAAATCAGAACATTTTAAGAAACTCCTTGCATTAAATTTCGTCAGGAATTATATTGAACATCTTGTGGAAGATGGGTAATCTAGTTAGACCTTGAGACTCTCTTGAGAAAGAGTTGCAGGAAATATACAGGTGGAACATGAACCCCCCTCCCCCTTAAATTTATGAAATCATCAAGAGAGAAACAAGTTACAAACCTCAGGTTTGACGCTCTTCACATAGGAAGCAATTCCTGCTATCAATCCACCGCCGCCCACAGGCACAAAGATTGCATGGAGGGGACTCTTTATTTGTCTTAGGATCTCCATCCCTACAGTCCCTTGTCCTGCAATAATATCTGGGTGATCGAAAGCAGGCACAAAAGTACGGCCTTCATCTTTGGCTCTTTGTTTTGCATAAGTTTGTGCTTCATCAAAGGTTTCACCCACAAGAACGGTCTTTGCACCCATGCTCTCCACCGTCTTCTGTTATACACGATCAAGAACAAAATGTTTTAAGATAAAAACTAAGAACAAAATCTAATAGGTTTTGACAATGACCAAAAGAAGGGACAGAGAGATTATGGGTACTTTGATCTCAAGAGCAGTGGTAGGTATGACAACCAGTACTTCACAGCCTAATTTTTTAGCAGCGAGAGCAACCCCTTGAACATGGTTCCCTCCAGATGAGCAGATGAGTCCCTTCTTTAGCTGTTCAATTGGAAGTTGTGACATCATGTTATATGCTCCTCGCAGCTTGAAGGAGAAGACCTGAACATGAAAAGTAAAACAAGGACTCGTCAGTTCTTTAAGCCTTGAAAACAGCTTTAGTAATTCCTCAAATCAATGGGGACAGTGTACAGTGAAGCAGAAGGAAGGTGAGGAAAACCACGGAGCTGATTGTCGAAGTGGATGAGAAACCAACTCCGTCACTATGAGATCATGGGCTTGATTGTATTAAAGGAAATTGTTTTAGAAAGTACAACCGGACAATGAAGTTGCAGAGTGTATATCGCAGCTTCTTGGCATCTCAGTGACGCTTTATGGTGGGAGAAGGCCCTTTTAGTCACTCTCTCCCTTTATGGTCGCAAAAAAAGGAAGAAGATGAGAGAAGGCCGGGCACGGTGATGACTATTACTATTTTGGAGTCCAGTAGGTGTCCACGAGAGGGAGATAGGGACAGAGTTGGATAGAAGTTCAGGGAAGATTGTCCCTCTGAAGGTAGCAGCTACCTCCCAGCAGCACATGAATCAGCTTGGCTGCCAGGAGTCTTGCTCGGCGACTGTCCCGCTGATTATTATTATTATTATTATTATTATTATTATTATTATTATTATTTTCCTTTTAAATCCCAAAACAAGTTATGGGACTAAGTTTAATAAAATTAGTATTTTTGGAAAAACTTACTAATATTAAAATACCTAAAACTTTTTTTTAACTAAAATTTCATACTCTCTGAGGATTAAATCATGGACCCAGTAGGTTTTATGTCAAAAGTAGTGACATGAGTCACTGGCCTTGAACATTGAAATCATAAATTATACACCTAACAAGAAAAATTTTGAAGAGACTAATAACTATATTATTATAATTTCTTTTTATTTAATCGATCGATATTCAATAATTAACTTTATTAGTTTTAATTATTTCGATTCGAATTAACTGTCAGACTCATTAAAAATTAAAATATCCTATTTTTATTTTTTTATTCTTAAAAGTTAAATTTAAAATTTTGATTAAAGGAATATAAAAATTTTAGAGGCGTTTAAATTATTATTATTTCTCATAATAAATAAATAAATAATATGTATATATATATATATATATATATATATATATATTATATAAGTGGTACCCGTACATGAATATAGGTCGGACAGTTGTTCGCTCTACCTAGGTTGGTTGGTCTAATTCAATATTTGGTCAGCCGGGGTGAGTCTATATCTTGGGTGAGTATTACTTGGTCAAAACAGAAAAAATCATTTTTTTAATCGTTTTTTTATATTTTAGATAGTTGATTATGTATTTAACTTAATTTTGGATAAAATCAAATTTTAATTTATTTATTTGGACGATTATTGATTTTAATAATTTTTAATTTAATCAAAATGGATTAATTAAATTAATTAAAAATATTATATATTTTTTAGATAATTTTTATTTATATAAATATTATTATAATATTATAATTAAAATTTAAAAAAGAAAAAATCTGAAAATAAGAATATATAATTAATGAAAAATTTTCGATTTCTATCTTTTGATTTGATTTTTCTATTTTCAATTTGACTATTTTGAAAGAGAAAAAATTTAAAAAGGAGAATGCAAAAATAATAAAAAATTTTCAATTTCCACCTTCTAATTTGACTTTTCTATTTTTAATTTGGTTAAATAACCGATCGATTTTAATTTATTCGATTATATTATAATTATAAAAATTATATAACTAAATTAAGTGAATTATTTTAATTTTAATAATTTCAATTATAATTTAATCGAATGTTCATCCCTATCTATAATATATGCCGAGAAAGATAGGTTCGCCTTCAAATATCTTGCATGGGTCTGGCCTAAACCCAGTGAGAGCGCCTCCCATTTTTTCTGGCAAGAGCAAGAACAAGACAGAAGATAGATTCTTGGACAAAGTAAAAAAGAAAATAAATGATCGAACTCACAGGGTGGAGATCTTCTCTCTTGAACCAGAGATGATTGCCAAACCTCTCCGAGAGGTTGGGAGCATACTGCAGAGGCGATTCGTCAATGATCTCGTAACACCTCGAGTTGAGTATTTTGGTCAAATAATCTATGTTACCGTCGGCTCCATCTCTTCTATCCCTTTGAACAACTCTGTTGGGGACAGCTCCGAGAAATCCACTTTCGTAGCGCAATGACTCGGAGGGCAAAGCAATAGGAGACGAATGGACAGGTTCGATCATGGGTTTTGCCGGCGTAGTAGGCAATGGCTTTTCAGGGGAGACATTGATCATTGGTATTGCCGGAGTCGTAGGCAATGGCTTTACAGGGGAGGCATTGATGATTCTATCTGCGAATGTAGATGAGACCCTGAAATGCTTCTGCTTAGTTCTCTTTGATGGGAGAACCGAGTCATTTTTTGAGGATTTTTGATATAGGAGAGAAAGGGATGAGGGAGCAATGCATATCGTCTCCATTGTCAGGACAAAGAGAGAGGGAGAGAGAGAGAGTTTAATGAAGTGAACAATGCTGGCCTTATTACTAAATAACCTTGTATTTACATTCAGAATTTATTAGAATTTTTTGATTGAGATAAATAAAGAAAAAGAACTAAATCAAACTGGGTTAATACATTCATGATTACATGACACTGTCTATGTCTACTGAACTGAGAATAGTGGAGAAGTTCATTGTCATACACATAGATTAACGAGCAGTCCATGAGAGTTTCTAATAAAGTGGTATACTCTACCATATTATATATGCCACGGAATCAATATGCAATATACGCCGCAAAAGAACATTACATGCACCGAATTCAATCTGTTAAAGATATGTACCATATGGTTTGGCTTTATTCAGATTATTTGGATCTCGAACTAATTTATCAAATTTTAATTTGATTTAAAAAAAAAAAAAACCTTTTCCAAATTCTTTAATTTTAATCACCCTTTTATGTAAATTTGTAATACATAGTGTTTTCTAAGTCAAATGGATGAATTAAGGGAGCTTTTGTTTCAAATACAAGATGAAAGGGACGAAGGGACAAAATAATAAAGACAAGACAAAACGTGAGGAACATGGCAAGAATTTTAAAGATGCATGATGCAAAAATAATTTTATCCGGTTTCTCCAAAAAAAGTATATATATATATATATAAGTTTGATTTACTTTTATTAGAAAAAAAAAATTAATTTTATCTTAATTTTTAAATTAAATATAATATATATTTTTTTACCTCGTGCCTATCTCTTCGTCCTATATGCACCTGCACCGTTGCATTTCATGCTCTACCCAAAGAGGAGCAATGTTCGGAGATAGGAGATGCACGTAGCTAGTTGCCCAAGTTTTAAAAGTTCTATAGTCAAATTGCATAGAGAGTGAGAGGCCGCTTAAAGTGGCAAAACCAATAAGTTCAAAACACTAAAATTTTTTAATCAAAATTTTAAATTTTAAATTTTAAAAATAAAAAAATAGATACATAAAAAGGGAGAGCCAGCCTTAGATTGGACTCATACCTATTTAAATTAGATTAGTTAAATTTTTAAATAACGGTAATCAAGTAAAACAAAAAAACAAAAGCAAGGTCATATTGAAACGCGAATGAACATTTCCACTTAATTTTGGAAGATTTCTTCTTTTCTTTTTTTCTTTAATTGATGTTAATTACTATAATAACACACAACATTGACTACACAAATAGGAGAATTATAGTTAAGTTTTTGTTGAAAAAATTGAAACTAGATTCATATACGAAATTAAATCAGTACTTACATAACAAAATAAAATTATCGATTATAATGATAATTTAAATTTTTGTTAAAAAAATGAATTTTATTTACAAAAACTTGTATTTTTTGTAGAAAATTTTTAATTTGATTAAAAATATTATGAAATAAGTTTATGAGCACCGCCTTACATTCTCTTTCCATTTGGGAGAGGAATGTTTAAAGATCATCTTAATGATGCGTGGGATGTCATGTATGTTAGATCCAATGGATGCCACAGCTTACCTCAAAATGAGTGGTTAGTCTGAACATTTGATTGTTCTATGCATACTAGGATTAGGATAACTATAATTGATGGAATTCTAATGTAATTTATCAAATGAAACAAAGCTGTCGAGATTAATAAGCATATCCTTCACACAATTAATAATAATCCTAAAATAGTTTATTTTAGAAGAAAATAATAATAGAAATATTTTCTGATAAGAATACAATCTAAATCTATATTTGTATCAAAATTTATCATATTGAAGGTGGTGGGGCTGGCTTGGCCCGGGATGTGACATCTGATTAAAGTCACCATACTCTCGTATGAACTAAAATTGAAATTCATAATTTTTATAAAATTTATTTAATTGAAAATACAAGCTAAAATAAATTACAAAAATATAAATTTAACCACCTCTTAACAATGGGTCTTTAAGCATATAAATAAAAATGGGTTAAAATGTAATGATATGAATTGTCATGTAAAATTTGATTTATTTACTTCTTTTTTTTAACTTATTCACATTGCATTTTTCCTTATTCTAGAATATACTTGCACCAACAAATATATTGCATCCAAGTCCTAATCTAGAATTTGAACAAAGATAAAATCAACATACGTGAGGCAACAAACATACATGAGGCAACAAACGCAAGTGCAGTAACTTGGGAGGGGTAATTCTAGTGGCTGCTTTTTACAGAGAGAGGAATGGGGGGGGGAATTGTTAATTTGAAGGAGAGAGAATTTAATAAAGTGTTTTTTAGAGAGAAAATTTGAGTGAATTCTTCAAGTTTTTCTCTGGGTTGGAATTCTTAAAATAAATTTGGGCCGAATAGGGTCAACCCAATGGGCACCACAAACGTGTGGGTGCTCACTTGGGTCGGGCTGGGCCAACTTCAGTAGAATGAGGCAATGGGAAAAAGCTAGAAATTTTTTTTTATTATTATTATTACTCAAGAAAGGAACATTTATTTTCTATTAACAGAATCTTAAGAACATTTGCTAGTTCCAAGGAGACAATTGAAGGACCACTCCACGCGACGGCCAGTGCTGACTGCTGCCTTGACCTTTCACAGCCCCCATAAGCTCCACAAATCTCTTCCTTTTTAACATTTCTAGCTTGAATAGTTATGGCATGGCATGGCATACTTACCTCCACTTATTCAGTATCTGTTAGTCCTCTCTCTCCCTCTTTCTCTCTCTCTCTCTCTCCTCCTTGTAGTTATTACATCAATACAATCATAGCTGTATGTTAACTCTCTCAGACATTTTCAAGATATCCGAATAAATTCTATCACCTCCGATCTCTTCTCCAGTAGCCCCAGCAGCAACACTCATGACATCTTGGATTAAAGCAACATTACCCATGATAGCAACGTGCCCTCCGCTCTCTGTACCCCTACCTTCAAGTATACTAGATGGTGGCTTATGCTGGTATTCCCTTATGTAGGTAGGCATGCCTGATGGGTTGAATCGAGTCTGCCCTTTCCACCCTTTGGCACACATGAACCCTGCGCTCAAAACTGGCACGCTCTGATCTCCATCAACCATATATACTCCGCCATCATAGCAGCCATTTTCGCTTCCCTCTGCAGAGGAGTCGATCCTATAAGGAATGATATTGCACTTTTCAGTAGACACTAGCTTGTAGATGTATGATCTCTCAGTCGGAATTCCAACTCCATATAGACAGTAAATTTCTACATCTGGAGCATCAGGCAACCTGTAATTAGAGTATGTAATAAACAGCACCACAGGGTAAGCAAATGTAAAGATAAATTTTCCACAAATTGATCAATGAGGGGGTTTGGAAATTAGCTCACTTACTTTGTCTCAAGTGGGTTGGACCAATACTTAAAGTGGGAGTATTTAGGATCATCCAGATTGTCAGCTAATCCATGTGAGAATTGAGCTTCGACCCTTCTCATCATTTTTGGAGCTACAGAGCTGAGTAGGTCAAGGAGAGTTCTGGCAGTATAAGCTTTGTTATCCGCAACTTCCTTGATGCTTTCCCTGCTCATCTCATCATACTCGGACCAGATTTCTCCACAAGTTGAGCTGGCATTTTTCAAGATACTTGACCTTTGAAGTTTCTGAGAATGGAGTTACACTATATTAGGAACTATTACATTATAATCTTGAGGCATGCCACAGCTCTGGGACCTTCAAAAGAGGCATTACAGTTAGGACCATAATCGGACTTTACAGAACCAGAAACCGTTACTTGTTTTGAGGGAGAGAGAAAGAGAAGAAAATCTACAATTGGATGTATTAGAGGGTCTATAAAGGCATATGGCAGTATCAAGTCCAGAAGGACCAAATAGTACGAAAATTCAAATTATAGGGCACGGATTTAGCTCAACTGGGAGAGGGTTCCATCTGTAATAACTTATCTATCCCCCCCCCAAAAAAAATTTTTGGTATAGCTGGAGATGCGCAGTGGTTTAAATAAGGCACTGATCCTCTCAAGGAGGATTAATACCAGTCTCTCAAGAAACACCAAAGATAGATAATGGCAATAAGAATTGCATTCCACATGATCAAGGGAAGTTGCAGAAATAAGCATCTGAATACACATCAACAACGGCCCTCAAGAACACCAGCTTCTTGTCAGTTTTAAGATCCACCGGAAGCCCTAGAATATTGAAGTGAGGTTGTTGAATAAACCTACGACACATGGATAGCTTGAGCGTAAACTGGTCTAAGGGTAAGTTTGGTTCGCGGAGGGGGAGGGGGAGATTTGAAGTAAATGTATTTCCTTCGTTTTTGTTTGATAGAGATGGAAGGGAAAAAATGGATAGTACTTTTTTTGTTTGATTGGAGTGAAAATTGAAAGAAAATAATATCTAATTTACTATTCTACCTTTGTAAAATAATATTTTTAATGTTTATTAATATATGATTTTTTATATTTTTTAATTTAAAATATTTTTCTAAAAATATAATTTTTTTTTCTAAAAAATAGTTATTTAATATATTTTTCTTATTTTTTATAAATTATTTTTATTGTTATTTTGTATTAAATAAAATTAGAATATTAATGTTAAAAAAATAAAAAGAGTAAAAAAAAAGTAAAATTAAAAAAAATAATTTATCTAATAAAATTGATGAAAGAAATTAAATTTTATTAGTTTATATTAAATAAAATTATAATACTAAAAAATAATAGACAATTTTGTAAATATTAAAAAGAAATAAGGGTAAAATCGTCCAAAAATTTTATTTCTTTCTATTTCCCTCCATTTTAGGACGGAAATGATTTCTTAGGAGGAAGAAAATGGGATTACACCCCACTTTTACTTCCCCTCCACTTTTACTTTCTTACCAAACAAAACAAGTGAAATCTCTAATTTTCTTCCACTTTTACTTTTTCTCCCATTTTCTTTCTACTTTTCACCCCAACCAAACTAACCTATCGGCCCAAAAACAAGCTCTATTGGGGCACAATTTGCACCATGGTTTGAAGGGCGATCTAGAGAGCTTTGACAACAGGGAGTCAGATTCCTATGCACCTAGATGACAATACAAGCACTAAATGCAAGATATTATGCTAGCAGCAAGCTCAAAATCTCACAACATCAGACTACCCTTGCTACAAACCTAGGTTATAAGGTTAGTTGAGTTGAGAAGCTAGAACTGCACAATAACACAAGTACCTTTATATCAAGACTCTGCAACAGTGAAGAAGGCATCTGGGAAGCCTTGCCAAATGAAATTATCCTTCCATACTTCACAGGCTCCACTACTCGACAGCCTCTCTTAGCATCGTTGTTGGTAGAGTTATTCTCACTTGAGGATGGATATTGGAGTCTTTTCTTTGCCCAATCATAATTACAACCTTCTTCTGGTGACCAATCTAAGTTACCCCAGATAGTTTCTCCTCCTTTTGGGATTAATGAGCCAATGGTATCCCAAGTGCGAGATAATCGCAGGGAATGTTTCAGGGTCTGAAATCCAAGGATATCAGAATCTAAAAGACCAGGAGCCATGGCCCTGCAACAATCAAATACAAGTGTCAAGATCCATTATGCAATCAGCAATATCAAAATAAACCTGTCTAACATAGTCATAGTGTACAATAAGATTTCCTTTTGGATCACTATATTTCATAATTCTACTTGTCTTCCATGATAATTTTCAGATGGTTTTCAGCAATCTGCTTAAGTACAGTTGAATATTCACTTTTATGCAAGGGAAGATTTCTTCTTCATTGCATAAGGATATTCACACACCCACAAAACATGTGTATGGCTATGGCCGAGGCTTAACCTGATATTAGCAATGTCTTTGGCCTCCGCAGAGAAATAATTACTCACTGCCTTTGGAACACCAAGAAATGTTGGTCCAATATTCATGACTGCTTTTATGTGCTTTGCACACCAGCCTGGACCACCACCACCTCCCATAGGAGGAGGTGACTCAACCCATTTGAGAAAATGAAGGAAATATATAGCCCCCATTGAGTGGGGTACTACAACCACCTTCTTGTTGCCGTTTGTTGCATACATAAGTTCAATCTTCGCTTTCAATCTATTGAGAGTCTGGTCTCGGACCTGCGCATCACATAAATTTAGTAACTTTAGTTGCACAGTTCCTTAAATTTATATTGCTATCCGTTCTCCTTGACTAAAATAATCCATCAACGTTATAAAAAGATATAAAGATCATTGTTTAGGACATTAATGATTTCCACATTTTGAACTCTCTCAGACTGCACATCAAAAGGGAAATCAAAGAAGCAGAATAAGAGACATAAATACCTCTGTGTTTTGGAAAGATATTCTCCAATCATAAGCAGCCATGTGCATATTCTTCCCCTCGTAACCAATTCTAGCCAAATTCTCGATTAATACAGCCCAAACGAAGTATCCAGGAGCAAAATAGTCAGCTGCAACCAGTCCAGGGATTGCTCTAACTCGAATTCCTTCGGGGTCTAGCCCTGTTTCACTATCCAGAGATAGGTGCTCCAGCCAACACAAAGGCCTATATTTGACAGGAAGGTGGGCTCATAAATCAATCAACAGTTAATAGTTCCAAACTGGAAACAACAATAATGAAGTCAATTTCACCATTTAGAGATCAGTGCAAGAAACCTATATAGAAATAGATGCGTTCCTAAATTCCAACACGATGTCTCAATTGGGTTCACATAGATCAATCAACTCAACCAACCCTTATTTTCGAGACTAGCTGAGAGGGACTGCATGAATCTGTCTTGTCCATCCATTTTTGTTTATACCCAATTGTTAAACTAGAAACTGGCATTTGGCTCAAAATGCATGAATCCCATCAGTTTTGTCATGCAAGGCATGAGCGATACAACCTAGGAATGTTCATCAAACCAAAGTCCTAAAATAGAAAACCAATGAAAAATGCACAAGTTAGTGTTATACCTTCTGAAGAGTTCGGAGAAACTACCACCCCAAAGCCGCTTTCTGAACAGCCCTTCAGCACAAGGCTTTCCTTCCCAAAGCTCTAGACCTCCGGTGACAATGCCGGGGACCAAAACAACAGGATGAAGTGCAGTTAGGCCTTCGCGTTTAAACCTAACACCAGGTGATTCAGGCACCTGAAAACCGGGAAGAGCTACCGGCAAACAATTGTACATGAACATTAGCAACCACCAAGTAGTACATAGGTACCCAATTACCCAACAACAGTTGTCTACAAATCTCCATTCTCTTGTTTGCCTCTTGGTTTTCCTCTTCTTGTTCTCTTTCTCAAACACATCGTCTACATTAGGAACACCACCAACCTCATCATTTTTTGCGGGTTCATATGATTTTTGATTAATCAATGAGGAAATTTTCACAGGCTCTACATAACATAACTGACGAAACCTAAGAATTGAACCCATGTTTGAAGCAACAAAAAAAAAAAATTAACAAATTAGGGAATAACAAGCAATACCCATGAATGGAAAATGAAAGATTGGGAGAGTAGTATGTGGAATATAAAGTTATATGTGGAGTAATGTGGGTGACACAGGGATGTTACAAGTAATAAAACACGTGGAGATGAAGAAGAAGCAGTGGTGTGCAGGTGGGTGGGGTACTGCACACCCTAAAGACAAGCTTCTTTTGGCGAGAAAAACAACAGAATTTGCTGTAAAGGCCAATTTAGGAGATGAGAAAAATTATGGGTTTTGTGGGAAGAAAAGATGAAAGCAAACAAAGTACATTTTTTTAACAGGGTGAGTTCTTTTTCCTACACATACCACGCACTTATATGACTCGTAAAGACACTTGTTTTGCATGCACAGAGAGAAACTTCAACTCAGAGCGGTCAAACAAGCACAAGCCTCTTTTTTTCCTTCTAAAATATGCCCTTGTGGGGCTAACTAAGACACTTACCTTTCACGTGAATCATCACAACTCTGTCCTCTGCCTTTCTATTATCTCTGTCTCCATGCAAAAAAGGAAGGGGTTCGGATTCAGAGAAAACGATTGGAAAGAGAAATACTCAATGGGTTTTGTCTGCAAAATAGTAAATTCCAGAGATGGGTAACTTTTTCCCAGTGATAATTAGAGGAATGGGAGTAGAGCAAAAACACAGTATGTGAGTCAAAAAATAGAGGAAGCAAAAGGATCGGGAGAGAGAGAGAGAGATAGAGAGAGGGCGCAAAGAGATACTTACATGCTTAGTCCCTAAACTTTGTCTCAAAATCATAAATTCATTCCTAAACTTTAAAATGCTACACTTGAAGACCTAAACTTTACAAAAATACTATACTTTGGTCCCTCCATTAGTAACGGCAACACCGTGGCCATTAAATTATGAGTTGGAACGTGATATGACATGCAATATCTAAGGTGGCTTCCACTGTGGACGCAAAAGTTGATGTGCCATATGACACGTCAACACCTTACAGTAATGACTTTACCGCATCAGATTAATAAAAATTAATAAATTATTTACTCATCCTCCTAAATTAATTAAAATTAATTACTAAATTAAGAAAAATTAAATAAATAAAAATAACACCTCTCTCTCTCTCTCAATCTTCCTCTGTCTCTCTCTCTCTCTCTTTCTCTCCTCTCCTCTCTCTCACTGGAAAAAATCTTGGAGGAAGATGATCAATCGCAGCCTCACTGTCGAAAGGTCACCAAGTTGAAAGGTGATGTCTCAAAGGCTGTTCGAATCACCATGGTGGAGGAAGACAATCAGTTGTTGTGAGAAGACGATTCGTGTCGGACAGAGGGTTTGGGTTTGGAGAGATAGAGGATTTGGATTTGGGTTTGGGTTTGATGATGGTGGGATGATGGTGGTGTTCAATGATGGTGTTCGATGATGGTGGGATTTCTCTTCAATTGGCGATGATGGTGTTCGATGATGGCATTCCTCCATTCGGGAGGTAAAAATTACCAGAGGGCAATTGAAGATCAAAGTGGAAAGGCTAGGGTAAACAATCGAATTGCACCCGCACCATCTCCTCTGTTCCATCTCCTTGAAGAGAGAAAAGAAATGCAAAGGATCCAAAGTTAAGGGTTGCTGGAGGAGAATGAACCTTTATCTTGCTTCAATTGAGCAAATGAATTAGATGCAGAAACCCCAATTCCCATTTGGGAAAATTGCTCTTCATGATTTGTTGATGCCGAAACCCCAATTAGATGATGAAACCTTTGTTAATTGCAAAAACCCCAATTAGATGCAGGAACCCCAAACCCCAAATCAGGAGCAAGGAGCAGAGTACGCCTCTCTCTCTCTCTCTGTGTCCTTTATTGATCTACAACAAAATTATAGCACAGTGATTTTGTTTTCCCACTCCTCTTCATTTCTGAAATCAACAAGAAAACATTTACCTCTCCGTTCACAATCCCTTCTCTCTCAATTCGATCCTTTTTGTTTTTCTTCTCCAAGTATTGGCGTCTCCCTCTCTTTTCATTATCAAGGCGAAGAAAATTACCAAAACAATCGAATGCCTTTTTTTTTTTTTAGGTTTTTGGTTTCTTAAAAATCGATGGATCTCAAGAGCAAAACCTCTCTCTCTCTCTTGAATGGCTAAGCGATTGTGTCTCTCTCTCGAATGGTTTTTTAAATGCTTTCGACACAGATAAGCTTTCTCTCTCTCTCTCTCTCTGTAATGGCAGAAGAAGAAGATGAAGAGAGAGAGAGAGAGAGGTGTGTGCCTTCACTCGTGCAGGGGGAGGGAGAGAGAGAGAGAGAGAAAATGGAAGACATGGAAGTGATTGAGGTGGAGATGGAGGTACAAGAGTGCCTTCACTCGCGCAGGGGGAGGGAGAGAGAGAGAGAGAGAAGGAGAGAGAGATGGGTTTCTCTCTAATGGCAGAACAATCGATTGGTTTTTCTTGTGCAGGAGAGAGAGAGAGATGAGCTCAACATCTGATGTGGCATGCCATATTAGCATTTCGGCTGACGTGGCAAAGTATTAGTGCTTTTGCATCCATAGTGGAAGCCAACTCAAATATTGCATGCCACATTACCATTCCAACTCATAATTTAACAGCCACGGTATCACCGTTACCGACGGATGGACCAAAGTGTAGCATTTTTGCAAAGTTTAGATCCTTAAGTGTAGCATTTTGAAGTTCAGAGACGAATTTGTGATTTTGAAGCAAAGTTTAGGGACTACGTATGTAATTATCTCGAGCGCAAAATAGGGGTAAGTGAACCCCTCAATCATCGAAAAAGCACACATATCGAGAAACACGAATACCCAAATCGTCAAAATGGGGTCGTGGGATGTAATGATGCTAACCTAAAAAATTGACAAGATTGCAAGTCGAGTAAATTTCTTGTCAACTGTTTAAATTTTACATTGAATTTATAAATTAATCCTTAAATTTTAAAATATAACGATTAAAAACCTAAACTTTAAAATTCATAATATTATTAGTCTTTTTATTACTAACGGTATCAAATTGACCGTTAAATATTAACGTATATTGACATGACAGATGATGTAGATTACTATTTTCTTACCTGCCTTCTAGCGTGACGGTAACTGTTGACGTGTCAGATGACACGTCAGTACCAAATTATCTCTACATTGTCACGTCAGAAAAATACTAATATGACATGCCACATCATAAAGTGCTATCGTGGCAGTGCCACATCATCAAGTCGATTTTTTTTGAAAAAAAATTTTACATAAAAATTCATCTGTAGATTGAAATGTTGTATAATACTTCCGAATTTGAAACATTTTTATAAAAAATGTTGTAAAAAAATTTAAAATATTAAATATTTTTAAAATATTAAAAATTCATCTGCAGATGAACTTTTTTGTACAAGTGAAGTTCCATTGTAAAAATATTTAAAAATATTTAAAAGTTCTTCTACCGTAAAAATATTAATACTTAAAAATATTTAAAATATTTAAAATATTAATATTTTTAAAAATGTTAAATATTTTAAAATATTTCACCAACATGTTAAATATTTTAAAATGTTAAATATTTTGTAAAATTTTTACAACATTTTTTGAAAATAATTTTAAAATATTAAATATTTTTACAAAATATTAAATATTTTCACAAAAATTTTTTAAAAATTTTTACAAAATTTTTTACAGTTGAACTTCTAGATTTGAAATGCTTTATAATATTTTTACAACACATTCTACAAAAAAATTTTACAAAAAATTCATTAGTGAATTTGAAAGAAAAAAATGGAAAAAAAAAAAAAAAACACACACACACATACACTAAAAATTAAAATGAAGGTTTGTTCATCTGCATATCGAACACAAGGCGTGAGATGTAGATTGAACACAACCCCACTGAGACTCTCAGTGTCCCTTCATGTACGATCGCTGACAAGATATTTGACGATGAAATTCGATGCCGGAAACGATCGATCTAAGTGAGATAATCATGAATTTGAGGTCCGATTAGAGTGATTCTTCCAGCAGCCTTGCTATTTCTTCTTCGAATCTCTGTCTACTGTGTCTATTTTTGAATCCAACAAAACTTTCGCACAACGATAAATAAGGCATCGAGTAATAACCGTTCACCTTGGCAGTCCAACACGAATCATTTTTCCACAATGACCGATCATCTTTCTCCGCCTTGGTGATTCGAATAGCCTCTGAGACACGACCTTTCAACTTCGCGACCTTTCGATGGTGAGGATTTGTTGAATGACTAGGGGATCCGACAAGGAAATGGGGAAAAGGAGCTAGAATTTGGGGTTTAAATATATTTGATGGATTTGACTAAGGGAATTCTAGATTTGTTCCTATGGATGTAGAATCTCAAATCTAGAGGTGGGCTAGGGCTAGGGTTCCTACCCTCCATTCTGAAGTACATTGGCAAATTGAAGAAGGCTAAACTTCTAGGACGCAAAATGGAAGACGATGAGATGATGATCAAAAACTGAAATCGATTTTGAAGACGAAGAGATTATGATTTTGGAGAGTGAGATCGAGATAGATAGATTTAGAGAGACAGAGAGGGTTAGAGAGAGAGATGATTTTATTATTTTCTTTTTAAAACTTTAATTTGAAAAATATTTTATGTTAAAAATATTTTTTCTTGGAATAAAACTCATCTTGATGATATGACACTACCACGTCAGCATGTTGATACGTGGCGTGCCACATAAGTATTTTTCTGACTTGGCAATGTAGAGATGGTCTGGTGCTGACGTGTTATCTGACACGTAAGCAATTACCGTCGCGTTGGAAGCCAGGTGTGAAAGTAGTAATCCACATAATCTGCCATGTCGATATACGTCAGCACTTAAAGGCCAGTTTTACACCGTTAGTAACAGAATGACTAATTGATGAGATCATCAAGATTGCAAGGAATTCATAAGATCCAATTCAACTTCCAGTTAGGCCGATGACAAAGACTCGAGTTAAAAAATTCAAAAAAAACACTGAATAACTTAATTCAGAAAATTTTACAACAAGAAATTGAAATACAAATGAATGAAAAATCAAAAGGGGTCTTAATTATACTAGTACAAGTCCAATTGGAAAAATAAAAAGTCTAAAACTATCCAAAACCAAGAAAGGACGAAAATAAAAAAAAATAACAGCAAGATTTAGTTAAAATAGTTTGATTTACTTTATTTAGTTTCATAATTTTTATCTTTGTAATTTATATTTTAATTTCATATTTTTTAATTGTTTAGAGAGTTACTAAATTTTTAATTATCAATTTAGTTTTTATTTTAACCTATAAATAAGCCATTATATATTGTGTAAAATACAACTTTTGAGACAACTTTTGAGAAAATTAATAAAATTATGAAATTTCTTCATACGTCTTGTTCTTTTGAGAACTTTTAAACTTTCAACATAGGAGCTTTATTTAGTTTTTTAACTTATCAATTTAGATTTTGAGTCATCTAGGTTGTGGCGTCATTCATTCCATATTTATACCAAGATTTTTGTTCTAGTGAGAAACAGATTTAATGTCATGTATTTTAGATTCTTTCTCATTTATGGCAAGAGTTAAGGTCTTTAATTCCATCGGTTTAAATCATTCATTGGGAAGATTTTTTATCTATATTATTTGTTTGTGGGTTCTAGGGTTTCTATACCTGTTGGGTTCACATCACTAATGGTGTTACGAATTTTGAATTTTAGGTATTCAGTCGTTGCGTTTTGAAATTCAGAGATTAATTTGTCAATTTGATGTAAAGTTTAAGAATTTTGACAAATAATTTCCTTATTTCAAGTCTGAGAGAGAGAGAGAGAGAGAGAGGGTAAGAAAGGCACAGTGTTTAAGGAGATTGGAGGTAAAGAGTCTTGATGGGCAATACATAGAATAAGATTATATTCCTTTTTGCTCTTCCTTCTCTTCTCTGCAATTGCTACTCTATCAGTGCCGTTGCAGAGAGCAGAGAGAGCAGTGTAGGAATTGTTGTCACGCCCCAACCCAATCCCGAGCCGGACACGCGACCAGCCCGCCGCGGCACCTCGATGCACGGGCACCACGTCCCGCACATCGAAGCACCGTAAGGCTGACAGCATTCACAAAATCCAGGTTTTCAAATCACAGAGATCCCCAAGAAATAAAAATAATACATGTATGCCTAAATGCAAATTAAAACAAGTGAGAGTTAACCTTATACAGACAAGAAGAATTATAAATACAGTCATCCCAATTTAAACAAATACAATGGTCATCCTAACTTCCTCAAAATGATACAATAACCTCAATATATAGCGAAAGAACGGGTAGTCATACCTCGGCCCAGTAGTCTCTAAAGAATATACAATACAACAATGCGCACAGATCTCTCAGTCTGAGTCTACACCTGTAGGAGGAAAATGTGAGGGATGAGTACCGTAGAGAGGGGGGTTGGTACTCAGCAAGTCGGGGGGATGACATGCTACAATTAATTTTTTGGGTGAATTAGGAGTGTCAAAATTATGTCCCAATAAATCCATGGTATGCAAAAATATTATGACATCTCAATAAATTATTCACGGCATACATATCAAATCAAATATGCATCTAGTATGCATGTCCGTCATATCATGTAGAGCTGGCCAAAAATATCCCGGCAAAGGCCAACCATGGCCAAGGACGGGCAACGTTGGGGGTTTTCACGGTGCAAGTAATAAAATAAGACTCTCCACCCCAACGTTGGCCACAGACTACTCCAACTAACCTGTATATATATATATCGCATACGTATCAAGGATCAAGCATGTATGGAAACCCGTCGGTGCTAGACCTACCAAGGTCCTCCCCGAAGTGGTTCAACCGACGACTGTCCGTATAATATGTATGACAATCTGGCGGATACCCCCTGCAGAGGCGTATCCGGGCACAACAGATGCCTCTACCAAATGTCCTTCGTAGCTACGGAATGCCATAGGAAGCATATCATCATCATCACAGTATCCACAGGGGCATCCAGCCCAAATCACATATTTCAAGCCAAATCTCAAGCCATAACATGTCAAAATCATGTGCCAATATGCAATGGAAGCATAAAATCATGTGGATATATCAAAGTGTGGCACAATCATCAAGTGTCAAAAATCATGGATGTATTTCGATATAAACAAGTTGGGACACTCCATATATCACAAAACATTTTCATAAATTCAGGGAAATAGGTCAATCATATCATTTTAAATCATGCCTTTGAAAATCTTTTTAAAACACAGTATCAATTAAAAGTAGATGTCAAGTCCCACTCACTGTTAGGGGAGGATAACGCACTCCCCAATATCTCCACAAAGCGTAAATCAAATGTTCCCTCCGTTCAACTCAAATAACTCTTAGGAAGACAAACAGTTTGCAGATTTTTTTAACCTGCGCAGTCATGGAAAACAGACTATAACTTTGGCTATACTATTCCAAATCAGATGATTCTTACCTCATTTTAAAGCTAAGAGATAGCACTATAACTTTCATTTTGCACACTTCCTCAGATTCAAATCACAGAATTCCCGGTAAGCCTCATTTTGTTACTGTCATATTTAAGTTTTGGATTCTGTCCAGTTTTTGTGCAGAAGCCATAACTTTCATTCTACTCACCAAAGTCTAATGAAATTTTAACATGTTATAGCTAAGATGTATATCTACAACTTTCGTGTTTTGAGTTTTATCCAAATATGCCTGGAAGGGGTTCAACAAAATTCATGAACAGAACTGATACGTTTTAGTGAAACATAAAGTTTCTGTCAACACAGTTTTAAGGAAAATTGTATAACTTTCAATTTCCTTGTGCCAAATGGCTGAAATTTTTATATATTATAGGAAAGAAGTATATCTATAACTTTCAAGTTTTGTGTTTCTTCAAACTAAGACTGGAGAGGGGTCGTTTTTACTCACTACTGTCAAGGTTCGAAACAGGATACTTCTATGTCGAGTTTCAGGAAAAGTGTCATAACTTTTGACACAGGCATCAGATTTTGGTGATTCTTATCTCGTTGGAAAGATAAGACTTTGATCTACAATTCATATAACTAGCATATTTTCAAATTCTGGCTCTAAGATGCCTTAAAACAGAGATGAAGTCACGGATAGAAATAAAATTTAAAGTGAGACAGGATAAAATTTCTTACCTCACTTTCTTGGTCTTCCTCTCTTGCTTCTCTCCTTGTTCTCACGAATTGGGAAGAATGAACAAGCATTCTAAGGCCTTCTTCTTTTATTATTGTGTTAATAACTCACCACCCTAGGATCAAATCTCCAATTAATCTAAACCATAGGATCATTTTGACTATTGCATGTGTTTGGATTGGTTTTTTTTTTTGTGCATGTGTTCTCATTGGCCCACCTTGCCTTTCTCATCTCCATTTGGCCAACACTTGTCCATTTCACTATAACACTTGTTCAATACAAGAATACACTTGTCACATTTCATTTAAGTTTTGTTAATTGCTAACAAGTCCTTTGACTTATAAAAATTCTAATTTGACCCCTAAAATTTTTCATAATTACACACTAGGCCCAAAACTTATATTAGACCTAATTAAATTTATTTAATGTGAAATTAAGGTTTTGAATCTCTTTGAGTCAAAATTGATCCGATTTGTATTTTACCGTCAAATATCTAAGGTTGATTTACCGGGAAAATTTTTTTAGTGAAAATTCATGAACATATTAGTAGAAATATCATATATATATATATATATATATATATATATATATATTTATATGAAATGAAATTCACTATAGAATATACCGAGAGTCGGTGTTACAATTGTTGATACAAGTGTGGGGTTGAATTGATGTTTTTTTGGATTCTACCAGTCGGAATCGGACTTGCGTTCTTTGTCACTTCCTCTCTCTTTTTTCTTTACTTTTCAGATTTCTCCTCATAACCTTCATATCGTAAGCCCAGGTTCGAGTTTAACCCTTTGTTATTTTGGATTCTCAGCCTCTCTCTCTCTATACCTTCTTCTGTTACCGATTATGAGAGATTAATATATATTTTTATTATATGTTGTTTTAGATGCGTATGTGACTTGATTTATGCTAAGATATGTATAATAAAATATAATATATAAATAATTAAATTATAGTTTTAGCGAACAAAAATTATAATTTTTCATAAAATAAATAAAATTTAAGATTATAAATTTTAAAATTATGTATAAACAAAAATTTGATATTAACTTTGACTGATTATGAAATCTTAATAACAAAAACTGATAACAAGATTTAAATCATATTTTGATCATTTATTATCATTTGAGTATTTATAAATTTTTTTAATATATTACTTATCTTTTAAAATCATTTAATTAAGATTGAAAGTTTCAAGTGATCATGAATAAGAATTTAAACTCGGCATTTCATATACCGCATTTATAAGAATAGTTAGAGTATGCAATTATACTAATTGTCTAATATAAACAACATTGTCATTTTTCTCATAATAAACTATTTTCTTAATCAAAGAATTAAAAAATCATATACAGATATAACATATTATACAGATATTTTTTAAATCTTTCTTAACCGAACTAAAAAACCTACATTAATGATAAGCTTAAAATCCTTTTCTCTCTATTTGGAATTAAATGGATTACAAGAAATAGTATTATTAGTTAATTATTCAAAATGGCTATCTCATTTTGTACCCTAATAGACAATTTTTAATTAGCCAAAAAATTATATATTTTTTTCAAATAAATATTGGAGAGAGTATCCAAAATTTTCCATTTTTATAGAAAGTATTATCAGAACTAATAATTTATGGGTTTAGTAATAGAATACTAAATTTATTTAATCAAGATTTTGATTTTGAGAATAAAAAAATAAATATTGAGAAAGTCGATCTCTAAATTGAATATCACAATTAATTGAACTAAATAAGAGTCTTTAAAATATAAGTAAAAAAAAAAAAGTATTCAGTGTGAACTGTAATTACCGTCTTAAATACAAGTTTTATCACTATAGTCTTCCAAAATTAGAAAGTAGGACTAGGAGATTATTTTTATAATCAATTTTTTATTAGAACTGAAATTCAAAATTTCAAAAGAATAAATTTGTGGATCCGTTTAAACCATTTAACCATAAACATATATAATAATTATTAACTATTTTTAATTACAATATAACAGTTAAAATTTATATTACAATTAAAGTATAATATATATTTGAAACTATAATATTGTAAAAAATTATAATTATTAATAAAACAGATAATATTTAGAATTATAATTTTTAAATTATATACATAATTTTTTTAAATATTTTAAAGACATTTATCTCCTTCTCTGTTCACCCTGGAAAGGAGGGATTATAAACTGAGAATTGTGTACAGTGTATTCAAGGAATTGAATGCTGGATGCAGGATTAATGAACTTGAGATTTTGTACAAACAAATAAAATCTTTTCGTACAAAAATTTTCTAATCAAAATTAAATTAAAATTATTTATTTATAATATTTTAAATTAAAAAAATATTACAAAATTGAAACACCTCTTATTATTTACAATCTAAATATCATGATAGAGAGAATGACTAATTTTCTTCAAACCTATTTATTTCTTAAATGTGAAAAATCTCCCTCTCTTTTCACTCTCTCTCTTCCATATTAAAAGAAAATAAAAAAAGCTTCACCCTTTATTTCTTTCTTAAAGGAAATTTACGTCGATCATTACATGCCATAAAGAAGTAGTGCCTTTTCTTTCAAAATTAGTGAGAGGGTGGTTGAGCGGATAGTTATTACAAAATAACTACTCCTCCTTTAATTTTAAATTCAAATAGAATTAAATGAGATGGGCCAACTCTCATGGACGGACTGGTTTCTTTTGTTTAACATCTCCTACTTGTACAAAAAAATTAAAGCCACATATAGTATGATTATTACAATCGAATACCAATTTTATACAGGCAAGAGAATCGTTTGACTTACGAAAATATCAAAAACTTTAGAATTATACACCGATTAAGAATATATAACAATTTATCATCAAGGTAATAAAAAGAACATCGTATTTTGCTATACCCTAAACCTTTTTTATTTGACATAGCCAACGTATCTATCATCTCTCAAAACAGTGTAAAAGCATATTTGACTCAATTCAAATAATGTATTCACAATTACGTCTTCACAGACATAATTGACCGGCCTGTGAATATAGAATAACATGTCCATCAAAGACAGTTTTTCTTTCATATTACTAACTTTCAACATTATCTTAACTGCTTTTCTAGATATGCATCGTCAAATCGAAAAATCCATAATTTCTTGATGACATGTTAAAATAGTAATACTAAAATAAAATCTCAAGAGACAGACGAAAGTTTTAAGAGTATAAATTGAAGTTAAATATAAATTTTTGAGTCTCACACAATAAGATAGAAGCAATGAGATGAAGAGGGATGTACCATCTCATTACTCATATAGTCATATAAACATACGTAGTACGAAACACGTGTTACGATACTTTTCTCTTTCATTTGGAAGCGTATGTCTTATTTTCTAAAATAACGTATGGTACAGATCTTAATTCAGGTGTATACAACACTCGACCTGAGTTTTCCTTCTTACAAATCCTATAAAATCTCATAATATCAAGAAAAACTCATACATGACTATTCGACAAGTTTAGTAGATTGTGAGAAATCCATTACAATTACCACATGTGTAGTATATTTAGTTGGTAATCTCATCTTAATACTTAACTAAGGTGGTTTGTATGTGTGTTAATCCAACATAAATTAACATGTCTTATCTCTACATATCACACAGATATTAAAGGCGATTGGTCGTGTGAAAGAGTCAATTTCAAAACTTATCCGACATATTTTCAATTCCAGATATAAGAATTTTGGATACAAAATAAAATTCAAATGTTATCGAATATAAGTATTATATCATATATACTCTCTGTATATAATTACAATCACAATCACAGTAACAATTATTGTGATAATCTACGCAATTCATGTTTTCTAACATGTCTTTACGTATTGACTTCATAAAAGGGCAAACCACCATCAAATGTGTAGTCATATATCTTAATGTCATTTCCCTCTTTTCAATTATATTTATGACAAAATTGATTTTTGGGTGTATGTTTGATTTTGTCATTATTTGGAGTTTTTTGTATAAACAATAGTTGACTGATTGTCACAATGAATCGTGAAACTCCCACTAAGTTATTTACTACTCCCAAAATATTACAAAATCAACTAAACCAAACTCTTTCTTGAACTGTGGGAGTATCAGTGATAAATTTTACTTCCATCATAGAAAGTAGTACACAGATTTGTTTCTTATTTTTTCATGAGATAGCGCTATCATTGAGTAATCAAACATAATCAGAGGCAGATTTTTTCTTATGTAATCTCCTACTCAATTAGTATTTGTGTATCTTTTTAATACTAGATCATTTTCTTAATAATAAAGGAAATAATTTACAGTTCCTCTCAGATATCCCAATATTCTTTTCTTAGCAATCAAATCACTTTTTCCTAGATTGTACAAATACCTGCCGACCAAACCTCATAGCATGACAAATATCGGAATGAGTATATATCATGGTGTACTTCAAGTTCCTAATTGTACTAGAATATGGTTTTCTGAACATTTCATTTATTCATCTGGAACTTTAAGGCATATATCATCACTTGAATTATCATCTATAACCATAAGAGTATCAACGGGTTTGCAGGGTTTGCAGTTTTCCAGTGGCATCGTTCCAGACCCTTTATAATGTAACACTCTTAAGATAACTTCAGTAATCTCTTGGAATGATTTCATTGGTATTCAATTCTCAATCTGCCTCATCTTTATCCTTCATCTTAAAATTGAAGAGCAACCATTTCAAAATCCAAAAAACATACTTCTTATCATTTGTGAAAAACAAAATGTCTTCGGAACTTCTTAATACTCTTTCTCTTCCCCAGAGGCCCACAAGCTCTCCAATGGTACATCTGATTATTATTATTTCTTTGAAAATAGGAATAATATTACGTTAGGCACACAGTCATCCATAATATTATAATAAATTTCAAAGACATTTACTTCAGACGAAATGCTCAAATTCTAATTAATTTTTTTATGTTGAAAAAAAATTTCAAAAATAAAAAATAATCATAAAATCAAAAGAGTATAAATAATTTATACTAAAGTAGCCAAAATTAAGAAAAATAATTTTCTAGTCCCACAAGAATTTTTTCAGAATTTTTTTGGACAGAAAAATGATTTTTCTATAATTTTCTAATAATTATTGATTATAAATTAATAAATAATATTTCTCAACTCTGGAAAATATTTTAAAATTCACAGAAAAATTCAAAATAATTTTTCAAACTCATAAAAATTTTCTAGAATTTTTTGGGCTGAAAAAATATATTTTTTTAATTTTTTAACTTGTTTATTGATTTAATAATTAATAAAAAAATATTTTCTATTTCTGAAAAATAATTATAAATTATAGAAAAATCACAATAAATATAAAATTTATTTTGATAAAAATTGAGACCAAAAAAACCCTACACGTGCTTTCACACACCTATAGATATGGCTGTTATAAAACAAAGTATGAATATGTCTTTCACACAGTTGTAGTGGAGCGGAAGCCCACATGCCGCCTTCCCAGCGGTGTCCGATCACCAAATTTTGAATATCATTCATTCTCGATATCTCTGAATTCAATGGTGGTTTTGGATTTTCAATCGGATTTCTTTAATCTAGGGAGTGGATTTCACTTGTCGCTATCAAAACTGTGAAATGCCGTCAGAAACTATTCATTTTTCTTAATATTTTCAGAATTCGAATAGATTTTCGAAATATTATATCTCTCTCAATTTTTATTCATTTTTTACGATTTTTATATAGTTGGAAAGCATTTTTTAAGACGAATTTAATCATATAAATTTCATATTATGAAATACAATATTTTTAAAGTTATGAATACATTAAATTTCGACTAGCATTTATAATATCTCATAATATACTCATCCGATACATGCAAAATTTTACACATTAAATCATCATATTATAGGCGTGTTACTGCATTAAAATGAAAGCATTTCGTTTGACTAATTTCAATTTGTAATTAATGAAGTTCTAAGATTATGCATGATATTTTTAATTTTTAAATACTCAAATGAAGTAGGAAACAATTCATACATACTCTGAAACCAATAAAAATTTTTGTACAAAATAATAAAAAATTTTCATGCTAGAATTCTTGAATTAAAATTGATTTAAGATCACTTATCTTTTTTTGATGATTTAAAAACTTTAAATCGAGAATATATCATAGAATCAAATCACACTCTATTATTCACAAAGAAAAAATGACCGATCTTCTTCAAGTGTATTTATTTCTCAAATGTGAGAAATCTCCCTCTCTTTTAACTCTCTCTCTCTTCCGCATTAAAAGAGAAAAAAACAAACCTCTCCATCAATACATGCTATAAAGAAGAAGTGCCTTTTCTTTCGAAATTAGTGAGAGGGTGGTGTCCGATCACCAAATTTTGACTATCCTTCATTCTCGATATCTCTGAATTCAATGGTAGTTTCGGATTTTCAATCGGATTTATTTAATCTAGGGGGTGGATTTCACTTGTCGCTATCAAAACTGTGAAATGCCATCAGAAACTATTCATTTTTCTTAATATTTTCAGAATTCGAATAGATTTTCGAAAGATTATATCTCTCTCAATTTTTATTTATTTTTTACGATCTTTATATAGTTGGAAAGCATTTTTTAAGACGAATCTAATCATATAAATTTCATATTATGAAGTACAATATTTTTAAAGTTATGAATACATTAAATTTCGACTAGCATTTATAATATCTCATAATATAGTCAACCGATACATGCAAAATTTTACACATTAGATCATCATATTATAGGCGTGTTACTGCATTAAAATGAAAGCATTTCGTTTGACTAATTTCAATTTGTAATTAATGAAATTTTAAGATTATGCATGATATTTTTAATTTTTAAATACTCAAATAAAGTAGGTAACAATTCATACATACTCTGAAACTAATAAAAATTTTCATACAAAATAACAAAAAATTTTCATGCTAGAATTCTTGAATTAAAATTGATTTAAGATCACTTATTTTTTTTTTAATGATTTAAAAACTTTAAATCGAGAATATATCATAGAATCAAATCACACCCTATTATTTAAAATTTAAATATCAAAATAGAGAGAAAATGACCGATCTTCTTCAAGTCTATTTATTTCTCAAATGCGAGAAATCTCCCTCTCTTTTAACTCTCTCTCTCTTCCGCATTAAAAGAGAAAAAAAACAAACTTCTCCATCAATACATGCTATAAAGAAGAAGTGCCTTTTCTTTCGAAATTAGTGAGAGGGTGGTTGGGGGGTGGTTATTACAAAATAACGACTGTCCCCTTTTATTTTCAAATAGAATTGAATGGGATTGGAATGGCCAACTCTGATGGGCGAATTCGTTCCACTTTTTTAACATGGACAAACAAACAGTAAAGCCTGAGAGTGGTTTGGCATTCCTAATAGATCTTCTTTTTCCATTGGATGATCTTAAATTAAAATCGTAATATAACTAAAAAGAAAAAAAAAAAAACACAGAAAGTAGTTTGGGTGAAAGCATATGAATGTTTTTTAATTGAATATATTCCCAATGCCTTCTTCCTAAATTTCGATTTCCTTCTCCTTGTTGCCTGGTTACCCGAGTCAATGCCCAGTGCATCAATGAGATTGCACTGAATGAGATAGAGAAATAGAGAGCAAGCAAGTCTCCCGCTTAAAAGTATTGTCAGATTTGCTATCTCTGACGGATTGTTGAGGGTAATCGTAGAATTTTTTTTTTAGTTAATTATAATATATATAATAAATAAATATTATTTTCATAATATATAAATATTAATTGGTCATTATTTTTATATAAAAAAAAGGCATCTAACTAATAGTAGAAGGTGATAAGAAAGTATGTATTCAATATTTGAACGTCACTTAAAGGGAATTTAATACGAATTTTCGAAGGATTTAGTCTCTCTATTTTTAATTAATTTTTATATTTACAATATAGAGAGATTACAATCTCCAAAAAAAAAAAAAAAAAAAAAAAAAAATCGACCCTAAGATTGAATCACGTAAATGAAGAACCTCACGTATTACCAAGGATTAAATCTAAACATTCACAGTGCAATGAGTGTGTTACTATGATCATTTGGCATTCAATTTTCGATTTTATCTATTATGTCATGGACTTAAATACAAGGAAATCAAGTTTCTTTCATCTCATTTCCAAATATTTTAACATCAAAATTTAACGATGTTTTATAACTTTTTATGAGAATATAATTGTTGAATTTTTATGAAAATACTTAATTATTTTATCATCTCGTCCATAAAAGTCCATTGAATAATAATACAATATCTATAAATTTCATAAATATCAATATTTATAAAATTTTAAAAACAAAATCACAAGATTGTTTATCTGCCTCTCTCCCGTTCACTTTTTGCCTTACACTCCCATGTGATCGAGCACCCTGCCACAAACAAGGGCAGGTACTCTCCTCCAGCGGAGCTAATTGATCGGTATAGGCTACATGCCAAGGTTTCTTTTTTTTTTTTTGGTGAAAAAAAGGGAGACAAAACACAAGGACTAGTGACCCAGGCCCAAACCTCTGGGATAGACAAGATGAGCTTTACACTTTGATCTCAAAATTTGAATACCCCTGGCATCATCTCTCAGGAAGGCACACAGGGAAGGAGGACTTGAAAGCTCGCACAAGCCTAGGCTGCTGTTATGCCCCAAAAAGGCAAGATGATCGGCACTCTTGTTACCTTCTCTGAACGTATGACAGATCTTCACCACGTTAACCTATATCATAAGGGATTGGCACTCTTTGAGAAGGGCACTCAGAGAATGTTCATCATTGCAAGCCTCCCTTAACATAACCACTGAAGAATCAACCTCCAACTCAATATTTCTCAATCCTTTTCTGCTCGCAAGGTTGAGCCTTTCTCTGACTCCCCAAAGTTCAGCTACAAGCACTGAGCAAATTCCCATATTAATAAGGAAGCCAGCAACCCACTCACCTCTAGCATTTCTTAAGATGCCATTGGCTGCAGCATGGCCATTCGACTGAGAAACAGACCCATCGGTATTGAACTTGATATTATCGCCCGTCGGGAGGAGCCAACTAACCCACCTCTCACTAGGATCACTCCTCAGCATCCCTAATCGCCCTGTTGAACCTCATAGCCCACCTGGCGACCTGCATGGAAAGCATGAGATCCTATTGAAAATTATATCCACACCTAGTCTTCTAGATTATCCAAATAGCGACCACAAATTTTCCACTATCAAGGAAGTAAGAATCTGAATTATAGCCTTTAACGCCAGCCTTAAGTCAACAAATGGTGTCTCCAGTCCGAAATGTCTCTATGCCTTCCACCCCCGGAAGAATAGGACTCCAGACATCCCTCGCTACAGGACAATCCCTGAGACAATGGAGAATACTCTCTTCCGTTTCAGTGCAAAAGGAGCATCCTCCCTCCTCAGTGAAATGTCTTCTTCTCCTTTCAGCATCAGTCATGATCTTTCCATTGGAGACCAACCATAAAAAGAATTTAACTCTTTCAGGGCCAGCAGCCTTCCAGATCCAAGACCAGTCCTCCGTCACTCGGTTGTCCCTATCTCTCAAGGATTGAAACAAGGTATAAGTTGAGGCTACTGAGAAACCACCATCAGCATTTCCAGCCCAGCAGAACCCATCGGCACACTGAATATTTGTGGGAATCACCAAGCTCCTTATCTCCTCCACCTTATCTTCTGACAAGATAGCTCTAAACTCTTCAAGATTTAATTCCCTATTATCATTGATGAACTGAGAAACCTTAACTTCAAGGGGAAGACTTGGACAGGGTATCAAGGAATAATTTATGAGAGGCTTGCTTCCAACCCCAAGATCAGTCCAAAAGCTGATTTTTCTACCATCTCCCACCTTCCATCTCATACCATTAATTAAAAGATATCTGCTTCTAATAATACCTCTCCACACCGTAGAGACTTCGATCTTAGTCTTGTGACTCAGAAGATCTCCATCCTTTAAATATTTGCTTTTTAGAATCTTACAGCAAAGGTTGTTGTCTCCTTTCAGCAACTTTCACCATAACTTAGACAAGAGAGCAATGTTGGTATCTCTAGACCTCTTCAACCCCAAACCGTCTTCTTTTTTGGGAGTACAAACTCAATCCCAATAAATAAATGGACATTTTTACGGTTCCCTGTCCAACCCCATAGGAAGTCTCTGTTAAATTGATCAAGCTTCTTATAAATGGAGTCTGAAACCCATGTCGTTTGCATATGATAGATAGGGATAGCTACATCAACAAATTAGATCAAAACTTTTCTCCCAACTGCATTGAGGGGTTTGGCTTTCCACCCTTCTAATCTACTTAAATCTTCTCTACAATCTGAGCATAGGTGTATTTGTCCACTCTCCTATGTAAAATGGGAGTGCCTAGGTATTTACCCAAGTCAGAAGTGAGGGAGAACTGACTAATAGCAGTAAGGTAGCCTTTCAATATCCAAGGGGCTCTCGGAGAAATCTAGAGCTTAGACTTACAAGGATTGATACACAGCACGCTCTCTGAAGAAAACTCCTTCAAACACTCTAGAATGCTGCTCATATTAAGATGATTAGTTTCAGCAAAAAGAAACAAGTCGTCTGCATAGAACAGATAAGATATTTCAGGACCTCCTCTACAGATTTTCACCAGCCTCCCAGCTCCTCTTTTGACCCTATCTTGAATCGTATAAGACAAGCATTCCATGATCAATATGAAGAGTTAAGGGAAAAGTAGATCTCCCTGCCTTAGGCCCTACCCAGGCAAAAAAGGAGGGAGCGACTCCCCATTCCAAAGAAGGGAAATGTTGCCTGTTAACACTGCAAATATAATAAGCTTGACAAGATTGAGAGGCATATTACAATTCAAGAGAACTATGCCCAAATAGCCCCAATTGACACTATCAAAGGCCTTTCAGAGGTCCACTTTAAAAACCATGAAATGTCGCTTGTCTTTGGCTTTTCTTAGGGAATGGATGACCTCTTGAGTAATAACTAGAGCACCCCTACTCGGCAAGAAACTATTTTGGAAAGGTCCCACAAGATTGTTAAGCAAAAGTCTCAATTTTTGAACTATGATCTTGGTAAGCACTTGTCGGTCCACGAACACTGTAGAGGAGGTCGAAATCCTTTGGAATAAGATAAAGCACTTTATCCATAGACACTTGATATAGTGAGTTGAGATATTAAATCTCTTAACTAAATTTCGGATTCGAAACTTGATATTAAAAAAGACTATATTAGGAGAGTTGTCCTCTAAATAAAACCTTTACAAACATTTTGAATTAGTTAGACTATAATTTTAAACATTGATGATAGATAAAAAATAATAATAATAATAAAATAACACACTCATATCTCCCAGGCATACCCCAGATTAACCAAAAAGGGCCCATCCCAAGGATTCACCTTAAAAGGGCCCCAATCCAGAGTAGAATCCAATTAATTGGGCCTTCCTCATCGGGTCCATTCAGAGAACCCCCCCCCCCCCCTCCCCACCACCCCAAAAAAAAAAAAACACAACCAGGGCGCGGCAGCCTCCAACAAACGAAGCAAAGGATTGTCGGTCCTGATTTTGGAGTGGTCAAGGGATAGTGAAATGGAAAAAAATGTGCTCACGGAAAACACCAATGTGCTCTTTATTGGCATGACTGTTTTAAGTAAATTACACGATCTATGAACAGAGCGTGGGGCTTGGGCAGTGGGAGCTTTCTATCGGTGCTGTCATCAATTCATCATCCACAAGACCACAGCTGTTGTTTAATTAGATTATAAAGCTTTTTATCCTCTCTCTCTCTCTCTCTCTCTCAAAATATCATTCTGCACTTTATTATTTATTATTATTTTGAAGAAAAATACAAAATTGATTTATAAAATAAACACCATCAGGGAAAAAAAGAATAGAAGCTGATCTTATGGGGTCAGTTTCTTAGATTTCATGGAATCCATATCAAATTTAATAACTCAAATACTAAAATATGAGTTTAAATATAAAAACATTTGTAAAAAATAAATTTACTAATAAATTAGAGTGGGAACTCCATCCAACTTAGATTGGAATTAAAAAGTATTAACAACAAAGTTTAGAATAAAAGAAACATAAAATCAGACCTTCATTAATAAATAAATTTAACTAATATTTTTAATCAAAATATTTTTTAAAATTAGATCTAGAATATAGGTTTAATTCAAGTTCAATGAGTCATTAGAGTGTTTTAATGAATACAAATTTTGTTATTATGATATTTTTGTACTTTATTTGAGGGATTTTAGTCAAAATAATTTATTTTTTAAAACACGAGTCATAACCCACGGATGGTTTATTTAAAAAGAAAAGCAAAAAAATATAACCCATATATTTAAGAAATATTAAATAAACTAAATTAGTCAATAATAAAATAGATTAAAAATTGTTGACAAATAATATTTCAATGGTAATCAAATTAGAGGAAATTTAAATAGGAAAATACGCTATGCAGTTAATGAAAAATAATCTGAAAATTAGGCTAAATATAATTTACGAACGGCCAACCAAAGGAGCCCAATAGTGATCAATCGAATGTATGTGCGGTCAACCAAAAATAATCATACAACCAACTACAATAGATACGTAGGCGACCGTGTATGCCTAAAGTGCACAAACAGTTAGTCGCACGCATAGCACTACCAATCGCATGCACCTAGTGTGCAAAGGTAGCATGCACCTTAGTGTGCACGAGCGGTTGACCACACTTTGCGTGGTAAGCTGAGTGCACCTGGCGGTCAACCGTTAGCACACAAATGTACTCAAGCGATCAACCACTTAACACAAACAAGCGGCCAACTACAAAGTGCCTTAACACGCATGAGCGGCCAATCTAATATGCTCATACGGCCAACTATAAATCTAAATAGCCTACTTACTCTACTTGTTCAGTTGACCGATAATTCAAATAGTAAACTACTAAATTACATATGAAACAATATATTTCTCTAGTTGACCGGACCAAATCTAAGGCTAACTGAAAACTCTTCATATTATAAAATTCTGTCAATCTCAATCAATCATTTATTCAAAGACAATTCAAGAAAGAAATAACCTTGATATTAAAAATATTTATTAATTATTTTAAAATTGATGATATTGACCAATCAAATTCCTTATTTTTGAATTCAAAATCATCATCATGCTGCGTTATTTTGAAAATCTTGTTTGTTTTATCAAACTAACCTTCCTGTTGCAATAAAAAGATATTTCAATCTTCTAAAAACATAATTTACTTGGCAGAAAAAAGTAAAAAAATTGCTTTAAAAATGATAACGGATAAAAACATTAATTGAGAAGCAGTCGAAGACATTAATTAAAGAATGTAAAGAGTATTTAATTTCAAATGTTCAAATTCACCTATCACTTAATAACATTCTTCAAGAGAGATTTAAATACCAAAGTAATGAAGAACAGAGTAAGGAAAAAACCAAAAGAAAGAACAACTGTTGCAAGCGAATCACAATCTCATTAAAACAACTTTGCCACTCAAGAACACACAACATTAAACTCACAATATATTCTCTTTGTGTGTTTTCATTTACTGAACATTAATTTCTTCTCTAGTGTTCAATTTCGTTACCTTTGAGAATTAATTTCACACTCTGTAACACTTCTGTATTCTAAATAAGTCTGTAAATCATGTGAATTCATGGTCTGGAGTTTGAGAGATAAAGTATTTCGACTAAAAGTATTTGAAAGATTTCACTTGCACCTGTAAAGCAAGTGAATTGTGAAAGTTTCACTTGCACCTATGAAGTAAGTGAGTTATACTATTTGGAGAAATAATGAAAATTCAGGAGGGTTGCCTAATAGTAAACGTACATCAGATTGGTAAAACTACTATAAAAATCCTTGTATCTTATCTCTTATTTATTCTCAGTCTACTTAATTTTTTTTTCCATAGTTTAATCAGTTGAAAATCGTAAAAAGTCAGAAAACAACTATTTACCCCTCTTTAGTTGTTTTACAAAAATACAATTTATATTGCTTTAAGTTTAAATAATTTTAAATTAATTAAAATATTTTTTATATAAATAAAAAAATTAAAACACGTAACTGTTGTCTTCATGGTATTATTTTGGATTTTTAAGATTACAACTTTAATAATCAAGACTTAAAAAAAAAACATTGTTTAATATGGTAGATAAAAGATCAAGAGAGTAGATGCAAGACTATAAGTAATTTAGGAATGCATAATTAACAAATAATATTCCATTGTACTAGGTTACTTAAAAATAAATATAAATGATATGAAAAAATGATATTTAATAAAAATATAAGAAATAAAAATATAGATAAATACGTAAATATAAAAAATATAAAAATTTTATATAAATATTTATTATTTTATAAAAGTAATAAAATAAACATATTTTATCATAAAAATTTAAAATGATCAAATATGTAATTATTAATTATGTTATAAATAATATAAAAAATATAAAATATAATTAAATAAATAATTTATTCATCAAATCTGAAAAATATATAAATATAAAAATTTTTATATAAATAGTAATTAATTTAATATTTTAAAAATAAAAATATTAGTATTAAAGAATTTTCATACATCGTAACTGTATTCACGCACGTGTTTTAATCAGGATTAACAATCTTAATTAACAAACTACTGTAGAAATAAAAAGAGGACAAGTCGCTATAAAAGTGGAACAAATTAGAAAGAAAAAGATTCCATCGCATCTCCAATTGTGGAAGCAAGAGCACAATTCCAGGAACGCGCGAGAGAGCGTGTATACACTCGCTAAGTAAAAGCGGTAACCCAGTATGACCCACGTGGGTGTGAAGATACACAGCTCATTTGAGTTCGGGCCGCCCACATGACGCGCTTCCTTCATTTACTTGACGTTCCCTAATTTCCTCCACTCTCCCTCGTATTCCACCTATGTACCCACGCGCTTCTCCCGCCAATTTTTCTTTGGAGATCATAATTGGAAGTGAAGTTCATCGTAATTAATTTAATTTAAATATTATTAATTTTATTTTTTTAATAAAAATTAATATAATATTTTTTATTTTTAAATTTTAAATATAAAATTTAATTAAAAGTTTAATATTTTTTCTTTTTAAATTGATTATCTATCAATATTTTGAAACCAATTAAAAATGATCGTAGATGGAGCCATATTTAGATATTTAGAGAGCGGAACAAAAGGAAAAATTTATGGTGGGAAAGGGGAAGATGAGCAATAGCAATCATATCTAAGAAAGTGAGTGCAAATTTGTCGCTAACATAGAATGACCTAAACTTTGTTGTTGAACTAGGTATTAAATCGATTATCCATCAATGTTTTGAAATCAATTAAAAATGATCGTAGATGGAGCCATATTTAGATATTTAGAGAGCGGAACAAAAGGAAAAATTTATGGTGGGAAAGGGGGAGATGAGCAATAGCAATCATATCTAAGAAAGTGAGTGCAAAGTTGTCGCTAATATAGAAAGACCTAAACTTTGTTGTTGAACTAGGTATTAAATCGATTATCCATCAATATTTTGAAACCAATTAAAAATGATCGTAGATGGAGCCATATTTAGATATTTAGAGAGCGGAACAAAAGGAAAAATTTATGGTGGGAAAGGGGGAGATGAGCAATAGCAATCATATCTAAGAAAGTGAGTGCAAAGTTGTCGCTAACATAGAAAGACCTAAACTTTGTTGTTGAACTAGGTATTAAATCGATTATCCATTAATATTTTCAAACCAATTAAAAATGATCATAAATGGAGCCATATTTAGATATTTAGAGAGCAGAACAAAAGGAAAAATTTATGGTGGGAAAGGGGGAGATGAGCAATAGCAATCATATCTAAGAAAGCGAGTGCAAAGTTGTCGCGAAAGACCTAAACTTTGTTGTTGAACTAGGTATTAATAATGCAATTTTGGAAAAAGGGTTCCTTCTCCAAATTGTTTTGAACCTTATAGGAAATAATTTTTATTGTGAATAATACAAAAAGTCAAAGAAAATTTTCTAAAACTTCCAAAATTGTCATATTTATAGGTTAAAATGCATTTACAACTCACAATATAACAAAAGTGTACACTACTTTTGTAAATTGATCGAGACCAATGAATTATAATTTAGTTAGTATTATCTCATTCTTATAAAGATTTTGAATTCAAATTTTTCTATATAAAAAAAAATTAAAGTTGATTGAGAAAAATTTTTTTTTTATCAATTATTATTGATTAATTCTGATTATAATTATTTTAATAAAAAAATAAAATTAATTTTGCAAAAAGAATTCATGATTTAAAAAATTCTTTTCGGGTTCTGTTAGTTTTTTTTTTTTTTTTTTTTTTGGCCTTTTCGTTCTCCCGCTACTGGTCCCTTTCAAATTAAAAAGAAAAAAATCATTTTATACGATCTAAAAGTTTATCTGTATGGATGAAAATTAACATGGAAAAGAAAAATAAGTAATATTTCTGATTTTCACATTTAATTTATTAAATAGCGCGTAAAAATGTGGTGCGAACTCGAGGAGGTCAGGGTCCAACGGAGCAGCCATCAAGATGGGCCCCACAGAGTACGTGAACCTCTTCTCCCTCTCCTTTGTGCTTTAAATACCCCTTATCTTTTTTCTCAATCCCCATAAGAATCACACTCGTTTTCTAACGTTTCCTTATCTCCTCTCCCTTCCTTCCGAACCAGCTTCACGCTTCCGCTCAAACCCTCGGCGCACATTAGCAAGAAACTAATTCTAGAGTGAGATAGGGAGAATTTGTCGGTAGAGAGAGCGAAAGTACGCGACTTCAGAAATGGCGTCGCAGGCGAGAGTAGATCTTGACGGAAACCCTATCAAGCCAATAACTATATGTATGATAGGAGCCGGAGGCTTCATTGGCTCTCATCTCTGCGAGAAATTAATGTCGGAAACACCACATAAGGTCTTTGCGGTCGATGTCTACAACGACAAGATCAAGCACCTTCTTGAACCTGACTCTCTTCCTTGGTCTGATCGCATTCAGTTTCACCGCATCAACATCAAGCACGATTCTCGCCTTGAAGGCCTCATCAAGATGTCAGATCTGGTCTCTCTCTCTCTCTCTCCCCCATAACGTCCTTAAAATTTGTTCCTCTTTCTTGAATTCAGAATTCTAATTTTGCGAATGTTGATGTGTAGACGATAAATCTTGCGGCGATCTGTACACCGGCGGATTACAATACGCGTCCTCTTGACACTATTTACAGTAATTTCATTGATGCACTTCCTGTGGTACATGATTGGCCTCCGAAGATTTTCTTGTTTTTTTTTGGTTAAAATTGATGAAAGTTGATGTGAAATGATGTGGTTTTGTGGTGATTAGGTGAAGTACTGTTCGGAAAACAACAAGCGTCTCATTCACTTCTCGACTTGTGAAGTGTATGGGAAAACGATTGGGAGCTTTCTCCCTAAAGATCATCCTCTCCGTCAGGTAAGGCTTCTCTTTCTCTCCTTTATAAATGCGATTTATCTTAGATCTTGACACTTCTTTTTGGTATTTTTTATTGTTGATTAAATCTGAATTTGATCCTCCTTTGGTATTCTTAATTAAATAATAGCATGGATCTGATGTCTTTCGTCTTCTTAATGTTATTTTCTCGGTGGTTAGAACTGTTTAATTATCTATCTAATTGTAAATTGTGGGTGTTAGGTGACCTGTAAACTAGGATATAGTCAAACCTCTGTTTTTTTTTAATAATCATTTTGAGGGTAGCAGGTGAAGTTCTAGCTTGTGTTTTGTTTGTTTAGATCGGAAGATGGTGTCCTAGAAAAATCATGTTGGAGTTTTTTGTCCAAGGATTTTAGTGCCATTGAATGCATTTGCTTATTTTGGTTACTTTGAACCTTATTAGATTTGTAGTTCTTAAGCTGAATTATTTGTGTTAAGTTGCAATTATAAGATCACTACGGCATAGATTTTGAACCAGATGCTTGCTATCGCTGGTATGAGTGAGCCAAAATCTGTGGAACTTATTTTTTATATAGGGGTTAAGCCGACTTCTTGCTTTGCATTTTTTGGGGCTTCATAGATTTTAGTGTGAGTTTATTCCTTGGGGCATTATTCTTTTTGGCCCTAATGTGGACTGGTTCCTGATTGTAGGCTGAAGTGTGTATTTTTCTATTCAGGACATGGGCAAGTGTTGGTAATTATTCCTCATTTCTGCGTTGGTGTATGTGCGTCTTTGTATCTCTCAAAAGCTTTTACTTTTCTAAACTAGTTTAGCCTTTCCCCATCTTGTGCTCTGTCATCCTTGTAGCATCTCAAAAGCCTTGTTCTGCCATATATTGTCATTGATCTTCATTTGCCACCAAATTTTGTAAAATATCTGTAATCAGTGTACATCAAAGCAAATTTAAGTAAAAATTAGTGTGAGAGAGCCAAGGCAGAAGAAAGTACTATCCGATAAAGGGGAATAATGATATTCTGTTAGTTGCATGAAGGGGTAGTGGAATTTTTCATAAAAAATATTGCTATTCCTCTGGAATTTTTCATAAGCTATTTCTCGGTCCTCTCCTACCCCTACACTGTGTAGCCTTAAGTTGTTGAGTTGGGGTTGTTCTTGGTTTCATTTGCATATATCAAAGATTCAGGAAAATAAGAACAAAGTGAAGTGCCACAGGATGCATTGATCTAATTTTATCAACCATTTTTCTTGGCATGTTTTATGACTATGATAAGCTATCTTTTAGATCGTCTATAATGTGTTGGATGACCTTCCTTGACTTCGGACTTCCTGGATGCCCTTTACTCCTACTGTATGTAACCAGGACATGCACTTTTGTAATACATGCCCTGATTATTTTGGAAGCTTGTCTTTCAGTTCATTTTAGAGCTTTCGTCTTGCCATTTTGAGATGGGGCCTTTCGATAGCATGTGTTGATTTTTCAGAATAAATGAGTTTGGATGACGCTTTTTGTTGTGATAGGATCCTGAATACTACATTCTGAAAGAGGATTGTTCACCTTGTATTTTTGGCCCTGTTGAGAAGCAGAGATGGTCATATGCTTGTGCAAAGCAATTGATTGAGAGGCTGATCTACGGTGAATTAGCTCAGTCATTCTTAACTCATTGATCTTGTTATTGGATGCTGTATCGCTCTAATTTAACTTTTATTTTTCGGATATATGTTACAGGTGAGGGTGCAGAGAACGGTCTTGAGTTCACTATTGTGAGACCCTTCAACTGGATTGGTCCAAGGATGGACTTTATTCCTGGAATAGATGGTCCAAGCGAGGGAGTTCCAAGGGTTTTGGCATGCTTTAGTAATGTATGTTCTGCCCTTTTAATGACATCGACCAGGTCAGAAGTAGTTATGGTTGTATTTTCATTATCGTGACATTTGCATTTTACTGTTTCTACAGAATCTTCTACGTCGTGAGCCACTCAAACTAGTGGATGGTGGTCAATCTCAGAGAACATTTGTATATATAAAGGATGCTATTGAAGCGGTACTGCTGATGATTGTAAGTGAAGCATTCATTCTTTATATTTTCCAGTTCTGATTCCTTTCTCAATTTCACAATTGTACTGCTCAATGAGTGGTTGAGTTAATTGATCTTTTAACCCTGCAGGAAAATCCAGCCAGGGCTAATGGTCATATCTTCAATGTTGGCAACCCCAACAATGAAGTTACAGTTAGGCAGCTGGCAGAAATGATGACCCAAGTGAGTACTCATATCTAACTTAGTTTCCTACAACTTGCATTTTATGCCAATTGTGTGCATATTGTCCTCCAATCTTCTTATTGTTCTTGTAATAATGTTCTCCGTGCAATCTTCAGATCTATTCCAAGGTGAGTGGAGAACCAGCTTTGGAATCGCCTACCATAGATGTAAGCTCCAAAGAATTCTATGGAGAAGGATATGATGACAGTGATAAGAGAATCCCAGACATGACCATAATCAATAGACAACTAGGTAATACTTCCTTCCACTTCTACCATTTTTTTTTCCTGCCCTATATATACATTGAGGTTTCAGATTTTTCTGATCAGCTTTGTGATTCTCCAGGATGGAACCCCAAGACATCGCTCTGGGACCTGCTTGATTCAACCCTTACTTACCAGCACAGGACATATGCCGAAGCCATCAAAAAATCGATTGCAAAACCAGTTGCCAGTTGAGGATGCTTGGTGGTGTATCTGTGTAGAAGGGGTTGGATCAGGTGACAGTTTCTAAAAGTGTTTCAATTTATTCAAAAGAAGATCCTTACGTATATCTAAAATTGTTGATTCGCATATAGCTACATTTTTTGTCGGTTCCAGTGCTTGTAGTTAAAATTGTTGCGCTCTGCAGCTCACGTATCTTGTATAATCTATCACGAGAAGATGGTAGACTTTGGTACAGAATCTTATTGATATCAATGTAATGCGTCTGTCACTTGAGCTCTAGTTACAACATGTTGGAGGCAATATACAAGGAAAAATCCTGTTTTTGTGTTAAGTAATAGGAGGGTTTCTTTGCCATTCCTCTATTATCTCTCTCCTTGTAAAGGAGCGTCCTGTATTTTCTTTGACCCTTAAGGCTCTTATACTTTTTTTGTCAATCTATTAATTATAAGATTCATTTTTACGGTCATCTTCCATCTTGAGCAAATATAAACTGCTTGAACTAATATTTCGTTGCTGCATTCTAAGGAATATATGCTTAGTTTTCATGTGCTTAGCTAGAAGGATGTTATGAGAACAAGTTGGGAGTGGTTGCTGGATTCGAGGTTGTGATTCCAGATTCATTACCCTGATTTCCTGCAATTTCCGGTCTTCAGTTCTTTGTTAATGTGCTTGTTATTGTTGTAAACTCATTGGTTTTTGCCTCTAATCTGGAGTTTCTGTGTCTGATTTTTATTTGTTACAAGCTGCTGTCGCCCGGTCATTTTTTCTTTTTGTGACAGATTGAAAACGAAGTTTTCTTCTCCAAAACTTATATTTCGTAATATATATGTTTGTCCATACATGCTTCAAGTCCTATTCCAATGTTTAGAACCGATGATGAGCACCAAATTTGGAGGGTTTCTGGAAAATAAAGTAACATAAAATTTTTGGCGTGGAATGCTTTCTAAATGGAAGTTCTGTGCAGAGAAATATGAGAGCCTATATCAGGAATTAGATCTAACAAGCTCATTCAACATGAGTTTTCTATCCTTTTTATTGTGTTTGTCAGGACAATACGAGAAGTACTTTAATTGATGTGAGATTAAACTCTTGCCGATCTGGCGAATGGCAACGGACTGGTCTTTTACCTTATGGCAGACATTCTTTTTTCTTCTTTTTTTTTTTGTTTGGAGACGTTCTTATTTCTTTGGTTAGACAAGTTTAATTATTAAATTTTCGGTTTGGAAGAATAGGTTGTGATAACACCTTATAACAGAAATTTGTTGTCTTCAAATGCTTCAAACGCTCTCTTTTCGGCCTTGTTGGACCTGATGTCAGTAGCCCAACAAGGCCCATTCATGAAGTATTCCGTTATAATGGTCCAAAAATATTCAACGAAGGAAAAATAAAATGAGCGGAAAAAGGGAATTTTGGAAGCCACGCCCGGCGATCTGAACCCGTAATCGCCTGATTAGAATTCAGACGCCTTCCACATTAGGCCACGGCCGCGCTTGATGCTTCACCATCTTTTAAAATGTCAATGTCCAATGTGTGGCCTAAAACCAGCTTTTGGATTCTTCCTTATTCTACTAAAGTTGGTTCCACAACATTTTGAAGTCCAAATTGAATTGTCCAATAATTTCAACCCCTCCCCCCCAACTGACCATTTGTTCTTGGCATTACTTGAATTTGTCTATTTCATTTACATGACAGGTAACCTTTCAAAGGAATATATAAATTGGACTAGCCTATCCTGTGAAAAACGACATGTAAATCAAAGAGATCTTCTAGAAATAAATACCTAGGATTTGACCTAAAATTTTTAACTAGTCAGTACAATAGTCAAGCAATTTTGATATCACTCTCCAAGAAAATATCAACTATTTTTGGACGAAGCTCGTTTCATAACCTGGGATCCAAGAAAATATCAACCATCTCCTCCTACTCTTCTTAAATACTAAAAAATAAAATAAAATAATGGAAAAATGAAAAACGACATGGAGGAAGTGGTGAATGCTTTTAGTTGGTTGGTGAGGGTGAAAGAGATGTGTCTGTCTGTCTTGCTCAACTTTCCAGGTTAGCTACCTCATTCTTTTATGCCATGGAGCGCCTTATCCTACTGATTTTAGTTTCTTTTTGCTTTTTATTATATTTTTAGCTTATTAATTAAAAAAAATGATATGGCTTTGCGACCAATGATTCCATTTTTCTCTATATTTGCCATGTCTTTGATGTGCACTAGCCATTGAATCAGTCTTCAGCCTCACAAAGACTATAAAGACAAAAAGTCTAAAGAGGAAGAGATCCCTGACTTGGTTGTCACTGCACCATAAATCTCCTTGCCTTTGCTTTCCGCAGCAGAGCAAAAAATATGGACCCAAATATGTAAGGTAAATTACAAGTTACATTTTTTGCACCCAATAACAGTTTGCTTGCTATGGATAAGAGAATTACACTTTGTACCCTAATGTTTTTTGGTATTAAAGGTTTAGCATTGTCAAAAATTCTATTATATTTTATAAAAATTCAAAAATACAACAAGATCTCGTGTTTTGACAAATTATTCTTTTTTTTTTTCCTTTTTTTTAATCATCTTTCTTGTTTGCAAGGTATGCGAATAGTTCTTTTATAAAAATATAAGAAAAAGACTGTATACATATACACTCACCCCTACCTCATATAAGAAAAAGATTGTATACATGTATACTCACACCTACCCCTATACTAAATTGAGAAGTACTTTGTGCACCGGATAAACCCTTATTATCATCTTTATTGTTTGTAGAATTGCCGTCTTCAGCGATGAGCCGCTGTGGACTGGGCGTTTTTATTCTTTTCGCCGGCAACCACAAAACTGGGTTACAGTCTGCCTTTCCTCCTCCACCCACGACGTTAACTTTAGCCGTTCACCACCATCGTCATTGTTATCAGGCCAATCCCAACCACCATAGTTTCACCATAAACAGCTATCCAAATTTATGATAGTCACCCTCATTCCCACCATCAACAGACATGGATGTCAATGCACCTCCTCCTCACCCACAATGTCTTTGGTTAGATGTTTCAAATTGCTACAGCCTTAATTATCTAGATTGCTCTCAAGTTCATCAACAAATTAAGCATGTCCTTAATAATTTAAATCGGGTCCAACTTGTCCAATTTTTTTGTCCTTCGATAGTTTAACTTGGAATTTTTTTTTTCCCCAACCCTTGTTTCTCCATATATTCATTTATCTTATAGGTAATATCCTAATCGGATATATTATAAATAATTTTGTTATAGTTAAAAGAGTGAATTATAATTCTTTTTTTCTCTTTTTACACGATAAGATAATGAGAGAATACATTTTCCAAGAATAATAAAATCTGCAATTAAGAATATAGAGAATACCCAATAATAGCAGAAAGGATGGTGAATGTTTCAATTAATTATTTCTTTGTACCATTTTCTTATGATGATGGATCAGGAATTGCAAGAGTTCTTTCATGCAGGAAAATTGGAATTATTTATTCATTTGATTACTTTTTTTTTTGTAGCCCTTTGACTGAAGGACTCTTTTCCTTTTTCTTCCACGTGTTCTAAAGCAGGTCGGGTCATCCCACCATGCTCGTCCTACTTGGGTTTTGGGTGCAAGACCCAAATTCCAACCTCGATGGAGCCGAGCTCGTGTGATGTAGTAGTGCAGCTTAACTTGTGTGTATTATTTGTTGCTTTCAATTTATTCTTTTTTTACTGTATCAATCGATATTTAAATTCATATTATGGCTAATCTGATCTGAGTTATTGTCATATTTTTTTTAAAAATTATTTTTTAATATAATTTTTTTCATTTCTAAAATTCAAATTCAGATTTTAATTAAAAATCTAACCCGATGAGCATCTATCTATTGGTGTTGCTTTATTAATTATAAACGGGGACCCATATGCTACTGTCCCACAACATCAATGGTGTGGTAAGGCAAGTTTTGTTGGTAAATTAGCAGTTGGGTCCCCATTTACAATTAATTACTTTCAACTAAAACCCACCTGCCCACTTCGTTCTTTTCATCTTAATCACACAATTATCCAAACATAATTAAGGTAAAGTCTAACAACATTTTCTTGCCGCCAAGTTCCTCTGCTCTGCCCAAGGAGTGAAGGTACCCATCTTTTTTTTTTTTTTCGGCCGAGCAAAACAGGATAGCTGGGTAATGAGATCTTAAATTTAAATTTGAAAGCAAAAAATCCAAATTATGTGTTATGTAATTTGCACAAAAAAATTATTGTCCTTGAACAAAATGAAACTGACCCCATGCAGACATCAAAGAAGGGCAAATGAGATATCTATTAGGTTTCAGAATTATTAATATGAATAAGGTTGGTACATCATACATGCACAATCTTTTCTGCTTGAATTTTAAAACTCAATTCTTGGGGTGGCAACAGTAAGAGGCCAAAAGGGTGTGTGGTCCTTAAGATATGGTCTTTGATTTTTCTCTTTCCTTTTTCGATGCTTCATTATCTTTAGGATCTCATACAACCTTGCCTCAGCAACACCGATGCCCGGTTGGTTTATTGCCCCCATACTCATACTTCTTAAATAAAAATTTAAATTTGAATTTTGTATACGAAAAAAATAAATATCAAAAAATTTTTTTTCCTTAATAAAAAAACTCGATTCACTCCAAATTTAATCCATTTATCAAATGTTGACGGCTTTTAAAAAAAAATTGCCATAGTAACTCAATCTTCTTTTTTATTATTATTATTATTATTATTATTGTTATTGTTATTATTATTATTATTATTATTATTACGGTGCCTTAGCAACAACCGAACATGTTGGCTAATAAAAAGAATGAAAGTACTTATAGCTAATTGTTGTATTTTAGTAGAAAATAAACTCAATTAAGCATTCTGTGACCGGCTCCATCAAATTATCCGATTAGAGGCCCCCGGGGGGGGGCCTTTATGGGTAATTAAACAATATTTTGCCGCCATCATTGGCATGAACACCCCAGAAACCACAAAAGGAATTATAAAAAAGAAATAATGATGACTGCATTAGCCAATTCAATTAAACACCACACCCTTTTGGGATTATTCATTACATGACTTGGTCAAGCAAGACAAGAGACCATATATTTGCTTTTGACTACTTTTTTTTCCCCCCCTCCAAAATTTTCCATTCATGATTTTAATTGGGTTCAACGAAAGACATCACTGCCCTTTTTTACCTCAAAAATAGAAATCATTTCCCATGTCCCGCCTTAGAAGCAAAGCAAATATCATGACCAAGAATTGTGGGTTTTGTAGATTCCTACCAATGGAAGCTCATAGGATGTTCACAAAATTTTCCCCACTTGGCCCCACTGTCCTATCCCAATCGAAAAGCCCCTCTAGCAACTCCCATACCCTAATTTATTTTCCGCCTATTTACAAAATACATGTTTTTATAATTATATAAAGGTCATAAAAAAGGTAAAAGTCCATGAAAATTCAAACACTATTTAAAGAAAAATATTTAAGTAAGAGTTTTTTATTACTCGACTCTAAGGAGGATCAAAATACCACTCTAATGCCAAATGTAACAACCCCTAATATATGGGATTTTTTCATTTTTACTTGAAAGTTTTACAATTTTATTAATAAAAAATATTTCACTGTGTTAGGGTATTAATCATAAATATTAAGTTAAAATTAATTTAACACTAGAATTCAAGTTCCGCCGTTCTTTAACCCCATATGAGATGTTCTAAATAAATGAAATAGAACCTCTAGCTGATATATTTTAGAAACATTAAATTTCCATAATTTCCAGTCAAATTAAATTAAAAATCAATTTATATAATATTGGCAATGCTAGTTAATTCTTTTTTTTATAAAAAAAAAAATATTATTAAATATGATTGAATCTAAAAATAAATAAAAATAAGAAAATCCTATCACTTAAACTATAGTCAAACACGATAATCTCAGTTAATTCACTACACAAAAAAAATGGAAAATGTGAGAGGCCAAACAAACACTTCAAAAACAAAAAATTTGTGTGGACGAGCAGAAACCATCACCATCAACATTAGTTTAATGAAATCTTTTAATTGAATTTCATTTTTGTACCCCAAAAGATTTTTTAAAACAATTTAAAGTTTGCAATCGGAAAATATAAACCCTAATCTGATCTGACCCTTCCTTTTGTATTAATCGAAAAGATGGAAAGCTACAGTTGACCTACTAAGTCTATGAAATTTTATTCTTTATAAAATGTTGATCTGAATTATAATCATTAAACTCAATCAAATTGTCAGAATTTGAAAACCCAAGAGGCTTCGTTTTGAGTGTTGGGGTCTTGTGTGTAGTGTGTGATTCTGAAAATTTTAAGGTAGAATGAGTTTCAGAAAGTCCAATCTAGGATAATCGTAAGAGAAAATAGAAACTCAAAACTCAAAGTGGGAGCTCAACATTTAATGCCAAACAAAGCTCCACTTCATATTCGTGAGTAAACAACACTGTGGGCCACTCACCATCCCCAAAAGGACATGAATGATCAAACCCAACACCAACAATAATACCTATCCTTCTGGAATTCATCTCTTGTTCGCTCAACAAATACGCGCTCTCTCTCTCTCTCCCTCTCTTTCTCTCTCAAAAATTCGATCCACGCGTAGGATTTCATTATTGCATCCAAGCTGTTCGACCAAAGGCCTTAGACAAACATAAATATAATCACTTCCTCTCTCTCTCTCTCTCTCTCTCCCCCCCCCCAAAAAAAAATCATTGTCTCTGTCTTTGCCGGCCAAAATTGTCACCAATTAGTCCGCCGGGTGGTCATTTTCTTATTGTTTAGAAGAAATAATATATTATATGGTCCATGTTTGTTGCAGTTGTTGTGTTGTCGGGGGCATGTAGTTCGCCTTTTGATGTGAACTTTGGGATTCCATTAGCTGTAAAGATCACTGCGCACCCATCTTTGGTTTGTGTTATTAAACAAACCCTTAAGCATGGATTCATCAGTCAGTGTACTTGGTTTCTCTTTTTTGCTTGTTTTCTCGGTTATGTTATGCCCATGAGTTAAAAAGAAAAGGTGGGTTTATTGTAGTTTTGGTGGAACGTTGGTTTGGTATCCCAGTTGGAGGATTTTCAGGGCCAGTCATGGCTCCTGCAGGGAAATTCTCTACCTTCTATCGCGAGGGCAATGACTGGTATTACTCTCTCTCTCTCTCTCTCTCAAAATTAATTCGGTTCCCGTGAATTTGTTTGTTTAAATTGGATTAACAATTTGAGCTTGAATTGGATTTTTGCATTTTTTTTAATTTAACGTGGACAAGTGGATATTGATGGTAATGTTATTGCTGTTCATTGGGTTAAGGGTGGGAGGAACATTGTTGATTTTCTTTTTTCGTTGTGGGTATGGTAGGTTCTGCAATGCTGGTTTGCCGAGTGATGTTGCCATTGATATTGAGGGAACCAAGTTTCATCTTCACAAGGTAAGGTTTCCCAATTGGGGTGTTTTAAATTTTGGCCTTGTTCATTTTCAAATCCAAATTTAACTGCAATCAAAGATATCATGGAACACTACATTTCAATGATTGAATCTTTGGACCTGCATCTTAAACTTATGTCTGTTTCACAAGTTTAGTGAGTTAAATGAGGTTTATACACCGCCTATCTAACCAAAATGTAGTCCTTTCACACATCTTATTAAGTAAATACATAAAGTCATTAGATCTTGATGTTTGTCGATGAGCCTTTCTGTTTTTGAATCTCTCACTGTGTAGGTTTTGGACTTTCAAATTAGTGTTAGATTAGTGTGCAACTTAAAAACTTCCAAGGCTGATGTTTAAATTAACCATGCCTTATGTTGAATGGAGTGCTCAAGGTTGCACTACCCAATTATGAGTTCTATTGGTTGAAATTCTTTTTTTTTTTTTTTTTATATTTTTTTACGCATGGAATGAATTGTTTGGTGTGGAGCATATCACATGTTCCTTGTGGAAACTTGTCTAAGAAAAGGCTTTGTCTGGAGTCGAGAAGGTTGAAATACTTGCGAAGTTAAGAGCTTCAATGACAAGTTATGGAAGGGACATATGTCTGTCCATGTATGTTATTTGTCCTTAAATGAATATAACTCGGCATGTTTAATCACCAGCAGTTATTAATTTCTTGTTTAGGCATTGCTAATTAAGCCTTTTCACGGAACAAATGCTGATGTTTTAATTGACAAGTCTGGTTTCTAACTATATATATATGTGTGTGTGCAATGCATGATTCCCCAGTTTCCTCTCATATCAAAATGTGGAAAGATAGAAAAGTTATATGTTGAATCTCAAAGTATGCAAGAGGACGTTTTTTCCACCACCTTAGAAGGGTTTCCTGGCGGACCTGATATTTTCTTGATTGTAGCCAAATTCTGCTATGGTTTCCGGGTGGAATTAACACCGAGGAACATTGTAATGGTGTACTGTGCTGCAGACTATCTCGAAATGACAGATGAATATGGAGAAGAGAACTTATTGTCTAAGTCAGACAATTTCCTCCATAAAAATGTACTACGGAACTGGAAAGACTGTATCGTTGCTTATCAAAGTTGTGAAGCAATTGTGTCGAAAGTTGCAAAGCTCCAAATCCTTAATAAGTTGTTGAGTGCTCTATCTATGATGGTCTGCACCGATCCTAGCTTGTTTGGCTGGCCCATGATGATGTATGGTAGCTTACAGAGTCCTGGTGGAAGTATACTTTGGAATGGTATTAACACTGGCGCAAAAATCCGAAGTGCAGATTCTGACTGGTGGTTTGAAGATGTCTCATATCTGAATGTAACATTGTTCGAGAGGCTTATTCAGGCAATGGAATCAAGAGGTATAAGACCCGAAATCTTGGCAGGAGCTATAATGTACTATGCTAGAAAGTACTTACCTGGTCTGGGCCGATGGCAGGGTGGACAAACTGTGAAAACTAGAACAGTTGCAAGTTTTAGCCTAACACCAGCTTCCAATGATCAGAAAGTACTAATAGAAACCATTGAAAAGTTGCTCCCAAAAAAGAAGGGGAAATCCTTTTGCCGTTTTCTGTTGGGACTTCTTCGAGTGGCATTGATACTAGGTGTTAACAGTACGTGCCAGGACTCCCTAGAGAGGAGAATAGGAATGCAGCTAGAGCTGGCGACCCTGGATGCCCTGCTGATTCCTTCTTACTCAAATTCTGATACCTTGTATAACACTGACTGTGTTGAAAGAATTGTTGGTCATTTTTTATCTTCAGAGAAGCAGATAACATCATTTTCTCCATTATCTTTTGAAGTTGAGGGCTCTCCATCATCAGGGCCATTAAATAAAGTTGCAAAGCTGATAGACAATTATATTGCGGAGGTTGCCTCTGATGTGAACTTAAAACCTGGAAAGGTACGTTCTCTTGCAGAGGCTTTGCCAGATTCTGCAAGAAATCTGCATGACGGGCTATACAGGGCACTGGACATATATATCAAGGTATGAATCATCCCCAGTAAAAAAGTGCTCCAAATTTTAAGTAGCAGCTGGATAAGTGTTTCCTTCTTATGTCTTATTTTGCTTTTATCTAATTTCAATCTCATGCATCATTGTTGTTGCTGTTGGTTATGTTGATTTCATTTTCTCACAAACATTTGGTTATGTGCTTCTAATGTCCCTTTTTTTCCTTTTTTGTTTGGGGGGGAGGGTGTTGGCCTAATATATGTTATTAGTTCAGGCCTGTGAACATAAAAAGAGCAGATATCTTAACTGGAAAAGAAGAAAGAGTTACTTTTAATACATATTAGGTATCTGAGAAGGTATGGGCTAGAACTTGTGCAGAGTTGGAAAAATCTGTAACCAGCCAACTCCCAACTGTCTTAACCTATCTCTTCATCAATGTTTCTGGAAGATAGGGCTATGCTTACGGTTTTGCAAATAAGACAACACTCTATAATGTCCACTGCTGCCCCAGCTTTCTAGCCCTCATCTTTGCCTGGATTTTTGTCACTTCTTCCGTATAAGTTGCTGCTTGCTTTTACTGGATGACCATTAAAACTACAGCTGCCCCTTTTTTTACATGAATATCTGTATGACTGTCTCAAGGGATTGTGCAGGCACATCCTTGGCTTTCTGAGAAAGAAAGGGAACAACTCTGCAATGTCATTGACTACCAGAAGCTTTCAATTGATGCTTGTGCCCATGCATCACAAAATGAAAGATTGCCACTTAGAGTTGTACTCCAGGTTCTGTTCTTTGAGCAAATGCAGTTACGAACAGCTCTTGCTAGCTGTCTTAATGTCTTGGACACTGAGAATCCTCCAGCAGGCCATCTAACAGCAACAAATGACATGGCGGGCCAGATTGTACAGAGGGAAGGCTGGGTGACTCTCGTGCGTGAGAACCAGGTCCTGAGAGTGGACATGGAGAGGATGCGTTCCCGAGTTGTAGAGCTAGAAGAAGAGTTTAACCATATGAAGCAAGAGATGAAGAGGGTGACAAAATCACATAGTTCCCTCAGTTCTCCCCGCATGGTTGCAAGGAGGATGGGATGCAATCTTCTTCCAAGATCCTCGGATGCTCAGACAGACACCATCGAGAGCACAGGACCTACCCCAAGAGCATCAGTCGAGCAAGCCCAGTCTTCCCGTCAATTGAGACACAGGAAAAGTTTCTCTTTGTTTTAGGAGGTGAATAAATTCCATATATGCTGACGCGCGGATGCTTCATAGCAACAGGATTTAACACAAACAGTATCCCTTTTTTGGTTGAAACGTTCAAAGGATGAAGGTTGTCCAACGTAGGTGTTTATTCCTTGTTTCTGCTCTCGTCTGCAGCAGACAAGGAACATTCACCTTCTAAAGGATCGTCAGAATTGTCTTCATTTCTATGTAGTCCCTTGTTTCCTCTTACCACTTCGCTGTATTTCTGTGCAACAGGCTTTGAAGAAACGTTGAACTTTTATAGTCATTTCTTTTTCTTTTTATGGGGGGGGTGCCTATACATGTACAGTCCTAATAAACAAATTGTAAGAACTGCCAAATACCGAAGTATTGTGGTCTTCAGTTGGCAGTTGCTGTTCAGTCTTTGCACCACTTATGGTTTGTTCTGCGGACTTTTTATTTCATTTTTTACTTACAATTTTCCTCTGAAAATTTGAATATATAAATATATATATATATATATATATATTTATATATTTATATATTTCCGCTGTCCAGTCAATGTTCGGTAAGGTGCGTCGTACTTGATCATGTAATTTTTATCACACCGTCTGTCTCTCAAAAACTGATCTCAAAATTTAGGATTAAAACTTAAATTATTATACATCAAATTTTAATATAATTGCCCAAAAAAAGAAATTATTTAAATAAGTAGAGAAAATTTCAAGTTCGATAGTACTTCAATATGGAGTATGATATTATGGTTTGAAATTAGGATAAAATAATGTTTTTCTTTTAATAATTTATATATATTTGTCATAATATTCAATTAAAGATCATATTAAAGAAAGCTGTAAATTAGAATTTGTGTATTCTATTTTACACCAACAACCCCTTACATCTTCTGTTTTTGTAAATTATATTTTGCATTCTCTATTTTACTCCATCTCTTCACTATTTAAAAAGGTTAGAAATTAGTTTAAATGGTAAAATTTGGGCCCAGATCTCACTGGTGGTTATGGAATTAGACTCCACAGAACTTGTGTCGCTCCTTTCTTCTAACCTGATTAACCAGCACTTTGCTTTCCATATTATTTGGGATTAATTACAGTTTTTAAAATTTTTTAACAAAAATTAAAACCCCCTTTCCCTATGGTAAAAAAAAAAAAAATTTAAACTTTTTTTTTTAAAAAAAGAACAAAAGGTAAGTGATGAAAATTGTCAAAATTAATAAAAAATTAAGATCTATATGTGAAAAACTAGAGTTCACCGACGAGATTAATTTTTATTTTTAAAATTATCATCAATTAAAAAAAATCTCTCTTCTCACTCCTCTCCTCTGCACACTCTGGTCGTCGTGTGAGGAACTCTCTTCCTCTCTCCCTCTCCTCTCCTTTGGACGGAATCTTCAACCTCCAGTAGAACAAAATTAATTTTGATCGTCTATTCTCCTCCTCTCTCTCTTCTTGTCCAAGTTCTTAACCGCTGTGGACACTCCCTTCCTCTCCTCTCCCCTCTCTCTGTAAACCCTTGGTTCGAAAATGATCATCTTCTTTATCATTCAATCCTTCTATCCTTCGATCCTTTATCGTTTGATAAGTCGCCATCGATGGTGGGGGATGAGGAAAGGAGGGTTCTCGATGGATCTTAGTCATTGAATTTGGATGGAGATAAATCTTTCTTTGTCCCTTCACACGGCATCAGATCTGGACAGAGATAAGATTTGCATCTGGACAAAGATTCAAGATGATCAAATGATGGGTTTGATTCTAGAGGGGGATCTGAACAGAGAACGATCTTCACACTCTGCAGAAGATGATCAAACGATAGGTAAGGGGTAAGGACGATTTGTTCAAACGATAGGTTCGATCAATGGTCTTCTTCAGTGAATGATGGGTTCAATCTGGACAGAGGTTGAAGAAGGTGAGTGAGAGTTCTTTTTTTTTTTTTCATGGGCGAAGGACGAATCATCACCGAATCACCACCGTGAACGAAGAAGATGGTCGATTGGTCGATCGGCCACTGGATCAATCACCATCATTGTCTGATTCAGCCTCACCAACATCGGATTGCCATGAAACGAATGGCTCCTGTGAGGCATGAGAGAGAGACAGAGTGAGTGAGAGGTTTTTTTTTTTTTTTTGAGTGATATAACGGACATTTTACATATCTCTGTTAAATTTTTGTTAATTTTTCGTGATTCCGTCGACTTATCATATTTTTTAAAATTATAATTATGTATTTTTTTATAATATGAGAGATACGTGAATTTTGATCGAATTATAAGGAGGAAAACTATAATTAACCCTATTATTTGTGAGTGTAATCTGCTAATGCGTTTGATGAGGGTTTAATCAGTCCAGCACATGCCGCACAAGGGTAATGATTGTGCAAATATTCTCAATCGTCTGGGTTATTCAATTTTCCATGGAGTTCATGAGTTGTTATCTCCTCCCAAAGAGGTGTATCTTGCTCTTTTGTGCAATATTCGAGGGTTAGCTTCGGTTTAAAGACTGATGTACTCGCTCTGGTTCTATAATAAAAAGTAAAGTTTATTCCACCAAAAATAAAAATAAAAAGTAAAGTTTATTGAAAATATTCTGTACCTAAAAGATAAATAAGAGTACTCTTTCTCATTTTTTCCCCATGAATTTATTCTCATTTGTTTCTCCCCCAATCTTTTTGTCTTTCTCTCGCTCTCTCTCTATACTCCCATCCCCCTTTCTTTCACATTTCAGTGCCTCTCTCTTTCTCCCGTCATAATTCACTGTCGCTGCATCATGGTCTCCCCTTCTATTGCCCTCTCTCTCTCTCTCTCTCGATTCAAACTCGGTATTAGTTGCTTTGATTGACACCCACTGGTGTTTTAAGGTGATTCACTAGCGGCTGGGGCGGGGAGGACATTAAAAGCCAAACCAGAGGTTTAGCTCGGTGTTTACAAATTCATCTAATTGCGACCATTCAATTGTTAATTTTGCAAACACAAAGAAGAGATCAAGACAATTTGGGGGAACGAAAGAGAATTGCAAACTTGAACTAGATAAATATTTCGTTTTAAATGTTGAAACAAAAAAATTTTAATAGTTTTGACTTTATAATTAATCAGACGATAACATAAAAAGAATTTAACGATACTAATATTATAATTAATAATATTTTATGATAGCAATATGTACATATATGTTTAATTTAAAATCGATTGCAATTATTAAGATTAATGTCCTTGTTATTGTTTAATATTTTATGATATTATCTTATTCTAAAATAGAGAAAATGTATGGTATGGATACAATGATAATGTACCTATTACTGTTAACGTTAAAACTATTGCCTTTGAATATAGAACGCAAACTAATAATTTGGATTTAAAATTATTGCTTATATTCAAATTTTAAAATCAACCCCGCTTCGAATTGGGGTTCATACAACCGTCCACGGGGAAAGCTGCTCACAAATATTTGTCTCTCGCGCTGGAAGTTTTACAGGTCCCGAAACCCTTCGTGATCGGCAAATTCGCCATCATCTCTCTCTCTCTCTCTCCTCTCTTTCTCCCTCTCCTGAATCGCATAGACAAACAAAACTGAACTCATGGAAACAAACTGGAGAATTCGATCAGCGCTCGAAATCACATCATTTTTCGATAATTTTGGTTCGATTTTGTTCAGATTTAAAGGATTCTTGTAATCGTTATTTTGATCGTGGCAATTTGTTAATTATGGCATTCTATTCATCTTCATCTTCATTCAATTCACTACATTTTCTGACGATTCATCAATACCCTCTGATACGCTGAATCAATTCGCCAATAATTCTGTCTTACGAGTTAGGGTTTTGAAAAGCCCCAGTATTGACAATTTGACAAAGACGAGGTTCAAATCGTTCTGTGCTAAAAGCAGTGGCGGTGAAGGTGATGCTAAACTGGGTAGTGGAAATGGAGGTGGTATTGGTTTCAACGGCAACTACCCAACTGGCGGCGGAGGCGGCGACGATGACGACGACCGAGAAGGTGAAGATGCCGACGAAGCAGAGTTTGGACCAGTAATGAAATTCGAGGAAGTTATGGAAGAGATGAAAAGAAGAGGAGCTGCTCTTCCATTGGATATGCTGGAGGCTGCGAAAACTGTTGGGTTTCTGAAAGTCATTCTTCTTAGGTATTTAGATTTACAGGTGAGAACAATGTAAAATTTCTTACGTTAGATTTTGTTCAATTGTGGTATGATTATCATTATGATTATGATATGAATGTTGGGTTTTGATTTTGGCATTAATATGTTGCAGGGTTCAGGTTGGCCTCTAGGGTTTGCTATGAAATATTTTTCCATGCTCCGAAATCGGATGTTGGCTGATCCTTCTTTTCTCTTCAAAGTTGGCACTGAGGTCTGTCATGCTCTCTTGTATGTCTTAGTACTAGGTTTTTTGTTAGGAAATGGCGGAACTAATGTCTGATTTGGTATAATTGTGGTACAGATAGTAATTGATTCTTGTTGTGCAACGTTTGCAAAGCTCAAAAAAGGGGCAAGGAATTTTGGACAGAATTTGAGTTGTATGCTGCTGACCTTTTGGTTGGTGTGGTTGTCGACATTGCCTTGGTTGCCATGTTAGCTCCTTATGCTCGCATTGGGAAGCCATCTGTATCGAGAGGATTCCTTGGACAAGTTCAACGGGCGTGTGCTGCTTTGCCTAGCAGTTTAAAGATTCATTCTGGGATTTTAAGCATTTTTGCCATTAGTCAACTTCATTCGCGTCTTTGGCACAGTTTTTGCTATGTAGGCATCCCATATATTTGCTCTTCTGAAGCTGAAAGTTGTGACTTAATTGTGTTTGTTTGTCTGTCTCGTTTAGGATTTCATAGGGCAATGCTTGCTTATTGTGAGAGGATGAATCTTGGGGCAACAGTAGAATTGCTCATTTGGTGACCTCGAGATCATAAATTTGAAGTGTGGATATAGCCCCTTTGTAAAATACAAGAGAAAAATTGCGTACATATACGCCCACCCTCCCCCTACCCCACACTAGGAGCATTTTGTATGCCAGGTTAACCCTTTAATGCTTGTTTTTCGTGAAGTTTAGCCGGTTTATTACTTTGAACAGTCACGGTATTAAAATATTGTGCATATTCTTCATGTCCTGTACTTCGATGCTAGATGCACAATAGAGTGTGGTTTAACCTTAACTGTAGATAAATAGAGATACTGGTTCCTTTAGATTATCATTCATACAGTGTTAAAAGCTTAAAATTTATGATGCATTTACAGCAACTTTGATGCCCAATTCCATGGTAAGTTTTAGAACTCCTGATTGGACCTGAAAACAGTGTTTTGCTTATGAGTCTGATCTAAAACCTGGAAGTCTAGAACATTAACATGTGCTTAACTAAAGTTTTATTGGCTAAAAGGTTTAAATTTCCTCATGGGATGATGGTTTATGTTTAGGATCTAACCTAGTTCTGCACTTACATCCTTGACGGCAGCAATTCATGCTGGCTGTAAGTGTAAGCTAATCAGACTGCGGAAACTCTTGCAGGAATCTAATAAGTTTTCTCCCATGGCAGGCTATGATCTGTGAGGCATTTGCTATACATCCATGCACAATCTCTCTTTTTTTTTTTTGGTTGCAGCGTTTTTGAAGCTGAAAGGTCTGGGTGTAAATTCTCAACAAAACAACGTGTTGCTACATACTTCTATGAGGTACTATTTGTACTGGACCTAATTATTAGAAGACTCCACCACATCTTCTATGGGCTATCTTTAATCTCATGAGACATTTTGCTTGAACCATGCGTTTGTCTTTCTTTGTGCCTCTTCTTATTAACTGCTTCTTGCTTGTTATGCTGCATGTTGATTATGGTGGAATAATTGTCTTCTATTTTCTAACATTTTTTTTATCAGATTGGTTCTGAAATTATTGATCCAGGGTGTGATGTATGGAGCAGTTGGATTTGTGTGGTATCATCGGGCAAGGGATTGCAAATTTAATCATGACTGCCAAAAGGTGTAACAGTGTAGATACATTGTGTATTATTTCTCTATGGTTTTAGGAGTGCATGAGGATGCACTAAATTGCCAACGTCCACCCAGAAGAACACCGGCCTTCGCAAATCGCTTGCTTTAGTCTCAAAAGCAGTTTCTGCTAATGTTTGATACATTTTCCCAGAAACGTCTATGCAATGCTATGATATAATCAACTGATGCCAAGTGTATTTTGACTTTTTTTTTTCTTTTAAGTTTCTCGCAGTGGTAGGCGAGACCAAGTAGGTCCATTGCCTGTTGCCATGGCTATAGTGGTTGATTTGCATCTTTAATGAATCATCAATGCCAATCATTGATACGGAAAGGACCATCCATGGGGTTGTGGGGTGGGGAGTGGGGAGTGGGGAACAGCTCTTTATTATTATTAATTTTTTCTAAACTTGGTTGATCACGTAATATTTAAAATTTTACTCTGATTAATTTAAATTGAATCATTATCAGATCCTTATTTAAAATGATTCTTTTAATATCATTTTTATCATTATTAAAATTCAAATCTAAACATTTGATGATGTGAAATTTTAATAACTTTTTTATTAGATTAACAAAACGTCGGTGAACAGCTCCTAAGCTGGACCACCAAAAAACGTGCAGTGCTCTTTCGAATGGTCCAATCAGTGCTTGAAGCCCAAGAAAATTTCCACCTGTTATCATCATGCGCATATCCAAATCCAGTCATACATGTACCATTTCTTTTTAGCTTCTTTTGCGGAGTTTGTTTAGGTATTTTGATGTAAGTACACCCATCGTATACCGTCCGGTAACTAACTTTTGTACGTTACCTGATTGAGATACTTAAAACATTTTGTCTCTGATTAGGAGCATAAAAAAATCTGAGGACATACCCGTGCCGCCTCTGGTCAAAAGTGCTGCTTTGTGGGTTTAGTCTACTTCTGAATCTCACTTTAGGCCATAAACCTTTCTTCTCTCTCAGTTGCGTCCAGTTCATTATCATTAATGCGTCTGTTTGCTTTCTAAAACAGGTGTTTTCCTTGTGGTATCTTCAAACACTCGTTGCCAGATTATAAATGGACCGGAGCGTGTTGTAGAAGCATCACTTTTGGCAAAGAAAATTCCGCCTGTTGCAATGGCTTTCACCGTGGGCGTGAGGTTTGCCAACAACATCTATGGTGGTATGCAGTTTGTCGAGTGGGCCAAATTGAGTGGGGTGCAATAGAAATTACTTGGTGCTTATCCAACGACTTCTCCATTCACCTGGACAAATTTTGTTTTATGTATACCAAAGTGCCACCATCTTGCTGTCTCGTGGTCTCCTGGTGTGGTTTGTTTGACGGCTTCCTTCAGGAGAATTGCTGCTCTCAGGCACCATTGTCGCCAAACCATAAACTGGGTAATCTTGTTATCGAGACTCTTTATATTCGTGGGTTAGAAGATTTCAATTTGGCATGTTAATGTCTTTAGGACAAATACATCATGTTTCACATCAGATATTCATGGAGATTTTGTTAGCCATATAAAAGGGCCTATGCCATACAAAAAGGAAAATTGAACTCTTTGGTCAAAATTTGATAAAAATTAATTAAATAAATCATATTGGGTAAACATGTCACGAGATTTAGGTTTGAAAACAATCATGTTTTAAACAAACCATTTTCCTTTTCGTTAGTTCTAAATTGGGTTACGAAGTGAATAACAATGTTAAGGATTTTGTTTTAATTAGTTTAATGAAAATTGTTCCAATATATGTTTGATACTTCCACCAAATATATATATATATATATATATATATATGTTTGATACCAAACAACTTCACTGGGTTCTGTCTATAATTATCTTTTATTATTAATTTTAATTAAAAGAATAGATTTGAGTTATTTCACTCACTTCACAAAGATAGTTACCTAATTCAAGATTTATAATACCTTTGGATGATTGAGGAAAGTATCAAGAAAATAGTTGATAGGTTTATGAAGAATAATGGAAAGAGCAGCATGAACAGAAAAATCCAAAAAGAAAGGATGTGTGAGATAAGAAGAGCCTTTGTGCTTTCTTTTCCAACCTAACGAGATGTTCCTTCACTCTTCCTTGCTGGCTAGACATTTACGTTGTGCTCGGTTTGCATACTAACATTCTTAACCACATATTTTGCACCATCCACTGTGTAATCTTGAAGAGACTATTGGTGCTTGTGATAAATCACATGTTGCTATCTTCCTGCCATGTTTGTTGCACAAAAAGGAAAAAAATTACAATCCAAATTGGACCCGCGTGGAAGGAGAAAGAAAAGTGACTTTTTGGCGGCCGAGAAAGGAGGAGGAGGAGAGAGTCAAAAAAAAAACAAAAGAAAATAAAATAAATAAATGAAGGTATTAAAAAGTAAAATTTAGATATAAGGGCAAAGCTATTATTTTGATTTGAGGTATTTAGTTCCAATCTCATTCCTTTTTTCTTATGGTAATATTTTGATCTATAACAAAAGAAAAAAGAAATGCGAAGAAATATATTTTCAGCACATGATGATTTAATCTATTTGATCTAAAAATTATTTGATTCATATAATGTTATTCAAAATAAAATAAGAATACACTCGGTAAAAATAAAGTGAAAAGCAAAAAGAAAAAAGAATAGAAGGGACGTTCACTCCTCATTCTCCTTCTGGATACCACTGTAGTTTTGTGTGCTTTTTTTTTTTTTTTTTACGTAGTCAACGGTTAAAAACTCAACTAATTCAATTTAAATAATTATGAATTTAATTTAAAGATTAATTTTTAAATACTTTTTTTTTTTATTCTTGATGTTTGAATTTGATATTTTAATTAAAAAAATATATTACTCTGTCATTAAACCCAAAGACCATTAGTATCATTGTAGTTTGTGTGAGCACTTGACGCCATCGAACAAACTTAACGTTTATGCCGAGTCTTTTGCAAACAAACAGCTATTTAATTATGTGAAAATGCAATTAGAAAATGGGTGCGGGACCTTACTATTGCCTTACCATCAACAGCTAAGCAACCCCACAATTGAAAAAAAAAAAAGTTAAAATTTAGCAAAAATTTTGGAAAATCCTTCTGCTTATTATTGCCTTTTTTTTTTTGTTTAATAAAAGGTGATACTGTTAATTTTGTATTTATCAATAAATGTATAGATATGATAGCTAAAAATTACACATGCTAAATGAATATACATAACAATTTGCTTAATTTTTTTGAGACATTTTAATTTGGAAGAAATCCTAAATAAAAAAAATACAAATTTTGATGTTCTCCCAAAATTATTTTTAGTTTTTGATGTTTAACTCCCCACACTGGCGTGAAGCATTTTTTTTTTTTCTCTTTTTTGCCAGATATCACTGGAAACATCAATTAGGATGATGCTTTGAGTGTGCCCCATGACTCGAAGATCTGCCATATTGCCAAATATCACATCACTGATCCGTGTGAATTAGGAAAAATTGTCATTCATAAGAAGCGAATAAAATTTTAATAGACATTTTTAAAAGATCAAAATAATTTATAAGCGTAATTATTTAACTGTTATTATTGATTATAATTTTTATTCGAATGTGATAAAAAAAATTAGTTCACGTCATTGTGACATTGAAATAATGGGTCAAACTCTTAAAATCATAAATACTTTTAATATGATTCTAAAATTCATTTTTTTTCTTTTTTAACACCAAATTAAAGTTTTTCATTTGATTTCAGATGGACGAATTCTTAGTCATGCATTAAATTTAAAATATAATATTTGTAAACATTGGACAAGAATTTAATTAAATCCGAAGTGTTTTTTAAACATTTTATTTCCTTTTACTTTCCTTATATAAGGGAGTCAGTGTAATAAGTGCTGTTATTCGATCGGATTAATTGGATTTTTAATTATTATTTTAAAATGGATTCAGGTGTAATTTTTTTTTTTAAATTTAAATCGGGAAAGGAAAGCATGATTTGTGGGCAAGACGGGGGGAAGTCTACTTGGTTGTGTCCGGTTCAATGCTTCTCAAGCATTGTTTCTTTTGCGATTCTTTAAAAAAAAAAAATGGGGTTGTTGGGAGAGAGAAAATAACTGAAGGCGAAGGAGAAATAGAAGCGAAAAAGAACTCAGAAATCAGAAAGTAAAGGTTTGAAAATTGAAATTAAATTGTAAAAAAGTCGTCTCCTGCGGTGGGCGAGCGACGGCTTTTCTAATTTCGTCGGTCCACCTTCTCTCTCTCTCTCCAGATCACAGACGGTTTTCTCTTTGCGTTCTCTCTCTCTCTCTCTCTGAAACGCTAGTGGGTGCTCCATCCAAGCTCCATTTCCACTCCAATTCTCATCGATCTTCTACTCAGTTTCGTCGCTTGGATCCGATAAGGAAAGAAGTGGTAGGATCTTGAAAGAGAAAATTACTGACTCGGTTTGGTGGAGAAGAGTCGGTCTGGTTCGCTGGATCTGAGAGGAGATGGCGTTGTCTGGCATGAGAGGCCTCTCCGTCTTCATCAGTGACGTTCGCAATTGCCAGAACAAAGAGCAAGAACGCCTTCGTGTTGATAAAGAGCTCGGCAACATTCGTACTCGCTTCAAGAACGAGAAGGTTAGGGTTTCTCTCTCTCTCTCTCTCTCATCCTTTTTCATTTCGATCCATTATTGTCTCGTGTTTAATTTCTCGTATTTTGTGTTATATTAGTGATCCGATACACATTATTTGTTTAGGTTTATGGTTTTTCCAAATTTGCGAGTTAGATATTTCAAGTAATAATGAACTGGGAACCCATAGTTGAAATAATTGAGGTGCTCTGTAAGAGACCATAATTTAGGGTTATGTTTTGACACTGTTAGAGGAAATTTGCTGAACAAATACTGAAGGGAGGGTTTTAATAGCAGATTTTAAGTTGAACTCTGGACATATGCAAATGTTGCTCATTCTTGGTGGTATGTGGAGGTGATATTTTACTTGTTGATCGAGTGTCAGTGAGAGTGCTAATCTTGTTGGGGTACAGCATTCGTCGGGTATCTGGGGATTTCGCCTGTGTTACCAGTATATGTAAGAAGTTAAGACCCCATCTCACCCAAATTGTGGTATTAGAGCTGATGATTCAACTGAGCATGAGAAGAGTGGTTCAATGCATGGACCGATGTACACTTTTGTTGTTTGTCCCATCATATTGTCAAGTAGGGCCCTAAGGTTTCATGCCCTTTGCATTTGACTGTATAGTTAAAACAGCTCATGGTGATGTTGTCATAGTTGAAGGAGCACCGTTGAGTGGATGTGAGGGACTCTCATGTGAGGAGAGATGATTGGAATTTGGCGTGGATGACTTGGTTATCCACTGGTGGCCAACACCTAATAGTTTAAGTTTGGGGTGAGCGGATGTCTTAACTTTGTATTGTCATGTGGTAAACTCCCAGTCCTCAAGTATCCCTCCAATGTGCTTCCCAATCCCATCAAATATAGTGCGATAGACTAATTATATGGATACAATAAGAACTTGACCTTTATAAGGATTGGGGAATGGCTGTTTTATAATGTGGTCTTGAATTAAACAATTAACTGAATACATAAAGCTAGAATCTATTAGCTTACAACTCAATCCTCAATAACTTTGTACATGTCAACTAATACAATTGGAAATTATGAATGTCCACACTATATTTTTATTTTTCATAGCTTCTAACTGAGTTCTTGGATAATGCACTTGTGTATGCCAATGTAAGGAGAGATATGCAATTGTCATCAAATGTGCCTCCTCTTGGATGTATTGGCTTTCCATAGCGAATGCATATTGTTGTTGGTCTCTCTTCTTTGTATCGAAGAGAAATTATTTCTAGATTGTATTTTTCATCAGGTCTTGTGTAAGTCAAATTCATGTATGTGGTCATGCGGTCTGTCAAATTGGAAACAATTGAATTGCTTTTGGTTTCTATTCTTATATTCGTGAGAACTAGCCTCCTGTAAGGCAAAATTAAATATGCAGTCTATCAAATTGGAAGTAATTGGACTTCTTAGGACACAAAAAAATATGCATAGTTTTCAGCATTTAACCCTTTGGATAATAACATGCAAGGCTCGTCCTTTCTACAAGGTGGGAATGCGATTTAAATGTTAGGCCATCAAATCAAGGACATTATTGGAGGATGTGGATTTTATGACAATTGGTCGGAGGCGTACAGTGAGAGGGTGAAGTCCGAGCTAGCCCTCGTCACGGTTCAGGACTGGACTGGAACTGGAATCGGGACCGTGTTTGGGTTCCGCTTCATACTGGTTCCAATTTCAACCATTAAAAAAAAAAAAAACTGCCTGCAGCCCCCTTAGGATTGATTTCTGATTCTTCAACTTTGATGATCAATTTCATCTTCAACAATCGATCTCACCTTTGATTTCAGCCTCCCTCAAGGCCTATTTTTGATTCTTTGACTTCAACAATCGATTTCACCTTTGATGATTGAGTGAGAAAGATGAGGTGAGGGGCAGAGAGACAAAAAGAAATTGTAGGAGAGAGGTTAGGGGTGGAGAGAGAAATCAGAGGAGCAACTGAGATGAGAAAAGGGATAGGGACACAGAGAAATCAAAGGAGAGAGATGAGGGTGGTCGTCAAATGGTGGAGAAATGAAAGGAGGAGAGAGATGAGGATGGAGATCCTGGGAATGTGGAGAGGAAGGAGAAATCAAGGTCGAAGGAAGAGGATGGAGAATGGAAGATGTTGAGAGATTTCACCTTCGTGGTCCTGTTCCAAAAAGAGTGAACTGTAACCGGCCCGTGCACCTGATGGGTCGGGTTAAATTTGAACTGTTTTGAACCAATCCGGTTCAGGTCTAGTTTGGGGGTGTGATTCTGTAGCCTACATGGCAAATTTTAGTATAAGACAGAGACAAGGGAAGAAATCCGTCCCAGGGCTCTTACAACTCTAGTTTTCGAGCCTAAATGTGGAGGGACCATGACTTTGATCTCCTCTCAACATGTCACCAAACTCTTCCCTCCCTCTCCAAATAGTCCCCCACACTTCAATCCAATAATAATCCATGCTTGCTCTTTATATTCTTTTACCTTATTTTAGGGATATATCTTTCTCCCATAAATGATAACCCTCCTTTGCATATTTCGGAGCCATTTCCAAAGAAAGGCCTTGTTAATAGAAGTCAGTGACTTGAACCAGCCCTAAGCATGATTAGTGGGTAGTGGCTGCATTTAACTCATTGCATGCCCATTTGTTTTTTGTTTGTGTTTTATAAAAAACGGTCTTTCATTATTATGATGGTTATGCCACCTTAGATTCTTGACCTTTGAATCCTGAATGAAGAAATACAATGTTATCTCCATGATCACAGTTATTTGAAAATTTTGATATTAGCTCAGCTCATTAATGTGCCAATTTTTTTTCCTCCTTTTTTCTAATACATATATTGCATGACAGGGTTTGACTCCTTATGAAAAGAAGAAATATGTCTGGAAAATGCTTTATATATATATGCTGGGATACGATGTAGATTTTGGTCACATGGAAGCAGTATCATTAATATCTGCCCCAAAGTATCCAGAAAAACAGGTATTTTTCTTTTTGAGCTATTTCCTATGCCAATTTGTTGCACATATGTTAAAATAGCTTGATGAACTTTAGAAGAAGATGAGCAAGTGTGATACAAGTGATCAAATTTGAAATATCACATAGCAAATTTATGTTTGGACATGTTTATGATCTTTATTATTTTGGCTAATTGAACTCTTTAGGACTCACTACTCCAAAGCTCTAAGGTGCTTTGTCACCTGATATCTATTTCCAAAATACAAAGCTCTAAGGTGCTTTGTCACCTGATGTCTATTTCCAAAATACAATAAAAGTTGCAGTTGATGGGACCTTCATTTCGTTGTTTCTAGGAGGTATTTATTGGATATTGAAAATGATAAGCTGCTTGGGGGAGTGCCTAAAATGATGGAAAGAATTCTAATCCAACAAGGTCAACTAGTTGCATAATTCACTCAATGATAGAAACTTGTTATGTTGGAAAAATTTGAACACTTGTGATTTTGGCAGGTTTTTTACATGTTAGCGTAAATTTTGCAACCTCAAAACTCTCTATATGTTGTGGGTTAAAAATCACGTTTGAGAAGAAAAAACAAATATAATCAAATTTGAGCACTTAGAAAATGAGTTGCCATAAAATTTTCCTTTTCTAATATTTACTTGAATTGTGTTTTTTTTTTTTGGGGGGGGGGGAGGCAATTGCCTTATGTCCTATTTGGTCAGTAATGCTAAAGATATGGATGGGTGCCAAGCCAACTAACTATATGCTGTTGCAATTGCAAACCCCACAGCAATTTGCACCTACATCTTTGTTGCAAGTTTCTGCTGATTAAAATGTATTCCTAAATTGTCAAGTTGTCTCTTTGCTTTGCTTGTATAGTTTTCTATGTGACTTGATGTCTTATAAGCCAGTTACTTTTGAAGGCCCATTTAAATTGGTCATAGATGGCTAGCTAAAATTTTAAATTTGTGTTTGCTTTGGGTGCCTAGAGCAGTCAGAAACTGTCTATATTGTTAACATGCTGAAGTTACTGTTCCTGTCCTCTAATTGTTCTGTTGGTCTGATGAGATAATTTTCCTTGAATGCTGAATTCGCCAGCTAATGTATTTATATATTGCTTCTTTCACTATGGGAGCCGACCCCAAATTTTGGGATTAAGGCTCTGGTTGTTGTTGTTTTATTTCACTGTGGGAGCATCAGATGAACTTTTACACTTCTCGTTTGGAAATGATGAATGTAGTTGTGGAATTTGAATGTATATCGAGGCAGTGATATTGTTCCTTAGTAATGTAATATATGGTGCAGTTCTTGACCGATAGGCTTAGTTATTGTCATACTGTTGGCCCGTTGCATCTACATCCTTTTTTTCCCCCAAATTTGGGAATATCGCTACTAGAGCCTCATTATTAGCATTCTTTCTTTGCGTGAATGCAGGTGGGCTACATAGTGACATCATGTTTGCTCAATGAGAACCATGATTTTTTGAGGTTGGCTATAAATACCGTCCGCAATGATATCATTGGCCGTAATGAAACATTCCAGTGTCTGGCATTGACAATGGTACGGTGATGTGTCTTCTTTCCCACTTTATGCAGTTTCAGGATATCTTGTTATTTAAAAACAGTTTTCCACAAAATGTTCCAATTTGTATGGCTTATACCAATCAATAGATCTTATCATGGTTCCCTTCCCTGATTTAAGATGCTGAAGGAGTTTTATGTTTCACTCTTTGCCATCACTTTTTTCTCTTAAAACACCTTAAAAATTGTGCTGAGTATGATCATTGTTGTCTTATGTTCACATTCTGTTCATAGGTTGGAAATATTGGTGGCAGAGAGTTTGCTGAATCTTTAGCTCCTGATGTGCAGAAGCTACTTGTAAGTTGAAAATTTTTTGTGCAACCTGTAATTGTTATTCATTGTTTCTTACAAGGAATGTTCTGTGTTTATGGGTGTCTTTTATTTGTTCTCTTTTCAGATTTCTAGTAGCTTCAGGCCACTTGTGAGAAAAAAGGCAGCATTATGTCTTCTACGTTTGTATAGGAAAAACCCTGATGTTGTCAATGTAGATGGATGGTAAATTCAATGGCATTTTGTTTTTCTAACTATCTCTTTATCCTTTGTCAGGCAGTTTTCCTTTATGTTGTATCTCAGTCTATTTTCTCACTCTTTTCAGGTCAGATCGAATGACTCAGCTTCTAGATGAACGGGATTTAGGTGTTTTGACATCATCTATGAGCCTTCTTGTTGCTTTGGTTTCCAATTACCATGATGCTTATTGGAGTTGTCTTCCCAAGTGTGTTAAAATATTAGAAAGGCTTTCCAGGAATCAGGATGTTCCACAAGAATACACTTACTATGGTATTCCATCTCCCTGGCTTCAGGTTTGTGTTCACTGTGTCCTTTACTAATATGTGGAACAATGGTGAATTTTCAAAACCCATTTCCCCCTAGCTAATACACCTTTTCTCCCTCACAATGGGCTGGGAAATAAATATGTGAAACTTAGTTAAACTTTCATTGCATTGATCTGCTATGGCAGAGATGTAAATCAGGGGCAGGTTGACACTGGGGTAGGTTGGAAGCCAAAGTGTACAAAATTTTTCTACTGTAGCCGGTATAGGTATACCAATTGATTTAAGGAGCCATTGTTGTTTTCTCGAAGAAGAAAACAAAGAAAATTTTAACTGAGTGGTGAGGAAACTCATTATTTATTATTCACGGGCTATCCACTGTGTCTGTGATATAGGCAGGAACAGTAGTAAAAGCTTTTTTGTTCTCCATTAAGTCTGACTTCTCCTCACTGCTGCCTTGAGTTGTTATACTAATGCACCAAAGTAAGAGATTTGAACCCTATATAAGGCTGACTTGTTGTTGGCAAATGCAGGTTAAAACAATGAGGGCTCTCCAGTATTTTCCAACCATTGAGGACCCAAATACCAGAAGATCACTGTTTGAGGTATTTTTCTCTGCTGTTTAACTTTTGATTTGATTTTGTAGCTTTGGCATTCATTATTTTGGTGATTCCCAGGTCTTACAACGTATATTAATGGGAACGGACGTGGTGAAAAATGTGAACAAGAACAATGCATCACATGCTGTCCTCTTCGAAGCCCTTGCTCTTGTATGTTTTCTTTTCTTTTTTTTTTCTTTTTTTTTTTTTTTGGTTGGGATAGGACTCTTTTTTTTATTGAACTCTTTGTTTGAAATTTATTTTATTATATCAGGTTATTTATGACCTTCCTTGTCATCCTATCTATGAAACTTGGATGTCTTTGGGGTGGCATATATATTTCTAGAGTTCTTCCTATGTATTTTGTATTGGTGTTGTAACATGCAGCATGGGCACAACTTGAGATGTAAACATGGCTTGTTAAGGACACATGGGACATGTCAAAGTCCAATTATAATGATATACCATAGAACAGTAGTTTGTTATTTCAATTTTTCAATCAAAGAAAATACTATCAATTTTTTTCGTATATATAATACTAACAACAACCTAGGCCTTCTATTCCAAAATTTGGGGTCGGCCCTTCGTATATATAATACTAGTTATTGATATTCCATTGATAATTTTGCTGCCAATGTTTAAATTTAGCAAATAAGCACCCATACGTGTTTCTGATTTAGATACCTATAATCTGCGGCTGCCTGAGTGAATTGTGGACGATGTGTGCAATCATGTTAAGGAGTCAAATTAGGAAGAAGTTGCTTAGTGTTTTATGAGACCTCGAGGGTTGTTATAGCAATGCAGGATCATTTTTGCCTATGTTTGCTCCATGTTTTTCATCCTATTTTTGTATTCTTGCATCTAACTCTTTAAACAACTTGTTTGGAAAGCTGAGGTTCCCTCAAAATTCAGGGCTTGTGCTTGATGTGGGTAACCTATTTTGTGTTGGCTCGTGTGTTTGTCTAATGTTCTGCATGCAATGTTTAGTATCATAATTATTGTTTCAATTAAAATATTCCTTATATCTATGGTATGCATTTTATCAATGTTTTCAAACCCATTACACATTCTGCATCACCTTTTCTAGTGATCAGTCTCAGAATGAACCATGTTTCCCATAGGGTCAGGATTGTCGATCCCAGTACCACTTATTTCAAGTCTCGTGCTTGGATTTTGCCAATCCATAATTACACCTTAAAGTTCCACCTTCCTATCTTTATGAGGTTGGCTTTTAAATTCATTCATCTCTGATGAACTCTTTTTTCTTGTTTTATGTATCCCATTCTACTAACAGGTTATGCATCTTGACGCTGAAAAAGAGATGATGTCTCAGTGTGTTGCCTTGCTTGGGAAGTTCATTGCTGTTCGTGAGCCAAATATCCGATACCTAGGTTTGGTAAGTCTATCTTCTATCTCATTGTGCGACAGGCTTGATCTAGATTTCGGGCATCTCTAAAGCATTTTGACATCATAATGCTATCATGCAGGAGAATATGACCAGGATGTTGATGGTAACAGATGTACAGGATATAATCAAAAGACACCAAGCCCAGATAATCACCTCATTAAAGGATCCTGACATTAGGTTAATTTTGAGCTATTTCTTTTACAGTCAAAGCTGTCAGTATACACTTGACATTTCTCACTTATTGCCTCTCATTTTCTGGCATGGATCCCGGTTCATTGGTTTGTCTTTCTGAGCAAAATTCATTAAAGTGCTCTCTCCCTCTACTCAGATAATTTACCATCTTTTTTGTAGTTATGTAAACCACTATCTGTGTAAGTTTGTTCTATTTTCTTGTACTTCTGCTAGAATCACTGCTTTCTCTGCATGCAATTCATTGTATGTATACAGTAGATCCATATTTGTTTTTCATGTGTCATCCTTTACTTTTTATCTTGCACATCTATGCTCACTAACAATTTTTTTTTCTGCAGCATCCGACGGCGTGCTCTCGATTTGCTTTATGGCATGTGTGATGTTTCAAATGCAAAGGATATCGTTGAGGAGTTATTGCAGGTGCAAAATATATTCCTGTTAGCCTGTTTACTACTGATTATTTTACAAATAGTTTTACTTCAAAGGCATAGAGTTTGATTGTTTAGAAGCACAGCTAATAATTATTCACCATATGAACTGAGCATGTGTTAGTATCTGTTTGCTTTTACAGTATCTCAGCACAGCAGACTTTGCAATGCGTGAGGAACTGTCACTAAAAGCTGCAATTCTTGCTGAGAAGTTTGCCCCTGATTTATCATGGTAAGGATAATGTAACTGCAAAGAGGTTAATAATAAGAAATTTAATTTCCTCTTAAGGGTGAAAGACCCTGCACTCTGAAGATTTGGAGAAATGATTGACATGCTTGAATGAAGCCATAATTAATCTTCTTTTGAATTTCTTATTAAATCATTTATCTGATCTAGTGCAAAACAATGCCTGCCCACAAATTGTGTAGTTTGTCAACTTTTATATTCATCTCACAGATCATTTGCTGCTTTTATTCAATAGTTCATTTTTGGGTTTGTGTAGTCCGCCCTGTTTTTCATTCACTTCTAACCATGATTCAGGAAATCGGTGGAAGTTTAGTCATTTTTTTCGAACTAAATAAAATATATAAATATATATTTTTAAAGTTCTGTTACCTATAAATAGCAACTCAATAGATGTGCCCCAAAAATTTTAGGCTTGGGTTGAGGCTTGGGCTTTGACCAGGTTGAGGGTCCTGGTAGAATTAGTCTGTTGTTGTTTTAAAGTAACAAGATTCCCATGTGACGGTCTTCACTTTTTGGGTGAAGCATGTTGATGCCAAATATTTAGGTTTTCAAACATTTTTGTTCTCCAAAAATGTAGTGTGCTACGATGGAAGTTCTGAAGCATGCAAAAATCAAGTGGATCTTGTCACTGTGGTTTTTTATTTTCTTTTGACCATGCAGGTATGTGGATGTGATACTTCAGTTAATTGACAAGGCGGGAGATTTTGTAAGTGATGACATATGGTTCCGTGTTGTTCAATTTGTTACCAACAACGAAGACCTACAGGTAGTCTGGCTTAAACTTCTTGTTAGTTTTTGTTTTCTTTTGGTGGACAGCCATTGTTAAATTGGTGCTTTACACTTAATATTTTTATCAGCCTTATGCAGCAGTAAAGGCCAGAGAATACCTTGATAAGCCAGCAATACATGAAACAATGGTCAAGGTGTGTATCTTGTGCTTTTGATGTCTTGGATGTTGTGGCTAGTGGACACATGTTTAATAGGTCAAAGGGAACATCTATGATTGATTACTGAGATATAGAAGTTAGTTTTTGCTTAGCAGACTTGAATGGATATGCTCAGAAACTCGCCTTTGAACATGTTTTTCAGAGACTGTCCACGGTAGCACGCCAGTGTGTTAAGCACTTAATAAGAATTTGCAGATGTGTAATATTGTTAGCATTTGCATAATGTCAAAAGCTGTTGGTATCATCAAGTGCTTACTATTTTCCCTTTTTTTAGATATAACTTGCTTAGTTTTCTAGTGAGATTTTGTTTTATCATAGTTCATCTATAGTGGTAACATTTTCTAGTTTATTGCTTTTCTATTCTGGCTTATGAACTCCATTTTGTTGGTCAATAAGAAGCCTTTCGCTTTTTCCTTTTAAATGAATATAGGGGCCTAAATACAATCAGGGTGTCTTTGACAGGTTAGTGCCTATATCCTAGGAGAATATGGCCACTTTTTGGCCCAAAGGACTGGATGCAGTCCAAAGGAGCTCTTTAGCATCATACACGAGAAGCTTCCTACTGTGTCGTAAGATTTCTGGATCATGATATCCTTTTTATTTTTTCTCTTGTTGATACATTTTTCTGGTGGATATCTCTCACACACACTATGACATCCTTAGGACCTCTACAATTCCAATTCTTCTTTCTACGTATGCCAAGATTTTAATGCACTCTCAACCCCCGGATCCAGATCTCCAGAATCAAATTTGGGCAATATTTAGCAAGTAAGTTAGCAGATATTAGTTCATCTCATTGTTCTTATAGCAGTTCTCTGTGTTCTTGCCATACTAACAGTGTGTTACTTGTAGATATGAGAGTTGCATTGACATTGAGATACAGCAACGAGCAGTTGAATATTTCGCATTAAGTAGGAAAGGTGCAGCCTTAATGGATATATTGGCTGAAATGCCCAAGTTCCCAGAGCGTCAGGTGACCTTAGGGCTTTCCGATTGTCAATTTGGAGAACATATTATAAAATTACATGGGTGCCTGAATTAATACTTGCTGCATTTAACTCTTCTATTTTCAGTCTGCGTTGATTAAAAAAGCCGAGGATAATGAGGTTGATACTGCAGAACAAAGTGCCATCAAATTACGAACTCAGCAGCAGCAGAATTCAAATGCTTTGGTTGTGGCTGACCCACAACCAGCAAATGGAACTCCTCCAGTTGGACAGCTTGGTCTTGTTAAAGTGCCTAGCATGACCAGTACTGCAGTAAGCCATTTAAATAAAATTTGCTACTTTTTTTTTGGCAATTCTAGCAGGCACCATATAACGACTCTTAGTTTTAGGCACTCATTTTAGTGGAGTATTTTGGCAGGATCTTAAACCAGTAGATCAAGGGCTAACACAAGCAAATGGGACAATGACTAAAGTGGATCCTTATCCTCCTGATTCTTCAGCAGATCTCCTTGGTGATCTATTGGGCCCACTAGCTTTGGAAGGCCCTCCTAGTACTGCTGCTCAACTTGAGCAAAATTACGTTCCTGGTATTGATGGGGTTCCAAGTACAGCAGATGCTTTAGCCCTTGCACCTGTAGAAGAGCCAGCAAATTCTGTTCAGGTATCATCACCCGTAATTTTGCCAAATTTTCTATCATTATCTTAAATCAGCAATGCGTCCAAATTTACCATGAGCTGGGTTTCTGTTGGTTCCTATTTCTTGCTATCCCCACATCATGTACTGAAATTTTATGTTACTTTTTCATTCCCAAGACTCTTGTTCAATATAAAAGGCCAGAAATTTTTTCTCAAGTTGATTTTGGTGGCCCCCTTTTTTGCAGCCAATAGGTAATATTGCAGAAAGATTCCATGCGCTATGCTTGAAAGATAGTGGTGTGCTCTATGAAGATCCTCACATTCAGGTTTGTCATTTGATGCAGTTTGCCCCCTCTATGGTTGTTGTTTTGTTTCTTCTGGGGAGGCTTTATTTATTATTATTTTTTTCCACGTTGACAGTTCTTACAAATCCCTGCACTAACATTCTTAAAATAAATTTAGATTGGAATCAAGGCTGAGTGGCGAGCCCATCATGGCCGTCTTGTCCTTTTTCTCGGAAACAAAAATACGTCTCCCCTTGTATCTGTTCAAGCTATAATACTGCCTCCATCACATTTAAAAATGGAACTCTCATTGGTACCAGAAACTATTCCTCCACGAGCACAGGTTGAACTACTTGACATCCTTAAAAGATAAATAGTTGACTGACCAATTCTGCTGTAACTCTTTTTGAACATTTGTTGTTGATTTTGTAGGTGCAATGTCCCCTAGAAGTCGTCAATCTTCGCCCTAGCAGGGATGTTGCTGTTCTTGATTTCTCCTACAAGTTTGGTCATGCTGCGGTAGTTCCTCTTAACCGATATCTTGTTTTTTGATTCAATTCCTCCATGACAGAATTGTGCAGTGATGCATCTTGATTTTGCTTGATATAGGTAAATGTCAAACTTCGTCTTCCGGCTGTCCTAAACAAGTTTCTACAGCCTATACCGGTTTCTGCTGAAGAGTTTTTCCCGCAGTGGAAATCACTTTCGGGTCCTCCTTTGAAGCTTCAAGAAGTAGTATGTACATACAATCCTGCTTGATCTTGAATCTCTTTTTCCCTTTGTTTTCTTTTAAACAATTTCCTTCTCACTGATTTTTACCACACTTTTTTTGAGTGGGAGGGTGGGGGTTTGAGGAAAGGACTGGGGCAAGCTTTGTTTGAGGGGATGATTACATGAGAAGCTATACTAGATTTGCACAATATAGTGTATGTAAAATGAAAATAAAGATTTGCATAGAACATTAGGTTTGAAAAGTTTGCCTGGTTCTGTGGTGGTGTGAGTTGACCTTATTGCTTGCACTGACCCTGACATGCACCTTCTGCTAACAGCTGATTGTGGTTCTTGACCTCTCATTTGGCATAATACCATCACTATCGTGCAAAATGAGATCCTGTAAAGCTTGGATGGAATTCTTAAAGAAAGATTTACTTCAATTTTAAACATTAGTTGCGAAGTTTGTTTGCTAGAAGGCTTCCAATCTAAGGGTTAAAACAACAGCGCAAGTGTGCCATCACTTCAGCTAACAAAATTGATTGGTGGTGGTTGTAGCTATATAATGTTGTACACTGAGAGTAATCCACTCTGAGTCAGACCTATATGAACAGAACTTTTTTAAAAGTTTGTTTTCCTGATGGGTTTGATCTTTGATACACATAATGCTCAGTTGATTCTTGGGGCTGTTCTATTCCACAAGTAGTTATGTTTGTTTTGAACTGCTCATGACAAATATTTACATGCATCCTTCTTAATTGAGCAGGTTAGAGGGGTAAAACCACTGTCTCTTCCAGAAATGGCCAACTTTTTCACCACTCTTAGACTGATGGTCTGTCCAGGACTTGTAAGTATTTGCTTTATCTTGTGCAGGAAGTTTATAAGCAATGCTTTGCCCACTCATTGGTTCATGTTAGAAGTTCTTATGTGTTATTTTGAAATCAAATTTATTATAATAATAACCTGAAGTTATTTGGAAAGATTTTTGGTAGTAACTGAAATGGGATATTGTGGTTTCACTAGATTTCCATTAGTTTGATTACGAGTCCTCCCGATTTGTGAAGATTGAAAATTGTGCCATTCGTGGCATGGTAGAGATGGGGAATATAGATTAAATTATTCCAGTTTGTAAATTATTCATGTCCAAAGCATTGAGTAAATGATTGTTTTGGTTTCAGGATCCAAATCAAAACAACCTGGTTGCAAGCACAACATTTTACTCAGAGGCTACACGGGCTATGCTATGTTTGGTGAGTGCTATTTATTTATTTTAGATAGTTTTCATCCATCAATCCTTTTGCTCAAAAATTATATGATGCATATGCCTGCTTAAACATGAGTGGCCCACCCAATGGACAATTTATTTTGATGTAAAGTCCGTGTAAATTGAAGCTGGAGGACATTGGCCACAGTTGGTGCATGTCTAGAATTTGTAGCATAATGTTGGCAACAAAATCTTTCTTAGGTTTCATCATTTGCAGTTTATAAATACACTCTAATTTTTCCTCATACTTGGAGGAACTGATTTGCTGGAAATGATATATGTGAACTTGCTAGACACATCTCATCTCAGTGGGGCTTAGAATTTCAAGAGGCTGAATTTATTTTTTTTTTTTTTTGGTCAAATGATATCCAGATAAGAATTGAAACAGATCCAGCAGACAGAACCCAGCTACGGATGACAATTGCCACAGGAGACCCCACATTAACATTTGAGTATGTTTCCCCATATCTAGGTTGTGTCCAGTTTTAAGTTCTTGTTGTTCTCTTATTACATGCTCTATTTTCAGGTTGAAGGAATTTCTGAAAGAACACCTAATTAGTGTTCCTACAGCTCCCCGAGCACCTGCACCACCACCAGTATCACAGCCAACCCCTCCACCGGCTACATTAAATGATCCTGGTGCCATCCTTGCTGGTTTGCTGTGATGAGATGTGAAGAATTTTGTGAAGTTTTGTTTTGTTAATACAGTTACAAACCTGATTTGTACATGTGGCCCACCCATCCGTGCACCAAACGCGGTGGGCTAGGGAAGCCGACAGCTAGAGCTGGCGGAATCAGAGGAGATTCTTGTGTGCAGCTTTGTGTATGATTGAGAATTCAAGGGAAGGTTGGTGGGGGCGGGGGCTTTGAGATTCTTTTCTGCACCATGACATTGTGCCATTGGTCAGGTTCTCAATTGGAGTAAGGGTTTTCACCATGTGTCCTTACTCGAGTCATTCTTTGCTCTTTTTTTTCCCCTTTTTTTCCTTTTATCCTGATATTGCTGGATTTGGTTCTGTATTTCTCAATAATTGATAGCACGAGGCATTACATCAGGTAGGACCAATGTAAGTGTTTGTATTTGCTTTTTCGAAAAATGTTCATATCTTTTGTTGTGAAATGGTAATAGAGCTGGGGATGAAGGTATTCTCATGTGATTGTGTTACTCATTTGGGTGGTTCTGTTAAAAAAGAACAACATTTCTACACTGCAGGATATTGTTGTTGTTGGGATAGAAGGCCTAGATGGTGGTTGTATTTCTACATTGCAGGAGCGTGTGGCATGTAGAAAAGAACCTGGTCTAAGTTGGAATATTTCGTAGTAGCGAAACTCAGTTTTACATCTATTCGTCTATTTCTCAACCTCAAGCCGCTTTCAAGCGGGGGGTGCTGCATTAATAGTTTCCGCACCACCAAAATGAGAATATATCATTAGGCCGAAGCCTAAACCGGCCCAAAATTTAACCAAGTTTGAACTTGACCGATATGAGGCCAGAAAATGACTTTTGTGCGTGAGCCCAATCCGACTTAAGTTTGGGTCTATGTACGGTAATCGGCCCGTTCGTATTTAGGACAGGGGGTTAGTGGCCCACAAAAGAATTAAATTATGTAGTGCCTACAATCCATCAATTTTGTGATCGGGCTTCAGCCCATTCCTACCTAATCTGCATTGCCCAAGCTCACCCACCTCTAAGAATGCTTCAACCGGGTAGATCATTCATATGCTTCAACGGGGTAGATCATTCTTTTAAGCTCCCCCACCCAAAAGAAAAAAAAATCTGGGTAGATCATTCATGCTTGGTGCCTAATCTACGGGTACCAAGCCCATCCAATTGTATAGATCCCAAAGGATAAATTCAAACGCTCATGCCCCATTCTTGAAAATACAGAGGACGAAAAGGCATGTCACCGAGCCCAATGAGGGCTTGATTTTGTCTTTCACAATGCGATAATCTGACTTGCACAGATTCTAAAAATAATTTTTGTTCAAGGTCTGGCTCTGGTGTATACAAGCAACTCAGCTGGACAAGCGCAACAAAAAGGGCTTATCCTTCAATATCAGGGAACCAAAAAAACAGAAAATAACTTTCTAGAGTATATCATAAGTTCCCAAAATCCAATCCAGGGAGCAATTCAGTTCCCAAGATTCACAAGGACAATAAAACCAAAAGTATTTTTGTGAAAAATCAATTTTACCGGAATCTCTTTGAACAGCTCGGAACATAATCACGGCAAGGAATGGAAGCATTATCATAGCGAAGCTGATAAGCACAGCAAGGTCCAGAACTTGACTTATGGCTCCATCCAAATTCACGCCCCTATAATCTTCATCCGACTTTTAACAATATCGAGTCATCCCCTTAAAACAATAACCAATTTCAATGAGTCACCGCCAATCTCTTTCCCCCACCCTCGTAATCAAAATCAATAAATAGACAAGAAACATCATGGACTACCGCCACTCACGGCAATTGCCACACTTCCAGCCACCATGACTAGAAGAATACTCCTCCCATGGGCAACAATGCTGATGCACACATAATTTGCAAACCTCACAATAGAAGTAAGGTGCAGAGTCTGCCCGCAAACACATTCCACAAGACAATCCATTATAAAGGCCCAAATCAGGCTGGGCAGAGATTCTACTCGGTGAACCCATAGAAGAAATTTCACAGGCCCCTGATGCATCAGCAGATGCATCAATTCCATCCGATGGGCTGCAATCCTCAGAAGGCAGCAGCTCCTGAAAGGAGAAGTATGTCTGTGGTTCAAACTCCAGATCTTCACAGTTGAGATCCTCACAGTCAAACATGAAATTGTCTTCAAAACCATCAGCAGATGCATCCCATTCCAAATGAGACAAGGGTTCCTCCTTAAGCTTCGAGCCTTTTGTTTCAAGGATCACTGATGTTTCAATGCAAGATGGATCAACAGCAGGAAAACCATCTGTGTCCCCTTCACGCTTTGCCTGCCTTCTTACTGGCAGCTTTTTTGGCCCTGGTGCAGGAGCAGTACCCCATTCAAAATCCGCTTCCAAATTCTGATCCACGATATGCTCAACTCTTTCCAGAGAAAATAGAAGAGGATCATCATCTTGCACAAGAACTACGTCCTCCTTAGACAATGGAGTTGCTGGATCCCTTTCATCAGGTTGTTCAGAAACAATAGAGTCAGATCCCGAATTTCCTTGCTTTGACGACCTCACACGAGGTTTCCTGGCCTCCAACAACTTTCTGCTCTCTGGGTCCATGTAAGGGCACACAGGTGATCTTATCCTCCGACACTTGCAACATTTGAATCCCACTAAATCAAATATCTTCGACTCCTCAAGTTCCACAGCATCAGCATGGTACCAATCTGCAATCTCCAAAATTCAAAAGAATAAGGTAATATAATATAGCAATTTCAAAGGAAGTGGCAGTCATTAGAACAACTAATATATGGAATAGATCTTACGTCCACATGTTTCGCAGCAGATATACATCAGATCGGAGTTGTATGATCCATGGCAAAGGTGGCATACAGGTTTACACAATGACACATCTGGACTGCCTTTTAACATTATGTTTCTGAGTCGAAAATCAATGCCAGTATCTTCACTGTTCTTCTTCCTCCATATTAGTCCCCAATTACACAACTTACGTTGTTTACTTTTTGTTGCCCAGCTCGAACTACCAGTGGTTTTTTTCTTATTATTGGAACAACTATCTTGAGCTCCCCTAGATGCTGATTGCTGATTATGAACTTTTTTCTTTAAACTCTTTGTGGCTGACACTGCATTCTGATATTCCTGAACTTGCACCGGTAGAGGGCTTGTAGGAGATCCATTTCTGTTCTCATTTTGAGCAAGCACTTGGACACGGGAACAACGCTTGCAGGTGGTCAAGAGTTCAACTTCCTCACTGGTATGAACCTTTGAACTTGTGGTACAGTGTGCATGGCAATAACCTAAAGAGATATTTCCAATGATAAATCCCATGAGACAACAATTAGAAAACCTTGATATCAAAACAAATAAAACAGCATTATTCAGATGCAAAGTAGGGCCTCCATGCATATACATACTGGAAAAACTGTTATGCTACCAAATGATTTATGTAGATCACCAAACTCTATGTCAAAAGAGGTTCACTTTTTCCCAGATCACGAATTCTATCGCCTATAGTTTTGAAGAAAGAACATGTGCATCAGTGAGAAAACCAGAGATATGGATTCTTTTTTTCCCAGCTCACCTATTTGTCTGTTTTGAAGAGTTAGATAAGATTGCATCAACGGAAAACCAACCATACACAACTAAGAACAGTGAGATATGCCAATGTAAAGCATTGCCTGAAGTCATCAAATCCAATATGGAATGACCAGGTGAAAGGGACAAAACAACGTGACATCCAGAATTTCTTTCTTTTTCAATTTTTTTTGTGTTTTATTCAATGCAAGCTCTACCATTAAGATGAGTGTACCTTCACCTTCTACATAAACTAGTAGTCATTATATTAAAAAAGTGGCATAAAAATCATAAATAGTTTGTAATCCAGAATGGATGGTCTGGATGCAATCACTTTATCATTTATGCCTCACAAAAAGTTGGCTGTGCATACCTTCACATGTACTGCATTCGACTGCGCTCCTAAAATAAACAACAAATTATATTATTAAATGTCTCAATTAAAAAAATAATAATAAAAAAAAAACCCAGAACGAATAACAAATAGATTATAATTGAAAGAAAAATGACGTCCCATAAATTACCGTATTAAAACATCCAGATGGCATGAAGCACAGAAGCACTTCTCCATTTTATTCCCCTTGCATGTAAGGTAAGTATAGACATCCTTACGGGAACCTTTTAACTGCATTCTCTGTAATTTGGACAGTGCAATTGAGGGTTGCTTGGTGATGACAGATGTAGGAAGAAACTTTGCAGATTGTTGCTCATACTCTTTAATCAAATAAAGAGGAATATGTGTTTCATAAAACCAATACTTTTCAGTTCCATCATGACATTGATCTACAGCAATCTTATTCTTCATGACACGTGAAGGAAGGTGTTTCTGATTCCCAAAAGCAACTTCATAGATAATCTTATTTTCCACAAACTTCTTATCACAAATAGATGCATTCCTAAAAGCAGCTGCTTCTGTTTCTGGACACTTTCCATCCTGGACATTTTGCTCAGGACGAATTAGATCACCCCATCTAACATGAAAATCTAAATATCTGACCTGAAAAACACATCGAACAAGAAGAAAATTAACCATGACACTCTTCATACCAACAAGAAAATGAAGATTCCAAACGTGGACATGCAGAAAGAAAGAAGCATACTACAAGACAGAAAAAAGTGCAAACCTGAAGTGCAAGTTGTGATGTATTCTTGCATATCTCCACTGCAGATCTCCAGACACATTGCCTGCTTCTCTTCGGAATTTCAGAACCTTCAGTATAAACAATACCTGGTATCTTCCTAGAACCACCTAATGGACAATAGAATCACCAAATATGGCGGTGTTCTTTACATTTTCCAATAAATTTCATAAAGTTGGAATAACTAAATGGAAAGAAAAAGGTAAGTCTCAGAAACATTACCTAGGCGGGCCTCTTTTCTAATCATTTTGCGAGGCAAAATCCCTTTCTGAAATATATTTTTTGATAGTCTCCCACCTCGCCACCAGCAATAGAATTTGTTGAGGCAATCATTGCTGGTGACTTCAGAAAAAGAAAAGTGTTTCTTACTCCGCCGGCCTGGCCCTCGCTTCTGAGTTAAAGCAACAGCATTGGTAGCGTTATGAGCCAGAGAGGATCCAACAGAAGAATCATCCACCAGCTTGAGCCAGTCCCCAGAAAAAGCAACTTGACGAATGTTTTCCTCCAGCTGCATCAGCAAAACATTAGTGTGGAAATAACTAGGATACAAAGAGCACATACGCATACACTCCAGAGTTTCATTCCATTTGACACCACATCACCAATTAAATTGGAAAGTTAAAAGGAAAGATGAAAAGCTGGCTATTAAGGTTTTCAAGACCTTTTTTTAAAATTTAACAACAAAACATTTTTATAGTACAAAGCAAAATTCATCAAGCCATACCAAGCACTACAACCATATTGGTGAAATCCTTACTCTAGTAATCTTACTGTCCAAAAACAACAATGATTCAGACTTTGACACAGCATGACTGATGATCCTAATATTCAGTTTTAGATGAAACATGCATGATAACCCACAACAAGCAAATTCATCAAATGATAATCCTCATTAGTCCAGGCTAAGATGTTAAATTGGTTTGACGGTGTCATCTCCTTATTTTTAACATCATGTGTCATCACAAGATGCAAGAGAACTTCAATTGATAACCTCTGCTCCTGTTACCAAACAAATCGAAAATATTTGGGCCCTTAAGTGTTAAGATTCTTGATTGGAAACACTCCTAGAGTTTAGGTGACTTTGCTCTATTTAATAAACAGGCAGAAGAGGAAGTAATCAGTTACCTGAAGCAGAAGACCCACTATGGCACTACAAGTTGATGCTTTCTCAACTGCTTTACACCATCGCTTTCTAAAACTTCCATCTAGGAAAGGTCCAACTACTAAGCCACGTAAACTTTCCTCCATAAATAAGATATACATAGCAATATTAGGAAGACTACCCTCTTGGCTCTTTATAGGATGAAGTCCAGAAAGGATCTTCAAAGCACCTTTAGTAGCATTTGATACAGCAGAATTTAGAAGACATGCTTTCTTACTTGAAACAGGGGCCTTACAAGCAAAGCACCAACCACACTTTTCTCTTGGGACTTCTGCAAGCTTTCTTTCAGAAATAGGCCAGAAGAAACGGACTGCTGCTGAAGAGAAGGCTTTTACTTGCTGCATGATATTTTCAGACACAGTTTTCCTAAGATTGCCAGAAGTAAGAGTCTCAGTGGGCATTTCCTCTGATGACAAAATAGTCAGGTTAGCAGCAGCAGAAGCAGCAAAGTCTCCATGGGCATAGTTATTTGTGTATGCCTGAGATTTGTAGGAAGACCCCAGATACAAGAAAACTTCAGTAATGCTGGAACTTGCTCTTCCACCAACTCCATCAACTTCCATGGTTTGATGATGAAAGTTTGTAGCTGAAATTGTTCCTTCCACATATTGGTGACAGCTCATTCTGTGGTTTGCTAAGGTGCAACTAAGTTCTACACTGCTCGATCTGTCAGGCAGGTCAGGCCCAGTTATCTCAGATTGATTAGCCTGCTGGCTGAATGAATCCTTAGGAGCTAAAGACCCCATTTCGAACTGCTGTCCTGTAGAAGGGTTGCCCTGTTTGTTTCCAGAACCACCATCGTTTAGCAAAGCAGAAAGGTAAGGCTGCATTGTTTTGTCAAAGCAGTTTTGAGTTCCTTCACAACCATTCTCAGGGCAAGGGAGTGCTGCACTTTCTATTCTACTTTCAGCAGCACTACTTGCACAGTGATCACCATCAACAACATTTGGCACTTTGTCACCTTCATTGACAGAAAGAGGAACAGATGTGTTAAGCCACCTTACAGATTCAATCCTATCAGGCATAAGTAACATTGTCTCTGGAATCTCCCAATATCGTTGTATAGCTTTGCATATCCCAGAGTATATATTTGCATGCTGCACTGAACAAAGTGCTTGTAAGACTCTCGGAATGTCATTCTGATTATAGTATCTGGGACACAATTCTTTGTCAGTTGAAATGTTGAACCTGCAATTTGCCATTACAACCAATAACATAAGCAACCAAACTGATTCAAATCATTTTAAAAGAGAGAATTAAATATATCTGCTTACAGAAGTAGAACCAATTTTCATTTTAACTTGGTGTGAAGAATATCCAGCTTTTACTAATAACTTCAAAACTAGCATCAGTCATTGGTTCAAAGATATCTAGTTTGACATAAGTATATTATGCATCAATCTGGTAGTTTTTAATGACATCAAAGGTACACTTTCCATGCGTGTTCCAATCTTCTAGTTATCATATTTTTCCCTTTTCTACAAGTGATTCCAAAAAGAACAAAATGGAAGGGGGGAAAACACTAAAAGGCACCAAGAAGCCGCCATTCATGTGGAAAAATTTCAAAGAGAGACGCAGAATTACAGGAAATTAAACAATTTTTTACATCAAAGGTCCTCTTTACTTTGTAAACAAAAAGCAACAATAAATATTTCAACCCACTCTGGAAAAGACAAATTCCTGTCCACCCAATTAAGTTTCCTTTGGTTTCTTTTCCAACATATCACTTGAAAAATATAGGATGATGATGTCCAGCAACTTCCTTCACCCTCAAGAAGCTATAATTACATAGACTCCTTTCAGATCCCATAAATCCACTTTTAAAGAGAATTACTAGTGACCTACGAGGTCCCCCACAAAAAAAAAAAAAAGGAAGGCCAAAGCCCAAATCAGTCCAAAAATATGACAAGCTCATTCAACTTCCCCTTACAAAGAAAGCACCTAGTTACCAAAATGTTGCCTCATATTATATTGTTGAGATTTAAACCTATACCCAACAGCCTCCCACGTAAATCTAGCCAAAAAAAAAAAATTCTAGCAAATCTCCTCCCAAAAGACAAAGAAGAGCAACTCAACACTAAGTCTTGCTCTTGTTAAAGTCGGTCCATATCATAATATCCTCACTATCTGTATGAAAGTGCTGCAAGAACTGCACAATATATTAGACAAAAAAATTTTAAAAACTTCAAAAATCTTAAATTTCTGAACTTTTTTTTCAGGAAAAGATGTTGACCGCCCTTCTGGTAAGTTGTCAAAGGTAATCAAAGGGACAAGGCAACTTGGATGTGAGATGTTCTCAGGCACTTGTGATGCCTCAGAGGCCAAGGAATGGATTGGACGAATTCAAGAGACTGTCACCGACATGAGGTTGGATAACAAAATGAAATTGTGGGTAATTGTGAAACTATTAGATAAGAGTGCATGAACTTGGTAGAAGAATGTGAAGGGTAGAACATCTACTCCTCCCAGTTGGGGAGAATTTCTTAGAGCCTTCGAAAAAAACTATTACACACGGTTCTATAGGGACCAAAGAGAGGAATTTTTCAGGCTAGCCTAAGGGAATAGGACAGTGGCGGAGTGTGAGGTAGAACTTAGGGAGCTAGGTACTATGTTCCGGAGTTAGAGAACTCCGAGAAGTCCCTTTGTGCAAAATTTGAATCGGGACTGAATTTAAACATCAGGGAGAAGATATCAATAACGAAGGGACACATTTTACAATGTTTTGGAATTGGCATTGAGAGCCAAAAAGATGGTAATCAAGAGAGGAAAGGTCAAGGAAAGTCATGGCAGGAAGAGAAAGCCCGGGTTCACTCCGGGTTAAGGTTCTAAGAAGAGTAGGAACACGGGCTCCTATAGTAATGTCTCTACTACCGAGTCCGTTGGCTCTCCACAAGACAACAGATTCCGGAGAAAACTGATTACACAATGATATCAGGGAATCCGTTTATTAAAAAGTCCGGTAAATTCACATGCTCTGATGTTCTTATTTTGCCTTTGGCAGAGTAATGAATCTCTTATGGAGCAATTGTGTCTTTTTAGGTTGGAGGTAGATATCATTTTACTTCAACCTCTCTTATGAAATAAGACACAAAACCATAGACTTTGATGAGAACCGAAATGTTCTGCATGCTAAATTTGTAGTTCGGGCATTCATGCAGTATGTTTCTCTGGCTTTCATAATCAGAGGCAATTTACAAGCCATTTTTCTTGTTAAAAATTACGTTCTCTGATTGCTAATAAGTATGCTTATCTCATTCTAGAGGTGGTAAGTTTTCAGACGGCTGGGGCTCATGTGATAGACGAGAAAAGCGATTCACAAAACCAAATCATGATATTCCTAGCACAGCAGAAACCAGAGCAAAAAATAAAGCATGTCAGGTAGGGTTTATCTTTTGCCTGCTGTTGGCCCATTTGTCAATTGATAATTGATTAAATTTTACGAATTAAAAGATTATTTGCTGATTAAGGAATCACATTCTGGCTACCCTCCCTTATGTGGTCCCTTCTTTTGCTTGCTGACTATGATAATTTAGGACCAAATCCACAAAACCAGTGCAGCTCCTACATGGCCGTGGTCACTACTGTAATGGTATCAAGCATAACAGATGTTTCATAATTGAAACATGCAATGAAAATCCAGATGGATAGCTGACTCTGTGGTAGTCTTGTGGCTCTAAAAGTCCCGTCCTGTCGCTGCTATCAGCCAGTTACAAGCCCCTTTTCTAAATTCACGCCCATCATTCAACCACAAAGTGAATATTGACTGCAAAATCCAACTAAACATTCTTAAAATGCTTTCAAATGCACGAAGAAAACTCCCTTTCTCCTCCTAAATCCACCTAAAGTTTTCTAACCCAAAACTAACCAGATTTCAACATAGTTTCTCCATGTCTTTTCCAGGGCCATTTAACCAAGAAGACCTTGTTAAACATGACAAGAGATGGAATCCCTCTATCCCCAGAAACTCTAAGAAAAAGCATACGACTCAACTTTTTCATTAAAGAATGTTTGGTTAGAAGAAAGAATAGAGATATAGCAGAAAGAATAACCCAAAAAAACTTCAAAGAAAAAAGGCATTCAAATAACAAAAACCTCCATCCATTTTACATTTGAAGAGGATCCAACTGCTATAGACTGCAGTAATGCCAGAACAATCCTATTCCAAGACAAAAGAGAGCAAAGGGATTTGTTCCAAATGATCAAAGCGATCCTTCCCATCTAATAGATCACCATAAGATAGAAGCTGCACAAAGCACCAACTAACTGGAATTTATTTAAGAGAACCCACCTAAAGTGCCCAAGTATCTTCTCCAAATTTTCTCTTCTACTAACAGATGAGATTGAAATAAGAAATAAGGACATCATACACATGGCTAGAAAGGCTCTTCAAGAGAGTCAATCCACTTCCTTTTTGAAAGAAACTTCTCTTTAATGCAGAAACTTGCTCTCAGATGTCTCTATAATAGGAGCCCAAACCCCAAAACAATTATGTCTCACTAAGGGAAGTCCCAAGTAAGACAATCCTGTCAAAGCCAAACACAGCTTTCAGCCCCCAACTCAGCCCCAGGGAACACCAATTCAATCTTGCTCAAACTGACTTTCAGATCCAATGCGACCATACCAGAAGAAATATATCAAAATTTGTGTGCTTCAAAAATAGTACTCCCTCCGATCCACTTCAAGTGTCGCTTCAGTCCATCTTTTCCAACTCAAACGTTATCTCTTGTTTCCCAGCTTTTTATTCAATTACAGCATTATCAAATTGACTTTTTAGAGGGTAATTTAGTCCATTAATACTCTTTTTTTTATACAATTGTGGCTGTTCAATCATTTGCTTAATCCTTGTGCAATTACCTCAAACAATACTTGAAATGAAACAGAGGGAGTAACAACTATGAAAGAATAATGTAAGATTACCAAAGTTTGTATTCAAATAGGCTCGGATAAGAACAGTAAAGACCTACCAAACCAAGTGCAGTTTCTAGTGAAAAGAACATAAACAAGCAATATTATCACCTTCAATACTCGATTCTTTTTTGCAGACCCTCGCACTAAACAGAGTATCCAGCATGGTAGAAAGGATTCTCAGCAGCAAATAACAATTAATCAAGAATCAACACTACATAATCATTAAAAGAGATGGTGGATAGAATAAAGGTATTAAACTTACACCAACAAATGATCACAAGTGCCCAAAAAGACTTGCCCATATGAATCAACACCAAAGACTTCTGCCCCCTTCAGAAAATTTCCCTTTGAAATAGTTGGCTCAGTCTTGTTAATTGCACATTCTGGACAAAACCAAGGCCCTTCAGGAATATACATTTTGATCACTCCTATGCATCTCGAGTGGTAGGCTGATGGGCACCCATCACAGCAAAGCAATGTCCCGTCCATGCCACAGAGCCGGCATTCATCACCATTTGCATCCAGGTCAACATCAGCACCATCTGCTGCTAATTCACTGCCTCTGGCACTCACAGGTTTTGAACTAGAACATATCTTTGTATCACTGCTTTCTGCAACAATCTGCATGGCTTCTAGTTCCTTGCAAGCAGATGTTTTAGAATACCTAGGATGGACTCTTCTTGGCCCATTTTCAGGAATAGTAGTCATAGTTGACTCAGAGTCCAACCCAATTTCAGATTCTTCACGCATATCCATTTCAGCTCTTAGCTCTTCGGAGTCTATTACATTATCACATAATATTTGCAAAATTATCAATTTCCTGCCTGCAGGTAAGCTGTAATACTCACCTTCTAAAGCATTGGTAAAAAATTCCTTCCATTCATGTCCGGTGGTGTAATCCATGACAATTAGGTAATGAACCAAATATACAGGCCAAGTTAGTGTATCAAGCAAGCTCCAATCAATACATCTGAAAGAAAAATAAATAAATAAACAAATAAAGGCAAATACGATTACTTCAAATTTTCTTCAATACAAAGTTGCCATAAAATGGTTTTTTTTTGCTTTGTCGTGGTTCTTAAACTAAAGCCAAAAAAAAAAGGGGGCAAGGAGTTAGTACCTCAAACACTTGGACGCAAGCTCTGAACCATCAGAAGATGAAGTTTCAAGATGACGCCTTAAAAGACACAAAATGGCCACATGAATGGCGTCCAGTAATGTATTTGGAGCAACACAGTTGAGAGAACCCACAAATTCATCCAACCCAAACGGGCTCAAGAATAACCTAATACTAAATGACCGAAGGAAACAATAAACAGAGAAAAGCAAAGAAACAAACTCCTCTGGTACACCAACATTCCCTGATGACGGAGGTAGTTGAGGCAGTGGCCCAACAGCAACTAGCTCCATAACCCCATCTTCCTTATCCACTTCACCCTCACTTGAATCACTAGACGAATCATAATTATCATCCTGCTTTAACTCATCAGTTTCACCATGTAACGGTGCTTCAACTTTAACCACCTCGTTAACTACACCCTCATTGTTCTTTTTTGATTCCTCCTCTACTTTTGCATACTTAACTGCTATTAATCTATCTAACTGAACCTTCCTAACACTCCAATCACCCTCGAATTCACTATCCAATATTGCAAACCTCCTAACTTCACTACTCTCCAAATCCTCACAATCACCATCCTCATAATCAACCCTATACAATCCACAATCGTAGGACACGATCTTGCCAAGAAACACACCACTACCTTCAAACTCTTTCTTGACATAACGACCTACAAACACATTAGATCTCGTTTCTATCACCTTCCTCTTGCCACTATCTACATTCACATCTGATCCATCCCCCAAATTTTGAGCCACATCAACTCTTTTTCGTTTCCGTCCTCGTTTCCGTGGTTCAGATACCACAGATTCCATACTAGAAACCCTAGATGAAAACCAATTCAGAAAAATAAATTCTAGGGCTTTTTTTGAATAAATAATCGAGCCGTGATGTGATAATTAGAGTTTGCGCATATCCTATAACAACAAAGAACGAATATATAAATTAATTACATGTTCTGTATAGTAGATATTTCGATCGGCGATTGAATCGCAATTCAAACACAATTATCAAGAGAGAGAGATTTGGATGATAATTCATACCTTGATTAGGGTTGAATAACCACCATTGATGAGAGAGAGAGAGAGAGAGAGAGAGAGGGAGGGAGAGTGTGTGATATGACGAGGGTTGAACCCTATTGTGGAGAGAGAAAGCAATGTCTCTCTCTCTCTCTCTCTCTCTCTCTCTCTCTGCCTATTGCCAGTTTAATTACCGCCTCATACGTCATCTTGACTCGTTTTTCCTAACTCACTGAGTCCATCTGTTTTGACTCGTCCGGGTTTATTATTTCAACTCTGAAGTCACCATTTTGAAATTTAATTTTGTCATTGTATGGGGGGTGTGGTTGTGTGTCAACTCCGGCATGCACCCGCAGTAAATTTAAGAACAAAAACAAAACTCATCTAGTTTTGGCTAGAGTCTCATATTTTTGTTTTAAAAATTTTTATTCTTAAGCAATAAATTTACTATTATTTAAAAGCAATATACCATAATGTAGCAATTTTATTTATTGATTAAACACAAAAAAAGAGATTTTTTTCTATTGGCTCTTTTCTTTGTGTTGGAATGAGAAGTATTTTTTTATTTTTTACTTCCATCCTCTCTCCTTTTGTACAATGTATATACTAACTTGTATAGGGATATGTTTTGAATAGTAAAATAAAATTGAATATCTAGATTGGTAATTACCCACAATATTTGTGAATTTGAAACTTTACGGATCGTTTGTTTTATGAGTGGATTCAAAACCCTAATATGTCACAAAATTAGTAATAGCTCGCAATATTATAAATTTGCAACATACTGCGACGGTGGCCGCAAAATTTATGTCATATATCTTGTTAATCTATTCAAAACCCTAATGTTTTTTATGGATATAGGGAGCATATTTTTTGGTAATAAGTATAATTTTTAATTTTTGCAATGAATATAGACTCATAGTTATATCTAAAAGAATTGTTGCCGTTAATTTCCTAATTCTACGATTCTAGTTAAAAATAATAATAATAATAATCACTTCTAAAGGAGTAAAAATATTGATCATAACAAGTAAATCAGCATTGCTTAATCACAAAATAAAGGCTATTGTTTTTGAGAAAAGAAAAGAAAAAATCAACAAATAGTAAAACACTCGAAATGCTTGATTTTGAGAGGATAGTTGTTTAAGTTTGCCTAAGACTATTATTAGTGACACTACCATGATCACTAGATACTCACTTTAAACTCCAATTAATTAATATAATAAATAAATATTTCAAATTATTAATTATAAGATCGTATCAATGTAATATTTAAGCTACCGTGTTAGTTATATAAAACCTCATAAATAAAGAATATCATTATCGTGTCAGAATAAAAATAAAATGATAAAATGTGTAAGTTAAGAGTTTAAACGAATAGATAGTTTTAGATAAAAATAAGTAACATAATAAAATCTATACAAATTAAACCAACAATTTTCTTCATATTTATCTTTCAAATAACAAATTTCAATAAGTTGGGATTAAAACTCAAATTATTATTATTGTTACAAAATATGTAATAATTATATTATTTTTAAATTTAAAACATGAAAATTTTATTAAAGGCGTAAGAAATTAAATTATGATATTAAAAATTTTCGTTAGTGATTAAAAGCACGATAACCCTTTCCTCCTCCCAACCCGTTTTTAAAAAATAAAATAAAATAAAATAATACAAAACAAAAACAAAAAGAGCACAGTTGGTCTTTAAAGAATAAGGTTTTGTTCAGGTGCACCAGTACGAGTGGATGTACCTAAGAAAATCCCACATTTAAAATGCTCCACCTGACCAACCGAGCCGTTCTTTCCCTTTTTATAAATTCTTATGGAGACGCAGCGAGTCCCGGAGTCAACTCGGAGTTGGTTTGGACCATTCGGAGCTACAGTGGTGACGTGGGAAAACCTTTGGAGCTCTGTTTTCCTCAAATATACTCGGAAGGTACACCATTTTTATTGGCGGGAAAGCTTCGGCACAGTGGCAATGGCGACAAATTATTTTTAATAGTACTAACGGTTACACAAAATTTTTTCTTTTAAGTATAAGCAATTCATTTCTTGGGAATTAATCAATTTTGCTAATTATGATTTACGAATTTTATGAACTCTTTTAAAAATATATATATTGTGTGTTTAAAATTATACAATATTATTTTTGTCTCATTTTTAATTATTTCTATAAAACTAAAACAAACATTTGAATTTTTTTTTTGGTTGGGATTTGAAATCTTTATTGCGCAACAATATTTATTTGTCTCTAGCGGCTTATGAAAGAGCTGAGTCAATTTTAATGATATTATTTTGATTTTATTTGATAATCATTTTGAGCTTTTCCATTGTGTTTGCATATTACTATTTTCTTGTCCATTTGATATTCTTATTTGCCTTCATTTTTATCTTTTTTAATCAACAACAACACCAACTACTACTACTATAGTCTTAATCTCAAAATTTAGAATCGATTATAACAGACAAATATAAGATAATTTAAAAAACAAAACACATATACACTACCTAACTAAATTTAGAATACAAGAAGTGATAATTTAACTTAGTCTAATTCTCATATGTCACTCATTCATATCCGAAATTATCTCTTCAATTAATTTTTTAACTGTTATATCTTTACGAATATATTGCATCTATATTTTTAACGGTCTATTTCATCGTTTGACAAAATCTCTTATATTTAAACATTCGGTTTTTCTAGCTGATGCGTATTTGGATTTTCATTATATATGTCCAAATTATCTCAAATGATAATATCGCATCTTATATACAATTGAGGTTATTTCAAATTTAGTGGATATCTCTTCATTTCTAATTCTATATTTTATAATTTTATCACACATCTATCTTAACATTATCATCTTAGCAATAGTCATTTTATATTATTGTTGTTGTTTAATGGCCCAATATTCATTACCATACAATAGTGTAAATTTTATTGACATTCTATAAAACTTCTCTTTCAAATGTAGTGACATATCATGCGATCGCAAAGAATTTCAGATACATTTCTCCATTTCATCTAACCCGCTTGGATTCTGTGATTCACATTCTTATCTATGTTTGTATCATTTTAAAAGATGAACCCTAAATATTTAAAACGTTCACTTTTTTTATATATCCTGTCATTCTAACTTAACACTTTCTTTATCATTTTGATACTTGTTTTTAAACAAACAGTTCATATACTCAGTTTTGACCGTCTCAATTTAAATTCTCTAAATTCTAATGTTTCTCTCAATAACTCCAATTTTGTATTAATATTCCCTCTACTTTTATCGATCAACACTATATTATTTATAAAGAGTATACACCATAGTATTTCATTGTGATCTCATCTATTACTATTACAAAAAGGATGAGACTCAATACTAATTCTTGGTAAACTCAAATATTAATCGAAAAACTGTCATTTACACCTCTGCAAGATTTTACATTGGTAACAACTTTCTCATACATATTTTTAATGAGATTAATATATATGATGAAAATTTCCTTCGTTATCAATGTCTACCATAATATGTCTCTAGAAATTCTATGATATACTTTTTCCAGATCAATTAAAATTATATGTATCTCTCTTTTTTGTGCTTTAAATGTCTTCACTAAATGTCTCAGTAGGTGAAATGTTTTGGGAGTTGATCGATTTGACATAAATCTAAATTGATTCTGAATCACACTTATTTTCAATCTTAATCTATACTCAATCACCATTTTCCACAAATTCATAATATGACTCAAAAATTTAATTTCTCTATAATATGAATAATTTTATGTGTCTTCTTTATTCTTGTATAGTGATACAAGTGTACTTTCTCTCTATGTTTGAACCATTTTCTTGGTTTGTCATATTTTATTGAAAAAATTTGTTAACATTATTATTCCAATTTCATCCAAACATTTCTACACCTCGATAGAAATGCAATCAGATCCTATGGTTTTATTGGCTTTCATTCTTTTTAAAGCTTCTTTTACTTCACGATAATGAATTTTGCGTTTAAAATCCCTATTGATTATAGATGTTGTGATTTTATCGATATCTCTTATACCTTCCGCATTGAAGAAATTATTAAAATAAATTTTCAATCGTTTCCTTATATTCTCATTCCTTATAAGTATACTATTGATTTTATTCTTAATATACCGAATAATAATTCATTTCCTCTCTCTTAATTTGATAATTCTGTAAATCTATTTTTTCTCATTCTTAGTTTCTAATTTATTGTATAATTTATTATACACATTAATTTTTTATTCGTGAATGATCCACTTCATCTCCTTATAATTTTATATTTTTCAAATGTATCATTATTTCTCTTACTTTTAAGATTTCTATAATACTTACGTTTAGTTCGTATGATAGTTTTGACTTCTTTATTTTACTACCATGACTTATTGTCTATTGAAGTTCGTCATCTAGATACGTCAAGAATATTCTTACATATATTCTTAATATCATTAGACATTTTTAACCACATAGTTTTCGAATTATTATTAGCAGATCAAGTAACTGTTTGAATTAATTTGTTTTTAAAAGTCGTCACATTTTTTTCTTTCAATTTGTACGGTTCT